>ML681981.1:22864201-23067296 GCA_007922195.1 Podocnemis expansa | reverse complement strand
CAAACAAACAAACAAACAAACAAACAAACAAACAAACAAACAAACAAACAAACAAACATTCCATAAATTGACACTGCCCAATACGTCAAATCAAAAATTCAAGTTTTGCATTAAAAGAAGCAGCATTAACAGACTCTAAGAGTGATAAAAAGTGTAACTAGTGAGAAACAAGCTGAATGTTTAAAACTATATGATTTTTTAGAAGAACTCTTCTTTCATTCCACCAACAAACCAAGAACTTTAGTAGCTGTCTCTGGTCAGCACAAAAAAGCATTCAAAGACAGAAATACTGTTTTTTCTTTGATTCCCCTTTAACATGATAGCATTCCTTTAAATACTTTGAGAACCACCTTATCAAATGTGTCTATATATTTTTGTTTCTACCAGGCAATCCTCTCTAGCTAGCTCCAGGCAGAGGTACCCAGGTTATCAGCTTGGGAGAGGATGAGAAGACAAACACATGAAAGATGTCACAGCTTAATGTGCTGCTGGAAGGTGCTCAGACATTGTGGTTGTAAGTTCATCATAAGAACCTCTATAAAAGGAGAAAAAAATCTCGAAATTGCTGCTGTGATACATTTTTGCTCCTCTACCTGCAGGGCTAGCTTTTAAAATACCAGGCTTTAAGTAATTATATAATTTCACAAACCCAGCTAATTTTGTGGCTATTAAAATATAGGCTGTATCACCATCTATTCAACAATAAAGAGCACTGTGTCATTACACACACCCACCCACACCCACACATCCACACCCACCCACACACATCTGTATGAAGTATGCAACACACAGGGAAACTACAATATTTTTGGTGTGGAAAATTTCTCAATGATTGGTTTAACCAGCCACAAGAATACCTGCAGTATCACATGAATGATACAGTCAGAAACTACAGTTTCAGGCAACCAAACTTAACCCAGTAAAGGCAGCATTTGGATTACCATCTACATGAGTTTGTGTACCTTGACTGTTTGCCTACCACAGGAAATGGTACTTATTTTAGAAAATGCAGCTAGGATGGTAGTAAGGTCCAGGTTACCTTTAAAATGTAGTGGTCCAGCAATTCTCTATCCAGTGGCCTTCCCACAAACACCTCTCCATAGGTACTGTTGGTCGTGTGGATCTCAAAAACACTGCCTATATTTCCTGATGCCAGAGAAAAAGTCACCTGCAAGAAGGAAATAAATAATGGTAAGTGTGGGGATGTGCAGACAGTAGGGTTAAGGAAGGGGAAAGTAAAGGGACTGAGAAACAGTCATTACAAAATGACCAGTTTTATTAAACCTGGCTTCTACTTGCTCTTGTGCTGAAAATCCAACCCAACAATCTCTCTGAGTCTGTTCTGGAACCAGAAAGAGTTCACAAAGGTGACTCTTAAAAATGTTAACCAAACTTCTAACCTCAATTCAGGTTCCTGATCAACTGATGTGAGGTTTCTCAGTTTGGGAAAGCTTTTATCCTACATGAACTGATTTGCTTATCTCTACTAAGATAAGTTTGGCCAGAAGTTCCAGGTTTCTACATAGATGAGGCTGTCCTTGATGCATCCAGACATAGGATCAAATTCCACTCTAATTTAGGGCCAGATCCAAACTCCATTGATATTATGAGAAGATAATGATGATAATAATAAATAATATGTATTTATTCTTCAGCAGTAGAACCCAGCATGTGTTAGGTGCTTTCCAGACACTAGAGAAAGATGATTGCTGCTTGGAAGATCTCATAATCTCAAGAAGGGCACTTGCTGACTTCAGTTGCTGTAAATGTGAAATAACATCTGAATTCAGCGGAGTTACTCTGGATATACACTGCTGTAGCTGAGAGAAGAGATTAGACTGATTAATTCTGAATAAAAAACTCTCTGGAAGCACACATCACCTAATTAATTCTCCAGCAAATTCTTCTAGCAGAGCTTCCTGTTTTAATCCAGAGAGAAATTCCCTGCTGTCCTTTGTGAGGCAGGAAAAAACAACCCCCACCCCCACCCCAATTTTCAGGCCCATTGTCACACGAGGCAGCTGTCGTACATATTCACTTGGGATTGATGGAAATTGCTTAATATTTCTTTCCTCCTCAACCCTTCACAGTCACCCAACTAAGCCTTCTGCTAGTGATTCTGGCGCTAAGCAGCCCCATTTCCAAGAATTATGGTGTTAGTATTCATAGGCTCAGAATTTAGTACATGGATTTTAGAGATCCAGAGTGGAGAGTAACTGGAAAGGAATTCACTAAGGAGGTTCTAGAGAAACATGGCTCAAAAACACTAATGGAGCCTTGCAGGATTGCCACAGTAAGGTTTTGCTTTTGGGGAATGTGGTCCTGGTGTGTAGGAAGCAGACATGCTGAGGTATAAATGAGGAACTGTGTCCTCCCCCTCTCTTTGTGAAGCTTGTTTCACTGTTGGTTCTGAGTCAGCGTCAAAGTATGTCTCAGAATTCAGGAGTGTGTCTGTCACTTGTGTGCTCAGACCAATAGGCCACAATGCCTCAGAGCTTGAGTGGAAACATTTCCTCAAATCAGAATAAGCAAAATCTGCCTTCTCCATTCCACCCGCTCATTCCACCCACTCACTCACTCATCTTCCCTTCTGGAGGTGCCAGAAAGTTGGAGTTGCATAAACATTGGTACCTGCCCATTGCTTCCTGCATCAGGGTCTCTGGCCAAGACTACAGCAATTCGCCTCCCTATGGCACTGTCCTCTGCTACGCTCACCGTGGAGTCTGAGGTGATGTCAAACTGTGGGCTATTGTCGTTCTCATCCAGAATCGTGATTGTTACCTGTTAAGTACAGAGATTAATGACAGCTTTCTCAGGAATGTGGCTCTTGATGATTTTCCTGAAGGCAACTGTGCTGGATGGGATATATTTTGGGGTGAAACTGAGATATGTGCAGCAATCTGGCATTCCAGCGTGCCTTCCCACTCCCATGCATTAAATGTCACCATTCAGGCCCAGGTGTGAGTTGTGCTGACAATGTCAGAACCATATGAGCTCAATGACAGGCTAGGATGCTGGGGTTCAGCTGAGGGGCTGAGAACTCCCTTTTTATGATCTCTGGCAGGTGGTTAGTGCTCAGTGAATTTGGAAGCTCATAGAAGGGAGGGACAGAAGCACTGGTGAGCACAGGCGCTAAGCAATCCTTTCCCACTTGGTGCTGCTGATAGATTTCAAGCTTGAAACACTGAGGGGCTCACAGAGATATGTTCAAAGAGGGGTTAACAAGCAGGGTAACATTACAGCTGTTTAGGAAGATGGAGAGCTGTCTGCTCCTCTGGGGTTAGGGGTTGACCCCATGATACTCATCTTACTTTTTGAGTCCAGGTCTCAAAATCTGACAGGCTGCTACGCTAACCCCACCAAATTTCCTGAAGATGTCTAGTTCAAAGAGGAATTCACTGAAAGCAGTCCTATAGTTTGTGTTGTGCAGGAGGACAGATCAAATGACCATCCCACCCGCTCACCCATCTTCCCTTCTGGAGGTGCCAGTATGGAATTACAAATTACAAGAATTGGTACCTGCCCATTGCTTCTTGTATCTGGGTCTCTGGCCAAACCTACAGCAATTCACCTCCCTATGGTGCTCTCCTCTGTTATACTCACTATGGCCTGTATGAATCATTTGTATGCACACCTACAGTAGGCAAGCGAGGAGAAAGGCTGGTGTGGGGGTGGGGGGAGGATGGTGTGGCATTTAAGGGGTCCCCTCCACTCAGAGCTCTCAAATTAGAAACTGCGTAGACCCACCCCAACAGGGGATGCTCTGCTAGTACTATGCAGGACAGGCCTTTTCTGTTAACTCATGAGAACTCACTGCCCAGGCTTGCACTGGTTTCATTTGAATTAGATTAGGTTGGGATGAATTTGATAGAAACTAAATTACACAAACCCTTTATAAACTATTCTGAGTGTTCACACAGGGATTTGCGTCCATTTAACTTACCCACTGCAATATGTGCAAGTTTTGGGTGTAGACATGCCTACAGTTTTGTCCTGGGGTGATGGACATATATCTTTTGAGTTAGAGGGGATGATGCTGTGATCCACCCAAGGTAGGTCCACAATTCTACTCATTGATAGGTTCTGCACCTAAGCTACAATCTGTGTACCACTCTGCCAGGCAAACAGCAATGCAGAGAGGCAGGAGGGCTGGACAGAGAGGAGGCCAACACACAGGGCTTCATAAATCAGATCAGTGAGTCAGCATTAAGATTTATAGACGCAGCTCAAAAAAGCACCACCACCAGCATCAAAATAGAGAAGTGGCAGATGCAGATATTGCTCAGCTGTGGTCACTGCTCAAAAAGAAGACAAGAGTTGCCTCTTCTGTGATTAGCCAGAGGAAATGCTGTCACCATGTTCAGAATTAAAATCATCCATGCTATATATAATGGGAGAGAAAGAGAGGAAGAGCATTTTTGTTCTTCGGGCTCTATTTATGGGTGCTTACAGTCCTCAGGTGCAGAGCTAGTCAATGTGATAACATCCTGGAGGAAACCTGCCTTTTTTTTTTTTTTTTTTTTTGAGTTTGGGTGATTCTGTTACTGTTTAGCTTTAAAACAAAATGGAATGAGAGAAGAAAAGCCAATCAGCCTTCAGAAGGTCTGCAGCTGCTGAGGTAAGCTCTTATCCACAGCAGCCAGGCCTTTCTAACTGGGATGAGTACCACTGAACAAAGGAAGGTTTTGTACCATGGAAGCTGGGTTACCTGCTTTCCAGGCCCTTTTGTGACTCCATCTGCTTCCCTGTATACCTACCTGGATAGCTACAAAGAAGTCAGGTCCTCAGCTGTAAAAATCAGTAGAGTTTCTGGACTTCAGTGGAGCTTGGCTGATTTATGCCAGTGGAGAATCTGGCCCCATGGGTGCTTCTAAAAACATTCCATCAAAACCCTCACGCTAAGAGACTCTGAAGGCTGTGTGGCTGAGTGCTCATAAGTCAGGAAACAGTTAAGGTTGCATGGATGGGGGAGCAGTAAACAGGCTTCAAAGAGCCTCCATTCACCTCTGAATTCCCAAAGCACAAGGACTGGGGAGCTCTAGTGCCAGCAGCTGCCCTAGAAACCCCACAGGAGTGGAGATGAAAGGGCCATGGCTTCAGCTCCCATTCATCGCAGTCTTGGCTGGTGGAGCTGGGATGAAGGGGAGCTACAGCAAGGTTGCTGGGGAGCATGGCTGGATCCTGTTAAAGGGCAGAGTAGATGTTATTACTCTGCTTAGTGTCCAGTTCTCCTGGAGCTGTTCCTCTGCAGAACCAGCACAGCTGCCTAGGCAGTGACCATTGGAGAGGAAAGCAGGTGGGAGGAAGGAAGGGAGGCATAACCGCAACTAGAAACAAACACTCTTACCTTCTGTTGGAGGAAAGCAGAACGAGAAATAAAAAGAAACAAAAACACATGTATCAGATCTTTCCCCTTTCTTTTAAAAACATGGCATAAGATAAGGGCTTTTGAAAGTAGGAGAAAGCGGAGGATGGTAGAACCAGAACAGTGCAGGCAGATGCTGGGTAAACTTTCCTTCCTCAGCTTTGCCAGTGCACCTTAATCCAGTCCCAGAGCATGAAATGCTCTTCCATCTTGGAGCCCCTCCTAAGCAGGGACAGCCAGTCAGGTTGTGTGGGTACAAGGTTCCATTTTGTTGAGTAGCTTTATGTAACAGCAGGGCTCCCCAGGGGAAAGACAAACACTTCTCTCACAATTCACACTACTTTAATCAGTGTCAAAAAAAAAAAAAGAAAAAAAAAAAAAAAGAAAAACCCAATACTTTCTGCAAACCAATGCACAGTTGATGGGTGATTCGCTTCACTTCACCTCAACCACTTGCTGTAAAATGTCAACCTTCTGAGTACAGAATTAACCCAGAAATTAGCATGAGTGTACACAGAGAGAAGACAGTGGTACTGACTGCTAGAGGCAGGTATCAGTTATGACTTGACTGCATTTATTTTGCCTGAGCACACATCATTTTAAAAGGCAACAGATATACCAACAACTAAAGCTATTGGAGCCCTTTAAACCACAACATAATAGCCTTAAATGTCATCCTGTGTCTTATTTAAAGCAAAGAAAGAAGAAATTATGAGTTAAAAATTTCTGGATCAGATCCTCTCCTGGTGTAAATCAGCACAATTCTATTAATTTTACAACAAGGATCTAACCTGTTTGAATCCTTAGTGGCCCTTTTGTTTTAGATGCTGTAAAATATATGACCTGCAAACTGCCCACAGATGATAAATCTTTGCAACCCTAAGGAGATTCAGTACATTTAGGAAGGCGTGTCAGCCACAGTTACACTATCAAATTTTATGTACCTGAAAACTTCTTTAATTTGGTGAGTGATCTCTTCCAAACTCTAAATATTTATTTGTTTTTACAAAAGCCACAATGCTGTTATGAAGAAATGAAAACACAACCACCCATGTTTATGCACATGGCCCTATAATATAGGGCTCAGAGACTCATGAATTTTCTGGAAGGCTTGGCAAGAGTGCATTGCTTGGTTTGGGAATAGGATCAAGACCACATGGATAGGATCCAACCAAGAAATCACACAGAGGTTACTCAAGGAAACAGGAGGTTGACAATCACCTCATCATACAACCCATGAGTTACCAATTCAGGAAACGATGCTACAATGAGAGCTGTCCAGAAGAGAGAAGAAAGGGCAAGCCAAAAGAAAAGGGAGCAAAGAAGATTCTCTGATCATCCTTAGAAGTGTGTGGGCATTCTGGTGGGATGGAGGAAACGTCAATCTCGGAAGTGTGGTGAGCACAGTGCTGGCATGGTGGAAACCGCGATTGTGGTAGTGTGGTGGGCATGATGCTGCCATGGCAGGGCCCCCAGTCTTCGCACTGTTACAGGAAGGGCACTACCACAAAAATGATTGGTACTTAGTAGAAAAAGCACATCTGAAGTATTCAGGGGGATGCAGATGAGGCATAATGCAGCAGGGATTCCCCTGGCCCTTGGGAAAGTGGAGCAGGGAGAAGAAGAGAGGAGACTGTGAGTTGTAAACCTCCTAGAGTGTTAGCTCCTTGGAGAGCTGTAGTTGCAAAGCTCTGAGGGCAGTCCGTCCTCCCAGCAGGGCAGCTGCTCCCAGGGAGAGGTGGTTATGTTTAAGCAGGTAAATAGTTGGAAAGAAGCAGCGAGTGATGGTTAGCTGGGGTACTCCCTCCCAAACAAGAGAAATAAAAGGATGTTCTTGCACAGTCAGCTCTTCATTGGCTTGTACCAGGGCTGGGATGAAGGACTGCAGCAAAATCAGTTAAAATCCACTCACCACTGTAGAGTCGACCTTTGGTCCCCCATCATCTGCCACCACTGTTAAGGTGTAGAAATCCCCCTTCTCTCGATCCACCTGGCCTTTGACAGTGATCACACCCTGCCAGGGATAAACAACCACAAAGACTATGAATACCGAATGCCATGCTTACTGATCAAGCACATAAAACCTCAGCCCCGTGGACCAATATTCACTACGTACAGTGATTCCATTGATCTTGAAGAGGGACAGTGCTTGGGCATTGGTGTTAGGGTCAAACTTGTAGGTGATCTGGTTCAGGTTATCAATGGAGCGTGCCTGAACTCGCAGCACCTCATAGCCTGTGGGAATGTTTTCTGTGATCACTGCCTCATAGGTGAGATTTGAGAACTGCACAGCTTCATCCAGTTCATTCAACAGGCTGACATAGACACTGCAGAAACCTTGGTTGTTGGGTGGTGCTTGGTCTGTGGCAGAGACATTCATCAGGTAACTGGTTTTTGTTTCATAATCCAGGTAGTCAATGGTGGTGATGAGGCCAGTGCTCTCGTCAATTTCAAACTTTCCCTCAGAACCAGAGACGATTTTATAATTCACCAGACCTCCATTCCCTGGTGGAGGAATATACGATCAGAGTTAGACTTCACTTCACAGAAAAACAGATAAGGGCAAGGGTCTCCAAACCTTCCTGCCAGGTCAACTTGCAGGGTCCCTCAGGGGTGCCCCCAGTATACCTAAAGTGATTACTGATATTCTTTCTTCTATATGGAGCTGCAGCCTGCAGCAACAACAGAATGTGATGTTCCCTCTTAACCTGAGTTAGCTGAAGCACTTCAAAGCAAGACAGGTTTGACCCACCCAGGACATGGGTTTCATCATTTCTTTTACTGTTCTGATGATTTTTCCTCTAAGATGCCCAAAGGCACTAATGAGATGGTACAACAAACCCCTTCCCTTCCCTGAGTACATTTAGGACAAAGTAGTGACTAAATGCCCATCCACCAATGAGCTACCTCCTGGTGTTTGCAGCGAAAACCCCCCCCTCAAATCAGAGGAACTGGATAGGTGAGAAACAGCAGGCTTTACAGGCTTCCTAACCTTTATCTGTTATTTTAAGCACTAATCTGTATTCTCCACACTCCTATACCAAAAGAGGGGAAAGGAAGGCAAGAATCCACTCACACAACCAGAGACAGATGGTGTAATCCCATAACAGACTGGAGAGCAGTGATGGCAGATTTTTACAGCCACCCTAAGCTCCTTACCTGTGTCTCGATCAGTTGCCCGGACAACTGCGACAGAAGTTCCAATCCCTGCAGTCTCTCGCAGTCCCAGCCGGTTGTACTGTCGTTGGGTAAAAACGGGCACCTCATCATTTACATCTTCCACGTACACGATGACCTGGAGGAATCCGCAAAGCAAACCATTAGTATAGTGGGCACTGCCTGGAATTTGCCGAGAAAAAAGAATGAAAAAGAAACTTTCCTTGGCAGAGGGAGCCTCCATCTTCCATTTCAAAGACTAGGAGCCTCTTTACAGGCCAGTATCATTAAAACACAGATACTCAAATACTTGCCACCTCTATGGACACTGCTAGGAGAAGTTACAAGTATAAATCATGACATACCAGTAACCCCTTAGCCTACAAGTCCTTGTCAGATAGTTCCAGTAAAAAGAAAGAAAATGTATCCAAGAAGTTGATGATAAAATGAGAGTCCTGTGGCACCTTAAAGACTAGGGAATTTTGTCAGGCACAAGCTTTCATAGGTTCCAACCCACTTTGTCAGATGCAAGGAGCCCACGAAAGCTTTTGTCTGAAGAAATTTGTCAGCATTTTAGGTGCCACAGGACTCCTGCTGGTTTTGCTGTACGCAGACAAACATGGCTACCCCTCTGGAAATAATAATATGGTTGCCCAATTTTGTAGCTTTTTTTTTTTTTTTTTTTTATTTGGCATCTCTTCACCGCATTTGAGAGTTTGTTTTATCTGCTTGGGGGATATGGCTTTGAGAGGTGAAATGCCTGCAATCAGCGGAAGCACTGATTCAAACCCTGGTAGAGTCAGGGCTGGCTCAATGGTTGTGGTGCCCTGAGCTAGCTTTTATTTTAGTGCCTCCCCCCATGGGAGAGGGAACCCGGCCTCCACTCTGGTCCAGCCCACCCCACCCCAGGGCGGGGAACAGCTAGCCTAGGGGCGGAGTGGGCCAGCCCAGAGGCTGGGCTCCGTTCTCCTGCCCCTCTCCTGGGCCGGCTGTTCCACCATAGGGGTGGAGAGGGCCAGCCCAGAGGTGGGGTGAAGAGCGAAGTCTGCCCCTCAGCTGGCTGTTCTCCACCCTGGGAGTGGAACAGGCTGGTGGAGGGGCTGGGCTCTGCTCTCCTGCCCTGCCTCTGTGCTGGCCCTCCCCGCCCCTGGGCCAGCTGTTCCCTGTCCTGGGGGCAGGGCGAGCCAGCAGAGACCAGGGGCACTGCATGCCAAAGCTTAAGGGAGCTAGCATGGCACTGCCGCCCCTAAGTTTCAGCACCCCGAGCCAGTGCTTCACTGGCTTATGGGTAGAGCTGGCCCTGGGTAGAGTTGACTCAGCCCTTCCTCATTCTGAGGTAGACACAATTTGAATTCTATGCACTTTACTGGGTGAGTCTGATTGAGATCCAGCTTCAAACAGTGAGATCTTGTTTGTGCCACTTAGACATGAATTATCCTGTGGTAAATTCTGTAAGTGTTGGGGTCCATTTCAGTGTGTAGACCAAAGTATCTTTTCTCCACAAATGGGATCTGCCAACTTGTTCCTGGCTTCCTCCCTCCACATCTGAATGGTAGTGTTTCTATACAGCTCTCAGTCCTGTCATTACTTTTACATAAGAAGATTCCTGCATCCATGGAGAGGTCCATGCAATAGAGATTTGCCTACATGAATCCAAATGCAGGACTGGGGACTGGATCATGAAGTTCTTTGGGATCCTTCAAGGACAATGGAGTTGTGCTGATAATAATTAGCACCACTACTAATGTCTATTTTATGTTAATATGTCACTGGTCACACACTGGTATTTTCAGAGATCCAGAGTACAGCTGCCTACAAACCTGTAATGTGAAAGCAGAAAAAGGAAGCTAAGAATGCAAAACTGTCAATTCAAAAAGAAGGGAAATCTGCATAACTGGACAAATGTTGGGCAATTGTAGCTATATGGTTAAACAATTGTTCAGTATCATGTTGTGTGTAAATATATTGTGTTCCAAACTGATTATGCATCTTCTGTTTTCTAACTTGTAATTATATAAATTTGATGTAAACCATTTCTAACAGCTTGAAAAAAAATTCTCTTTGCAGATGACTTTCTTGCCATATTTCAGTTGAAATACATCATGAAATGGCACAGAAAAATATCCTCCACCCAAAAGCAGTGTTCACAGAATTTCCATCCGTCATTTCTACAGCACTCTGCTGGCATTTCCATCTCTGCTGACGCTGCACCACAATGGACGGAAATTACCAACATTTGATGAAACTGCTCTAATATTCTGCACTAAAAAACCTTTCCATAAATTTCTGTCTGGTTTTACCATTACCCACTTATTACTCCAGGTCTAGTTGTGAGCTCTTCATCACTTCTGCTCATTCCCTCCACTAACCCAAGCCCATCTTACTCTGATATAACTCCTCACTGGCTCTGTTGCACCCTCCCCACCTCAGCCTAAGTGATGTCCTTACCCTAACTGAGCTCCTCATTGATCCTTGTTCGCTGTTGTAGGCTTCCACCTCCAGGACATGGGAAGAATTATGTTCTCTGTCCAGGTGTCGTAAGCCCCGCATGACCAGCCCACTGCTGGGGTTAATCCGAAAGTGGTTGTAATTGTTTCCTGTCAGTAGACAAACACCACACAATAGAATGCATCTCATCTCCACACGGAACTAACATCTTGAGATCGCCACACATTGCAAAATAGAATTTTTGTAAAGGGACTTAAAGGTGATACCTGTGTGGCTAAACACTGTAACTGGCTTACATCCCCGCATCATCCGTTCACTGTCTTTAAGTATCAGGCCACCACAGAAAGCACAACTAACAACAACTTTGAAAGCTGGGTTAGCTAGAAGAGTTTAATCCCCATCCACACCAAAGAAAAACTATACAAATTAAACCATTTTCAACAAATCTGTACTCAAGAGACCTTCTTTCCCTTTGCAGGGCTCAATCAAAGCTCAAATGTGGTTGTGACAAGTTTTAAAAATATGTGTATGAAAATCACGTCAGTTTGCTAAAAAGGATAAAGAAGTAGTTATGTGAACGGGGTTGTAATGGGTCTCGATTGCCATGTAATTGCAGTGCAGTAATGCTTTTTGAGAACTACCTGCCTCTAATCCATACAACTGGAAGTTTTACATGAATATGGAAGTACTTATTCTTACTCCTCTGGATTCATATTTAAAATATACACTGTCATCCACCTCAGTGATACATCTAACAGTATCAATCTGATACCCACTGTGGTGGTCAAAAACCAAAACGGCAATGGAACTACAGCACAAGTGCAGTTCCCATAGTGTATCCTGAATTGTCAAGGACTCATCTCTTCTGACCAAAATTAAAATGGATATTAATTGCACACATAAATTAAAACAAAAAAATTAAAATTAAGATGAAGTTTAAGACAAAGGGAAAAGGGCATTTCTGTCAGCAGTAGGGCAGGCCAAAAAGCCAAGATACGATGAAATACTTACGTCATGCAAAATTGCCAGTGTGCTTCTCTGACTAAAAGGTGATGGCAAAACTTCAGTTAATTAAATTATATGGGCACACGATTCCCTTTGCAAAGAGGCACCTGGACTTACCCTTGACAATTCTGTACCACACTCGCCCATTAACACCTTCATCCGCATCTGTGGCTTTCACCTTTAAAAAGAAAAAAGAAGCCAGTAAAGACCAGCAATTTTCAGATTGCACCAAAAAACCCTCTCCTCTTGTCCTCATGCAAGACCAAGAGCAAGAGCCCTCAGATATGCTGGGCAGCCTTGGTGCCCCGAATCCTCTGGGTCACTGGGGCACATCTTTAAATGTCCCTATTTCCCAATGATTTCAGAATCAGTGGGCCCTTTCTCTCTGGAAATCTTAGCTCAACTGCAGTGTAAGTGCATGGATGGACCTTTCTGTTACTCTACATAGTGAGTGAGGAAGTTTTGCTCCTTAGTCTGTTCTGAATTGGGCAGGAAGTGAAAAAAAACTCCCCAAACTATATATTATATATAAATAAAATCACCTACAGGTAATGTCAACAGATGTAGCGATTAGATAAAATGTCAAGTGAGTGTGAGATTGCACTGGGCATAGCATCTAATTGATAAGACAGAATTCAGCGGCAAAACACAAAACAGAGTCAGAAAGAAACAGAAAATGGAAACATTTCACAAAATATTCATCAATGCTTACATCCATGCACCTGTTTCTCTGCCCACCTGGCTGTTGCCTTTATTTACTGCTACCCTACTCCTTTTGACATACAGGAAATCAAGCAAAGCACAGATTATTAGAGAGGTGATTTGACTATACCCAGTGTGCCTGACCCCGACCTTTGACTGGAGGATATTGTTGTAGTTATCTGGTTTCACAGTTATATTTCCTTTGCTTCTGAGGTGCGCATTGAAATGCTTCCGTAGAAGAGAACTGGTTGGTTCAGACTGTAATGGGCTCAGAAACCTTTAATCTCTTGGTCATCAGTTCAAACCAAGCCCTCTCTAGCACTGACTGAAAGTCATTAGAGTCTGAGGAATATTCTCTGATCTTTGTGAAATCAGTGGGTCAAAATCCTAGTGGACAGGCATCCATCTCACAATACCGCCATCACATCTGACACTAACACTGATGCTAATTGGCAGTAAAGCAGACAGGAGAAACACTGAAAAAGATCTATAACCTCTCTTCACTAGTTGAGGCAGATTGTGGAAGCTTTTGATGCTTTTACTTGTACTATGCCACATTCTGTGGATATACAGGCTTAAACTTCTAGGGCTGTCAAATCACATGAACGCTAAATTAATGAAAAATAACCTGCTTCAAGGCTACGCTGCGGTCAGAACCCTATGCACACTTGAGAAGCATACAACGGAGAGTAAGTGAATTAAATGATGGCAGCAGAGACACTAAGCATTGGCTTAGAAATAGAGTTCCTGTTAAATTTTGGCATACCAAAGAATCATAGAATCATAGGGTTGGAAGGGACCTCATGAGGTCATCTAGTCTAATCCCCTGCTAAAAAAAGCAGGACCACTCCCACTAAATTATTCCAGCTAGAGTTTTATCCAGCCAGGCCTTAAACATCTCTAAAGACGGAGATTTCACCACCTCCCTAGGTAGCCCATTCCAATGCTTTTCCACCCTCCTAGTAAGAAAGCTTTTCCTAAAATCCAGCCTCGATCTTCCCAGCTGCAACTTGAAACCATTGCTCCTTGTTCTGTCCTCTGTTACTAGAAAAGAAAGTAGAGGGCTTGGAATGCCCACCCTACTCTCCCCTGCACATTCACATAGCACAAGCTATAGTCAGCCTAAGCTAATTTGGGACCCCAAAGTTCCACATAACTGGTTTTCCCTCACATATTTGTGTGTGTGTGATCTGGAAAAGGGAGAAACATCTGTAGATAACAAATTCTTTAGGTTAGCTAAGACTAGTGAAGATGCCAAAAAACTTCAGAGGGACTTATCAAAACACAGGAACTGGCAGCACAATGGCAGATGAAGTTTCTTCTTCACACATGCAAGGAAATGCACATGGAAGAAATAAGCTGAATTTCTCCACCACACAGCTCAAAAGATTCAGGGAAAAGACCTGGGTTTCATGATAGACAGCCCAATAAAAATCTCTGCTCAACGTGCAGCAGCTACTCCCAAGAAACAGACAAAATCTTAGGATACACATAAGAAACAGGATGGAGCAGGGATGATCCTTAAATTCATTACACTGTCACTCCCTGAGAACAGAAGTTACTAAATAACCTCAAGAGAAGAGACTAAGGGCTTCAGCTCCAAGCTCCAGCAAGTTTAAAGCTAACCCTGGTGATTCAATTAAAAAGGGGTCAAGATCCACTTTGGGGTTCCAATTCACACTGGATGGGAACCTCTGGGATAGATGACAATACTGAAAACTGTATGGTAAAATTGTATACATCTGTGGTATGTCCTCACTATTGCAGTGTGTTCAGTTCTGCTCCAGCTAGCTCTAAACACATAGAAGAGAAATAGCACAGGTGCTCAGGTGAGGAACAAAAATGATTACTAGCATAGAATGACTTCCAGATGAAGAGAGACTGAAAAGATTGCAGCTGCTTAGTTTAGAAGGGGGATGGAAGTATACAGTGGTGAATGATATAGAAAAGTTTAAGTGGATGCTCTATTTACCCTTTCACAAAGTGACATTCAATTAACTTAAAAGGCAGCAAATATAAAACTGATGGAAAGAAATATTTCTTGCGGAATAGAGTCAGCAACCCTTGAAACTCATGGATTCAAACTGCAGAGATGTCAGGAAAGCATTGTGCAGGTGATAAGACCATCCACAGTTACATTAGGTAAGATATATTGTTTTGTATTCTGTATAGGCAACATACCTCTCATGGTTCGGGGAGGGAGTAAAGTAAGCGGTAACGCCCCAGAACGCCATTCTGGGGTCCCCTATTTTTAGGGAGACAGCATTCCAGGCCTCCTAAAAATAGGGGAATGCCCCAGAATGCTTCTTTCCATCCCCCCAATAGGAGGATGCACTGGAACGCTGCATTCCAGGGCCCCTAAAAATAGAAGGGTGCGCTGGAAGCTGGAGAAAGGGAGGGGCTGTGGGATGGGACCAGCCTAGCCACCCCCTCTCCTTTCCCCAGAGTCTGTGTGGCGCTACCCCTTCCAGCCGGAGCCAGGCTGTGCACGCAGCTGCGCCTCAGCCTCTTTTTGCTGGCCAGCTAGTGCTGCGGTCTCCTGTCCCCTGCCCAGCTCTTCAGCCAGGTAAGGAGGCTTGCGGGGGGTTGGGGCAGTTGGGCAGCCAGCAGGGAAAGCTTGAGGGCAGGGAGGGTGCATGGAGAGGGGGCAGAAGGGGTCGAGATGGTGGGCTGGGGAGGGCTGAAGAGGGTGGGGGGTTAGGAGGGCTGGAATGGGGGCAGGGAGCTTAGCGAATGGGGATTGGGGCTAAGAAGGACATGGGGAAAGGGGGTAGGTATTTTGGGGGCAGTAGCTGGAGTTGGGGGGCAAGTGTTGGGGCTGTATTTGGGGGGCAGTAGCTGGGATGTGTGTGGGGGTCACGCACCAGCATGAGGGGTAGCCTGCAGCAGTGTGAGGGGGGCCCCACCAATTTAGGAGGGTTCTGGGGCCCCCCAAATTACACTTTAACCCCTGGGGGAAAGAGCTGGGGTGCAAAAGGGGGGCCTGGACATGTGGGGGGGGCACACCTGATGAGGAAGGTTCCAGGGCCTGCCAGACTACACTTTAACCCCTGGTTCCGGGTAAAACAAACCCTAGCTAAGGGACTGGGAAGAAAAGTCTTTTCTGGGTAGAACAAACATGGAGTCCTGTGGCACTTTTAAAGACTAACAAATGTATTTATCGCATGAGCTTTCTCCCACAAAGGCTCATGTGATAAATACATTTGTTAATCTTTAAGTGCCATGGGATTCCTTGTTCGTTATACAGGACTCCTTGTTTGTTCTGCTAAACAAGACTAAGATGGCTACCCCTTTGGAACTTTTCTGGGTAGGTTATTCCATAAATCTCCAAAAAGGGATTTTTTTTTTCTCATCATGCTCTGAAACATTTGGTTCTGGCCAGTATTAACAAGTTACTGGACTGGATGCATCACAGGACAATTTCTAAGTCCTGTACGGGGTTGAATGAAAG
This sequence comes from Podocnemis expansa, assembly GCA_007922195.1. Classification (NCBI taxonomy): domain Eukaryota; kingdom Metazoa; phylum Chordata; order Testudines; family Podocnemididae; genus Podocnemis; species Podocnemis expansa. Next base: position 23,051,169 of record ML681981.1, on the reverse strand, counting down.
GTTGCTTTACACTTGTGGAGACTTTGCACAATGGTTCCACCTGCTGTTTCTAGTGCACACTGCAGGATTTCCCTTTCCCCCCATCACACCCCCTACTTTCCAGGAACCCACCCGCACACCTTCCTGCTCTGCCTCAGCCTGGCCTGCAGAGCTGCTACGTAGCAAATCTGCCAACACACCACACCATTTAAGAGCCTTCAAGCAAAGCACTGAGGGGGTGGAGCATATGGTTGTCTAATGTCTCCTGCCTCAGGTAAATCAAACTTTTCTAATTTCCTTTCAAGGAGAGAAACAAATGCCCGTCCTCCTCCACCATGCAGAAGAAAAACAAGTGGAAACTGTGACTACTGCTCTGCAAAATAACTGAGGTGAAAAAAAATGCACCAATGTGCAGGAATTTGGGGAATTTCTCAAACATTTATCTTGGGCTGCTTTGCCATGCTGTAAACATTTATTCTGTGACAGCTAGATGTTTTGGCTGACAATGTTACAGAACAGTCTTATTTTTACAAAGCAGGAAAGGGATTTGCAACAAAACTTGCATTACAAAAAGGGTTTTATTTTGCCTTGTTACAAAACAGATGTAGGCCCAAATGACCAGAAGTGGCCACTACACAGGGCCGCCTTGATTCGTGGGTGCCCATTTGCAGACACCTTTGGGTGAGTTGCCAACGCACTCAAGTTTAAATGACATTAATGGGAGGCAGAGGGTCTCAGCACTTCTAAAAATCAAGTCCAAGGGGCCTTCATGGGGGCACCCAAAAAATGAAGACAGTGACCATTTTTCAATTAAGTCCACAATCTCAAATTGTCTTTCTTTCTTGTGTCCCACTCAGCCTACGTCTCCTTCTCAGTGTCTGTCCAGTCATGTCCCACAGGCAGCTGTAAGGCATTCATCCTATAGCACAACTCAAAGCACTCCCATTCCCTCCTTTCTTTTCTGACAAAATCACAATTTTTTGACATTTTGAACTGGAAGCACAAGGCAAATTTTTCTGCTAGTCTGACAGTCTGTTTTCAAAGCCAACCATAGCTTGGTTTGGCCCTTTTTTGCTTACCTGTGAACTAATTTTCTTTGAAAAGAGGACCTATTTCCAGCTGAAAAGTGTGTAAAATGTAGCATATTTTAGAATGACCAGAGAATCCTTTCAAATTAGTAATGACATGGAGGAAAAGCTCAGTTTTCGAGCAGCTTTGCCTTTCCTGCCAAGCAAACAATCTAACATGTCTTTGCCATCAGACTTGGAGTCTGTGAACTCATTTCTGGGACAGAATTGTATTGGCTCTATTACCATAGCAGGACTTGATAAACTAGATAAGAAAGAGGGCAGTGTGGATCAGAGACTGATAATTGCCAAGCACACCCAGAGTGACTAGATGGTGATACCAACTTGCTTGCTATAGCTGGAGGTCCATTGTAGAAAGGCTGAATGAAGGAGAGAAAGAGACAGAAGAGGGTGGTGGTAAGGAAAACCATAGGAAAAGAAAGAACAGGAAGGCTGGTAGCAGAAATTAGTGGTGTTCCCTGGGCTACCATGCACTATGTGGGCACGTCTACACTGCCCAGCATTTTTTAAAAAACGTTTTTCCGGACAGGTATTTCTAAATAATTATGTCAAAAAACCTTTTTTTCAGAAATGCTATTTCGGGACAACAGTCCATTCTCCTGAAATACCGCAGCTTTTTTTTTTTTTTAAAAGAAAGTCTACACTGGACTTTCTTTTTCAGAAAAAGCAAGGCAATGGATGAGGTAGGAAGGCTTTTTTGGAAAAAAAAAGCCTTTTCCGTGTCGAGGGATGGCTTTTTTCGAAAAAGCTAGCTTGAAAAAGGCTTTTTATTTCAAAAAAGATGGCGGTTTAGCTTTTTTGAAAAAGTGCTCCAGTATCTCGAAATACCAGAGTGCTTTTTCAGGTTCATTAAACCTTGTTTAATATCGAAAGAAGCCTTTTTTGAGCTAGTTTTTCCGAAAAAAGCCATCCCTAGACATGGCAAAGGTTTTTTTTTTTGGAAAAAGCCTCACCACCTCATCCATTGCTTGCCTTTTTTTGAAAAAGAAAGTCCGTTGTAGACTTTATTTTTCAAAAAAAAAAAAGCACCGTGGTATTAATAGCATTTCTGAAAAAAAGTTTTTTTGACATAATTATTTAGAAATACCTGTCCCGAAAAAAGTTTTTTCAAAAATGCTGGGCAATGTAGATGCGCCCACATAGTGCATGGTAGCTCAGGGAACACCACTAACTTCTGCTACCACCTTCCTGTTCTTTCTTTTCCTATGGTTTTCTTTACCATCACCCTCTTCTGTCTCTTTCTCTCCTTCATTCAGCCTTTCTAAGATGGACCTCCAGCTATAGCAAGCAAGTTGGTATCACCATCTAGTCACTCTGGGTGTGCTTGGCAATTATCAGTCTCTGATCCACACTGCCCTTTTTCTCATCTAGTTTATCAAGTCCGGTGTAGACTTTCTTTTTTGGGGGAAAAAAAAAAGCCATGGTATTTCGGGACAACGAGCGGTCCCTGGACAGTTGTCCTGAAATAGCATTTTTTGAAAAAAAGATTTTTTCAAGATAATTATTTCAAAATACTTATTCTGAAAAAAGTTTTTTCGAAATTGCAGGGCAAAGTAGACATAGCCTCTCTGAGTAACGACTGAGACATTTCAGTTTTATAGTGAAGACAAAAGGTCAAAACCCTCAGAAATTAATAGGAATTAGGTGTCCAAATCTCATAGGCCAAAATGTGAAAATCCCACCCAGAAAGACCTCCTCACCATTTTCTGTACAGGCTGCTTTTTTCACAGCTCATGCCAGGTTACTTGATATAGTAAGAGTTTTGCCATAAGGCATGTGTGCTGTGAAGAGAAATGTGCAAAATGGGTCAGCAGGTGAAAAATAAGACCTTTTGCACTAAAACAGTTTGCGTCCATCTGCATTTGTTAAACTGTTCTCAATAAACTAGTGCTGCTGTGCTGCCCAGCTTCTCCCTCTGCTGGAACTTCTGGTGAAGTCGCAATTAAGTGCTTGACACTAAAATGACTGAAGCAACAAATTTAACATTATAGACCAGGCGTGGCCAAACTATAGCATGCGAGCCACATGCAGTTCTTCAAAGAAAAAGTGCGGGTCGTGGAAGAGCATGGCAGGGAAGGAAGGCATGGTGGCAGACACAGGAGAGAAGTGCACAATTGTCGGAGCCGGCAGGGAAGAAGCAGCAGCAAGGTTGGGGCTAGCAGGGAAGCAGCACCAAGGTCAGAGATGTGGGGAAAGCGCGGCAAGGTCAGAGCCAGCAGGGAAGCCGTGGCATGGTTGGGGACGGGGGGTGGGGGAGGGCAGAAGTGAGGCATAGTCGGGGAGAGCAGAGAAGCAGCAGCATGGTAAGAGACTGCAGGGAAGCGGCAACGGGGGTGGGGGAGTGCAGCATGTTCGTGGACACGTTTAGATTTTCTCATAGGCCCTAATGCAGTTTACTCCTAGTTAAAATAAAATCATGTTTTACAAGTCCTAAACATGACGTGGAATAATAAGAAACGAAAATACAGAGAAAAATTTAAAACTGAATGTAGATTACTTTCAATTTTTGGCACAACTTACTGCTGTGAAGCACTGTATTCCACAATGAAATTTGTTAAATCAAAACATTGTGCAATACTTAGGGATAAGCACCTGTGAGAACTTTTACATATTGTATTGAAAAGTTACTGCCCAGATTTTAAAAAACTTGCCACTAGCCTGCAGTGTTACATCCAGCGACAGCTAAGTTTTTACTATATAGGCCTAGTTTTCATGGTAACCTTAAGTAATTATTAGAATCTGACATTAGTAGGATCAATATTTGCCCTGTTCTTACGATAAAATTAAAGTGCCCAATGAATTTTAAGCTTAGTAATTTTGGAGTAGGTAAAAGTACATGGGTATATGCCTCAGTGTACTCTTGAAGTTTAAATAATCAACTTGTGCAGCTCTTGAGTTCCATAAATTTGGCCAGCCCTGTTTATAGACTAGAAGCAGAGGTATAATGAGAACATAAAGGGGGGGGGGGGTGACAAAAATGTGGTTAAAGAAAGGTCAAATTCTGATACCCTTATTCATGTCAAGTAGTAACTTACTCCTCAAATAATCCTATTGATTTCAGTTAAGCTACTTGTGCAATAAGCTACTGCTGATGGTGAGTGAGGATGGAACAATCTGGCTCCAATGTATTTGATATTTCTCAAAGTTTAGAAACGGCACAAAACCAAAATCAGCTTTCCAAATATGATAGAATTAAAAGTTTTTTACAGTATGAAAATCCTACTTCAAATCTGACAAAGGCAGGTTGCACACAAACATTTGTGCACTTTTGTGTATGTTTTCTACAGTAAAAATATAGATCTTGTCTTTCCCATTCTCCAGTGGTGAAGCAATGGGGGCGGGGGAAGCCTCCAGGTGCAAAGATACAGTGGGGCACCAGGCTGGGTGGAAAAAGCCTGCAAGGTGTGGGATGGTGTGGGGCAAAAATGTGAGCTTGGCTCCCGGGATCAGGACACCCTTGCTACACCACTGCCCTTCACTTCTTAAAGATTCTGTTCATGACCGGAGAAGCAGCAGGATTCGGACATCAAAAGTAATAACAAAGCCATCAAATGAGAGGGGAAGGGCTGTTTAGCCAGGTTGCTTAAATGTTAAAGCCCATTTAATTAAAAAAAAGATGGCTAACACTTGAGAGAAATGCTCTCTCTGTGAAAGAGTCAACATTCCTTTTGCAGTTGAGAACTTTCTAGCCTGTCCCGTGATGAGTGCTCTGAACAAACTGATAAAACAAGATGAGATATTCCTGGTAGTTCTAAAGAAGATAGCAGGGAAAAGTGACCTTTAAAATAAGATCTGTCAAGTCTTCTTTGCATATCAAAAGTTGAAATAAAACGCAAAGAATTTCCCTTTGAAGGTTACTTTAAAAGTGGGACAGAAAGATGCATGACAGAAGAGAGGAGCCCAAACAGGTAGTAAAAGGAGAGAAAATTAAGCAGGAAAAAAAGAAAAAAAAGATAGATAGATTAGAGGATTATTCTGAGGAAAGGCAAACAGAAGAATGAAAAAAGTGGGAGCGAAAGTGCAAAGGAGAGAAGTCTGCTGCCATTCCTCCCCCCACCCCCTTGCTGTTGATCCCAAATCAGCTTTCAGAATAACCAACAGTCTGGCATTCAGTGAATAGCATCCAGCCACCAGACTGTACCATTCAAACTTTCAGCAGGGGAAGGTGAGAGCTGCTCAAAGAATGACAATTTAACCTGATATCTCTTCCCTAAAGGGACTACAACCAAGCCCTGAAAAAACTACAATCCCAAGGAAGGGCCAAATGAATTTGTTGATTTTAAACTGCAGGAGCTCTAATAGGTTTGGCTGGTTTATTCAAGTTGTTTTGCCTTTGTCTGTTCCTGCTATTCCCATCCTGGCTGCCATCTCTTTCCCCATCCTACCTCACCCCTCCTTTTTCCGAAGAAGTAAGGGACTGGAAGACAACGGAGAACTGTGGAAGGGCACATAGAAAGAGGGAAAAAAACAGCAGAAAGGAAACACTCCTATGCAGCTTGAACATTAAGTGAGAGAGGTACAAGCAAGGGACTGTCTGCAGCCTCAACCGATTGTCTTGGAAAGGTAACAGCAGCTGCTAGAGCACACAACGGGAAAGATGATCAATCACTGAGCTGCACTAACTTTGAAGAGCTATCCCGCAGCCTCTTATGCAGATAACAGCTCCTAAGGGACAGGTCAGTGCACTGAGGTCCTTCCGATCTGGACAGTCTATATCCCCGCTTCTAGTTTTTCAAGTTCAGCTTAACAAAAATCCAGAGAAAAGCAAAAGGCTCATCATAGCTTGAAAGCAGTCAGGGCATGAGAGAGTAAGATGGTCTGTGATGTTGCTGAAATAAGGTGATCCCAGTCAAATCTGGTCATTCTTGATCTCTGGCCCTCTGCCGGGGTATCCCAACATGGGGGAGGGAAATAGCTCTGTGAATGCATCACTTACTGGTCTACAAAGTAGGGTTTTGGGGCAGAGGACTGAGGAGGTTACTCAAATAGAAACAAGTTAAGTGATTTTTTTTGCATTAATTAGGTACTAAAATACTGAGGTTTTTGACACTGTGCTTGCATGTACAACTAAGCTACTGAATTTTGCATCCTTCTCCAGACAGGTGAAGGGGTCAAGTTTTGTTTGGATTTTTTGCATGTTAAGCTGAGCAGGAGACAGTTTCCTAGAGTTCACCAATTTCAAGAGGCAATGAGAAGGGAAGAAGAAAATGCCTTTTCACCAGCATAGTGCCACAAGAGCAGAAACCACTGAGAATGACTTTCTTCGAGCAAAAATCGGAAAAGCTGATAGGAGTTAGTGAAAATGAGTGTGTGTGGGGGGCACAGACTCATCCCATAACTGCTATTTGGTGAGACTGAGGAGAGGAATAATTGTTTTTTGACAGGCCTTGTATTAACGCTGCTGGAATTCCCTAGCTAATTGTGCCTGTGAGAGGGCAGGGCTGGAGGAAAATGGAATAGCTAGTATGTTTAAAAAATACTGCTGGGCAAATGCTTTGTTAACATATCTACAGAATAATTTATCCTTTTAATTTTATGAGATTTTAAAAAAGGAACTTACATACTAAATTATTTGCCACTTCTAGCTGCATGTGGTGGAACTGAATCCCACTTCTGAATTCAAATGAATGTTTGCCATTTTTAATGTATATATAGATATGTATTAATTATGCATAATTTGCCCATCTTTAGAACAAAACTAATTTCAAATCACTAGTTGCAGCATTGGCCTGAATGTGTCACAGAGCCACCATTTCCCCCTACACTGAACAGTGAACTGATGAAGGCCTTTGACTTTGTGGCCTGGTAGCGAAGTTCTGCTTAATGTGGGAGAAGTTCCCCATTCTGCTCTGACACCCAGTAACATTATTCTAGTGAGTATCACATAGCAGTTCTCAATAAGCTCAGTTTGGGGTACAGGCTCTGACAACACCAACTGAGAGAGAGAGAGAGAGCACAAAAGTGCGATAGAGGGGTGGGGGGACAAACAACTGGTGAAGAGATGAGAGAGTTGCCAGTAGGAAACAATGGGACACGGAAAGGGTCTGCAGAAAGAGCCCAGGACTGTTTCTTCTCAGACCTGCAAGTCTGTTTTAGTTTACATTTGAATTAAGAAGAGAATTCAGCAGCCTTTGGTAGGAGGAGGAAAAATCAATATACTGTCTCAAGGAAATAACAGTGAACATTGAACCAGGGCATCTGAGAAGCAGAGAAAAACAGAAATAATGGCAATATGTTCAGAGTTCAAGGGCCAAATGCATTCAACTATGGTAGTGTAAAGCTGAAGTAGTTCCACCAATGTCAGTGGAGTTACAAAAACAGTGGTGGGTAGTCACAAGCAGAATTTCCACAGATGGTAGCACAGGAGACCTATGCTACAAATCCCTTGGTCATATTCTCTGCCTGAGGGGCTGGATATTGCCTGTGCAGCTCTGTATACTGGCAATGCCAAGAATTCAGAGCTCATGAGACAGGTATCCAAAAATGAAATTGGCTTAAAATCCAACACTTTTTTCCTCTTTGCCTTTTGGTTTTTGAACCTCTGTGCCGTATGTGGGTTCACATTTTCAATATTGGCTCTGCAACTTTGAAGGCTAGGAATTTTCTTTTTCTTTTTCAAATTATCCCCATGTAAGGACTTGAATCTAAGGAGTAGGTTCTGAAGGAAGGCACCAAAGATTGCAAGAGTTGGCAATAATATCTAAGGTTCATGTGAGCCAGAAGCCTGCGTATCATGCTGACATTACCACTTTGGAAATCAAAATGATTCCCAATTGATTCAGTCCGTGGGAAATGACTCAAAATTTCACTTAGGCTGTGTTCACACACAGGCATTATTTCGATACAAGTTGTGTCGAAACAACTTGTATCGAAATAATGCCTTATTTCAAAATAACATTAATTCAAATTAACAGTTTATTAATTTGAATTAAGGAAAAAAGCTCAAAGCGAAATAGCAGTTTCAGGCAACAGTTATTTCGAAACAAGTCACTGTTGTTTCGAAACAACATGTTCAGACAGCATTGTTTCATCCCCACGTGGGGTTTAAGTTGTTTTGAAACAATTTCGAAACAACCTTGCATCCTGTGAACAGGGTATTTCTTATTTCGAAACAACCTCTGTTGTTTCAAAATAAGAGTGCTTTGCGAACACAGCCTTAGTTCCCAGGTTGACTGGGAATGGAAGTGCCACTGAGGCAATGTAAAAGAGTGCTTTGAGTTACTCTGGTGAACAGTGAGAATAGTGCTGATGGTATCCAATGGAAAAGGGAGAGCCCTCATCCACTTCTCTAATGGAGTTGTGGTGCAGTGATGCCAGGGTGAGAGGCGTGAAGTCTAGAAAGTCCTTTTTTTTCCAGTTTAAACATGAAAAATCTCTCCACTATGGTAACCTGCTGGAAGCTTCAAAGGGGCACATCTGAACCTTGTGACAGTAAAGGAAAGAATCTGATCTAACAGAGTTTGTCCTGTTCATTTGTTTTTCTTGGGAGTTCACCAAACAGAGCTGCTTTAGCTGCAGCAGGTCAGCTCTGGAAACTCCAGGTAATGTGGATTTTCCCTATGTGTATTGAAGCCAGTTTCTCCATCTGAAAGAACTGCAAATAAAGCTCTTTCACAAGAAACACTATGAGAAGGGGTGGAAAGAGTGAATCCTGAAAGAACAGTAAACACATACCTTACAATCTTGGAAAAAGTACTCTGTTGATGGTGGAAGGGTCTGCCACAGATTTGATCTGATATTCACTAAGATAAATGGGTCTAAGAAAAGATCCACGAGTTCTTTGAAACAGGAGAAAGCGATCCTGACACAATATCATGGAGGGACTGAATTAAAGCTGTATTAATTGAATCTTAAGTCTGGCCACTCACCATATGTTCTTCTTCATATCAAACAGATACTGTCAGCCACAAGTGTTTTTAGGGACTAGCTGGGTATGCCAGTATTAATGGTGCAATATAATGTGCTTGCTTAATAGAAGGGGTGGGTGTGTGGGTATGTGTGTGTGTTTGTGTGCATAAAATGCTGTTTCCTTTTTATTTTTAATAGATTCACCTTACAGCTTTATAGACAAGTTAAAAATTGCGACTTTTAAAATTTTCATGTGTTTAAAAATGTGCTTTATGATGGTTTATTGTGCCATTCTAGTACCTAGAGTCCTTTCAGAGTAATTTTTTGCAATAGTCATTTAATCTTTGTATAAATCTACACACAATATTTTTCCAAACCTCCATATCGCTGGTGTCATGGTATGGTATAGTTCACATGCAGAATGGATTTTACATTGGATTGAGAAATTAAGCTAAAAGCTCTAAGTAAGCATGACTTAGAATCTCAAACATGCGGCTCGTGGGCCGCATGCGGCCCCTAAAACTATTTCCTGCGGCCCACAATGACATGATTGTTACTGGTATTTGCAATATTGTTGTATGAAAAGGTTCAGTGGTGTGGCCCTTGGGCGAAAGTGCTAGTTGTCATGTGTGGCATGGCCCTTGGACTAATGTACTAGTCCTCATGCAGCCCTCTTGGTGATTTGAGTTTGAGACCCCTGACTTAGATTGAGCACTCACCTTTTCCTACTGCTCCCACAGAAATGTGGAATTAGAAGAGCCAGGGGCGTCGCTGGTGTTGGGCACCCCGGGGCACGTGCCCCAGGTCCCAATGCCAGTGCCCTGGATCTCTGGCCCAATCAGGCCGGGCATCTGGGGCCCGATCCCTGACAGGCCGCAGCCACGGCTGCACAGGCCCCGTCCCTGGCTGGAGATCTGGGGCCCGGCTGGCTGCCCGGCAGGTCCTGCCCTTGGCCAGGTATAGGGCCGGGGGGGGGGGCCGCGCCACCATGGGTGGCTAGGCTGCAGCAGGGCCGGGCCAGAAGCGGCCGCTGGAGGCCGGGCCCGCGCCCGCGGTTCCCGATCCCCAGTTGGGGACGGTGCCACCGCAGCCGGCGGCGGCCAGGCCCTGCATCCCCAGCTGGGAATCCGGGGTCCAGTCAGCCGCCTGTGGCAGCCCCATCCCCAGCCAGGGATTGAGACCCACGGGCGCAGGCCCAGCCTCCAGCGGCTGCTTCTGGCCAGGCCACACCCGGCCTAGCTGCCCGCAGCAGCGCCCCCCCCCCCGCCCTATCCCTGGCCCAGCACCGCCTCTGAGAAGAGCTATCCAATTCACAGTCTGCAGCCATCTTAACAACTACCACATGACTGTTACAACAGTGTAACTCTCAAGCTTCTTTAGAACCAGCCACTTAAATGTTAACTTGGGATAAAAATCAAGGATATATGCAGGAAATATCCCATATTACTCTGTGCACATTGCTTGACTCAGCTTTCATTTGTATACATTTGTTATATAGTTATGTCCCTCCAATGACTTTTGCAACTCTTTAGCAATAGCTACCAGCAATTCCACTGGAAACGGTGGGTTACTTACCAGTAACTGTCCTTCTTCAAGATGGGCTGCTCACATACGTTCAGTTACAGGTGTCTATGTGCCGCAGTGCACAGTAGCATGGAACATCTTTAGCCTTAGCCTGTCAGGTCAGGGCCCACAGCCAATGCCCTCTCTGTGCTGCAACCGTAGCTATATAGGTGACCGTGACTGTGACCCTCCCAGTTCCTTATTCCCTCGCCAACTCCAGTTAGCGGGGACAGTGGGAGGGATCTGAATGTATGTGAGCAGCCCATCTTGAAGGAGGATGGCAACTGGTAAGTAACCCACTGTTCTTCTTTGAGCGCTGCTCACATCATTCAGTTACAGGTGACTGCTAGCCATACCCAAGGATGGTGGGAGGAGTTACAGTCTGCCCACGCTGAATCCGACTCTGCTCAACGCAGGATCCTCTCTAGCCTGTTGGACGATAGCGTAGTGCATTGTGAAGGTACGCACCGACGACCACGTAAGCTGCCCTGCAGATCTCTTGGATTGGGACCTTGGCGAGGATGGCTGTTGACGAAGCCTGGGCCCTGGTAGAGTCAGCCCTGACAGTCCCAGGGAGGGGCGTATTCGACTTTCTGTAGTAGTCTTTGATGCAGTTTACTAGCCATCTGGAGATGCACTGTGAGGACACCGGGAGACCTCTTTTGCATTCAGTGACTGCCACAAAGAGTTGAGGAGTCCTGCAGAATGGACATGTGTGTTCAATATATGTCAAGAGTGCTCTCTTCACATCCAGGATATGCCACCTCCTCTGGTTCTCCATAACCTGAGGGTCTGGAAGGAATACTGGCAGACAAATGTCCTGATTAAGGTGAAAGGGGAAACGACTTTAGAAAGGAAGGATGGATGAGGTCATAGCACCACTTTATCAGGAAAGAACCTCATGTACGGGGGTTCTGAGGAAAGGGCCTTCAACTCAGAGACCCTTCTAGCCAAGGTAATTGCCACCAAAAAGGCTACCTTCCAGGCGAGGACCAGTAAGGTGCATGAGTCCAAGGGATCATAAGGAGACTCTATTAGTGCACAGAGCGCCACATTGAGATCCCATTGAGGGATAGGTTCACGGGGTTGCGGGAAGAATCGAAACCCTTCAAAAATCTAGTGGAAGTAGGATGGGAGAAAACAGGGACACCATCCACCTTCTCATGGAGAGCCAAAATCGCTGTGAAATGGACTCTCAGGGAGGAAAGGGAGAGGCCATTGTCTCTAAGGTCCAACAGATAATCAAGGATTAGGTGCACAGGGGGTAGTGCAGGCTTGACCCCTTTACCTCGAGCCCAGAGGGAGAAATGTTTCTACTTGGCTGTAAAGGTTCTGGTGGACGGCTTTTTACTACTGACCAGTACCCTCTTGACCCTGTTCGAGCAAAGCCTTTCCTGCTCACTCAGCCAAGAAGTTTCCATGCTGTCAGATGCAGGAGACCAGGGTTTGGGTGCCATAGGCACCCTGAGTCTTGTGTCAGGAGGTCCGCCCACAGGGGAAGGCGGAGTGGAGTGTCTATGGACAGGTCCTGTAGGAGTGAGTACCACTGTTGCCTGGGCCAATCTGGAGCTATCGGTATCATGTTCACTCTGTCTGCTTTGCCCTTCAGAAGGACCCTGTGTATCAATGGGACTGGTGAATAGGCATACATTAGAGAGCCTGACCAGCTGAGGAGGAAGGCATCCGTGAGTGACCCCTCCTCCCGACCCCTGAGGGAGCAGAAGCACTGACATTTGCAGTTCAGTTGTGTTGTGAATAGGTCCACTTGGGGCCTTCCCTGTTTGTTCATTAGGTGGGAGAATAGCACACTGTGGAGGGACCACTCGTGGTGAGCTAGGGGGTTTCTGCTGAGCGAATCTGCTAGATTGTTGTCCACTCCCAGTAGGTGTGCTGCCACCGGGGTGAAATTGTACTTCAGGGCTAATTCCCAAGTCTGCACACCACCCTGCAGAGAGCTGGGGAGCGGACACCCCCTTGCCGGTTCATATAGAACATGGCAGCAGTGTTGTTCATTAGGACCTGTACTGACCTGCATTGTATCCTGTCCAGAAAGGTCTTGCAAGCCAATCTGATGGCCTGTGGCTCCTTCACGTTTATGTGAAGGAGACTTTCTGCTGGAGACCAAAGTCCCTGTGTAGAATGTCCCCCTGAGATGTCGGCCCCCCACCCCAAATCCGAGGCGTTGGTGATCAGTGTCACTGTAGGAATTAAAGTTTGGAAGCGAATGCCCCCCACAGCAAATAGGCGGTCCCTCCACATCTCTAGTGTCCCCAGGATATTCTGGGGAACCAACAGTACCTTGGACAGAGGGTCTCTCTGGGGGTGGAACACCGTGGACAGCCAAACCTGAAAACTGCAAATGTCATTCTTCGGCGTGCTGTCCATATCACAGAGGTGGAGGCCGCCATGTGCCCGAGAAGCTATAAGCAGTGACGGGCTGTGATTACCTGGGAGTCCTGCAGCTCTGCAACAAGGGTGCAGATGGACTGAAATCTTGAGGGGAGCAGGGAGGCCTTCCTTTTGTGGGAGTCTAGGAGAGCTCCTATGAACTCTTATGTTTTGGGACAGGCAGAATTTTGATTTTTCTTGATTGATGCAGAGACCCAGCTACCTGCACAGGCGGGTTACCGCTCTGACACTGTGCTCTACCTGAGCTCTTGATTTCCCATGTATCAACCAATCGTCTAGATAGGGATAGATCTTTATGTGCTGCCGGTGTAGTGACCAGTGCCATCCATTTTGTGAACACCCTGGGGGCCAGCGAGAGCCCGAAGGGGAGTGATGTGAACTGGAAATGTTTTCCCCCCCACCATGAACCTTAGAAACCTTCTGTAGTGGTGATGTATTGCTATGTGGAAGTAAGCATCTTTTAGATTGAGGGCTGCAGACCAATCCCCGGGAGTCAGAGATGGGACGATCTGTGATAGGGAGACCATATGGAAGTTTATTTTCCTTACGTGTTTGTTTAAAGCTCTGAGGTCTAGAATGGGTCTTAGGTCCCCATTTGGTTTGGGGACCAGAAAGTACCGGCAATAGAACCCTTTTCCCTGCTCCGGCTCTGGGACCCTTTCTATTGTTGCAAGGGAGAGAAGCTTCTCACATTCCATCTCAAGCATACGATCTAGCTCCCAGCTCCTGAGATTTACATGGGGGGGCAGTTTTCTGTCCCAAGAAATTGACCGAAACTGTATGCGATACCCTTTCAAGACTGTCTTAAGGACCCACTGATTGGTTGTGATGTTGGTCCAGTGGTGTGTGAATTGATGCAGGTGGTTGGCAAAGGTTGGGGTCGAGGCTGTGGGTCTGCTACTGCGGTAACCGTCAAAAATGCTGCTTCTTCCCCGTTGACCAGTTGGTACTTTGCCCACGCCTGCTGTGCTGAGAGGCTTGGGGTTTATGATCTTTACTCAAATGAGACTTGTCCTTATCCAGACCCCCGAGTGAGAGCTGGGGGTACTGGTAGGACTGAGTGAAGGAGCCCTGCATCTGGACCTGCTGTTTTAGCTGCTGGAGTTGCTCTTGCAGCAGCTGTTGGGATTTTGACGAGCACAGGGTGGGTCGCAGCGTGTACACCCCCAGAGATCTGAAGGTAGCTCTTGAATCTTTCATGCCATGCAGCTTTGCATCCATGGACTCAGCAAAGAGATCGGCACCTTTGAATCGTAGGTCCTGAATGATAAGCTGCATCTGTGGGGACAGGCCCAAGCCCTGGAGCCAGGCAGAGCGGCGCATAGCCACGGTGGATGCCATGTTACGCGAAGCTGTGTCAGATGCATCTCAGATAGACATCAGAGCATCTCTGGAGGCCAAGACCCCTTCTTCCACCATCGCCTCAAAATTCCTGAGGTGGTCTTTAGAGACATTATCGTGGAAGCCCTCCATGGCTCTCCAAAGATTGAAAATGTACCTCACCATGAGGGCTTGGTGATTAGCAATATGCAGCTGCAAAGCTTAGGTAGAGTAAACTTTCCTACCAAATAAGTCAAGCTTTCTTGCTTCCTTATATTCTTAGGAGTAGAGCCCGGCTGGCCCTACCTCTCTTTTTGGTTGACTGTGTCCACCAACGGAGAGCCTGGCGCAGGGTGTTGGAAAAGGAACGCGAATTCATCAGGGGGACATGGTACTTGCGATCTGGCACCTTAGATACCAGAGGGATTGACGACGGGGTATGCCATTGCACCCTGGCAATCCTATATTACCCCTTCGTGAAGCAGAACGGATGCCTTGGCTGGTGAAGCAACATCCCCTATGTCAAAGAGGAGGTCTGTCTCCTCCTGGACCACTCTGAGTTCCACATTGAGGTTTGCTGCTATGCTGCGGAGTAAGTCCTGCTGCATGCAGGGGTCATCCCTCTACGCAAGGGGCCTTTGGAAAGTATGTCCACCTGGGGAGGAAGACGAGGAGCCCCGAGATCTGCTGTGCTGAGTAGAGTCTGGATCAGGCTCATCATCGGAGACATCCAAGGAGTCCAGGGTCCAGGATGGGGACGGTATCGACTGATGCCAAGAGGTTGAAGTGTTGTCAACCATCAGGTTGAGCCATTCGTGCTACCAGTCATTGAAGGAATCCCTGGATGCAGTATGGCATGAGGGGGAACAGCCCGTCTGTCTGTCTGGCAAGTCTTTGCAGCACGGGTGGAACTAGGCTGTGACGCCCGTACCGGGGTTTCTGGGGTCATACCCCTTCTTGGCTTGGGCACTGGGGAACATTTCCAGTGCCACTTGCCCACTCGTTCCCTAGTACCAGAGGTCTCTTTTGGAGAACCAGGGGAGGAAATGGAGTCAGCAGATGATAATGAAGATGAGCTATACCTCTGTCTTCTTGGGCCTTGGGAGCATGGTACCGAGGGCTGGCAGGATGAGCACTGGGAGGAACAGTCATCGGAATGATCGTCGGTACTGTTTCGTGATGCGGTAGGAGGGCTCAATGGTACTGGAGTTGAGAGTGGTACTGGGCCCTGCATTGACCACTCCTTGGGTGGGAGTGCCGGTTTATTCTTCAACCGAGCTTTCTTCACCGGTACTGGGGCTGGATCTTGGAACAAGGCCTGTGCAGTTGCCAGGGCCTCTGGTGTCAATGGTACCAAGGGCAGTCCCACTCCCAACTCTCGTGAGGGGGAACGCAGGGACAGAGGCGAGCAGCAAACTGTCGGTACCAAAGTCAATGCCGATTGCGGCTTTGAATTCTGAGCAAGAGAGTGGCGTTGGGTGGGCTCCAGTGCAGGATATGCATGTGGTGCTGGTGGAGCGCTTGTTGCCCAGGCAGCATCGGACGTGGACGTGCAGTCCTCCACGAGAGTGCGCAAGCGCTGCTCTCTATCCTTGCAAGTCCTTCATTTAAAGGACCTGCAGATGGAACAACTCTCCATGAGATGTGACTCACCAAGGCATGCGAGGCATTTCTCATGGGGATTGTTGAGTGGGAAGGCTTTGCAGCATGACGGGCATGGTTTAAACCCTGGCATTTTAATTATGAACAAAGAAGAGGAAGACAGGCAATTGTTTCTGCAAGTTTTTGGCTGTTCTGAAAGTGTTGCTGAGGGTGGAAAAAAAGGAACTGGGAGGGTCAGGGTCATGGTCACTTATATAGCCGTGGTTGTAGCACGGAGGGGGTGTTGGCTGTGTGCCCCGACTTGACAGGCTAAGGCTGCGGCATGTAGACACCTGTAACTGAATGATGTGAGCAGCACTCAAAGAAGAACCACCAGCTGCAGGCTAATTCTGGTCTATAGGCCAGATGTCGGCCCATCTATGACTGCTTTGCACTTCTCTCACAATGAAAAAAGTGATGTTAATGCTGGCTTTGGTGGCTGGTGAAGGACCCTACTAGCATTGGCAATTTTCTGAATGGTATAGTGCTGCTGTAGCTGCTCCTAAGCCAACTCCTCTACTGGTCCTCCTCAATGTAGGGGCATGGCTGTGGAAATCTTTTATAGGCTGGCTACAGTGTGAAAATGTTGATGGAAACTAACTCAATCACATAGTGAGGCATTGAACCGGGGCTCAGGAGAACTACATACAATTCCTGGCTCTGCCACAGAATCTCTGTGTCCCTCAGTTCCCCATCTGTAAAATGGAGAGAACATTTCCTTATTATAGGCAGGGGTTAAATAATAATAGCACTGCTTATTATTAAGGGTATGAGACTTTGCTTTGTAAGATCCTCTTTTCAGTTACTTACAATTTCATCAAACTTTATTTGGGCTGACATTCTCTGCAGTGGGTGTCTGCCTCAGACTGAAGAGTTCAGTTGCATGAGGCATGCTCCAGCTTGGGGCTAAGCAGGACTTTCCATTTAACTACAGCTCTGGGTTGCTGCAAGCCAGTCGAGGTCCGAACACCTGAACTGAGAGCAGGGAGATGGTCTCTCCTGTGTTCTCAGCAGCCCTGTGCTGGGCCCAAGTACTATGGAGCAGCTGCCTAATGCACAGAATACAAGAGTCAGCTCCATAGAGGGAGTAAACTGGGACAAGATGACTAGTGGGCAGAAGTGTGGAAACTGGGACTGGGAGCTAGGATGAGGCAGGATGCTCAGAGGGAAATTGGTGAAGGGATTGGGAGCCAGTAGATAGGTGGGCAAACAGATTTGACAAGGAGCTGGCCTACAGGTTGATGATGTCAGCAAATATTTATGAAACCCACTGGCAACTTGTCCCAATTCTCTCTTTTGCTCATTCACATTTAGGATGATAACCTACTATGGCTAACAATTAATTCCACTGATGCACATGGGTGTCATTTTGATGATGGAATTTCTGTTTTTCAGTAAGTGTTAAGTTGCTTTCCTCTTCTTTTTCTTCAAACATCAATAGCAAGAAGACCTTAGTCTCAATTCTACTGACCTCGGAAGGAGACCCCCCCACAGCAAGTACAGAAGTTCATATTAAAAAAGAAAGCAACTCTGCACTGGTCATTATAGGACTATATCTTGCCATGGACCAACTTCTATTTGACTCTTCTTTCCCTCTGCCTTCTCAGTAGGAAAACAAACTTTAACAAAGATTTAATTCCAGTACCCATGTTAAGGCTCAGTTGTTCCCTGAAAGCAGGAGGGAAAGGGCAAGTCCATAGTGTATAGGTCAGGGGTTCTCAAACTTTTTTTTTTTTTTTTTGCTGGGCACCCCTTTAAAAATATATCAGGCCGTAACTTCTCCCTCCCCACACACACACACACTCTTGGTACTGGAGAAAGCTTTCCCAGCCTCAGTGCAGGTCTCTACAGAGCTAAGAAACCATATCATGCTGGCTTTACTTCTGCACTGCTGTTGGCAGCAGTGCTCTCTTCAGAGCTGGGTAGCCAGAGAGTGATGGCTGCTGATTGGGTGCCCAGCTCTCAAGGCAAGGAAAAAGGATGAGCAAGGGAAAATCACATACATTTGTTCAGAAATCTGCACAGCCAGAAGTTGGAGCACCAAAAAAAAAGGTCATGTCTGGGAAACCCCAGACACATAGTACCCTTTAATTTTTGTGATCTCACAAACCCCCTCCTCCACAATAGACTTCAGACCCCTTTTTGGGTCAAGACTCAAGTTTGAGAAACACCAGCATATAGATGGTTCTTAGATCATAGCCTGCTACAGAAACTCAGTACCTATTCTCCTAGCTGGGATGTTGCCTTCAGTCTTTCCAGCCTGCCCTGGGGAAGTACAAGGCTGAGACAGCTGAACAGAACCTGCTTTGTAGGCAGTAAAACTCTGGTGGTGGGTTTTATTTAAACAAAGAAAAGGAGAGAGCTGTCACCTTTGTGCCCAAATTAACAGTGAGGCTAGTTTGGTCATACTTTAGTAACAGAGTTAAGATCATCAGAATCAGGAAACCTTGCTGAGATACAGAAGTTAGGTCTGCACTGAGCAAACCTGGTTAAATAGAATATGGAACTCAAATGGATTTGCCTAACACATGTGGTCAGAAAATCATTTTTTCCTCCTGAAAAGTGTTTCTGAAAATTAGATTTATTTTTGGTAGTAAATTATTTTCAACCACTTCTGGAGTTACACTGAAAAATCCAAAAATTTTCAAAAAACCCCAAATTGTATTTGATAAAAGTTTCTGATGAATCAAACAAAAAAATTCTGTTCAAAAAAAGTTTTGATGGAAATTTTTCAACCAGATTTAGTATTCACATATTTAAACTTCACTGCTGAACTCTACACTATGGTGTTCCTCTGGAATCACAGCGCTGGAATTAGGAGGTGTTAATTAGCCAGGGCAACAGGGGCAGTGCCTTTTACTCTACATGACTGTACAGGGGCCTATACTCCCTTTAACAGAGATTCCTGCCAGGGGGCTTTGTTGTTTTATATCATGCATTTTAGTTCACTCCACAGAAAGTGCATTTAAGAGATTAAGATGCCACAATACAGTCCCCTTTTTGAACTTTCTCTGATTGTGTATTGGAATGAACTGTTCCATAACCTTGTGTCACAGGCTTGCAGCCTTTACTTCATTTTGAGGCCCTCCAAGCCTTTGGTCTATCAGCCAGGGTAATTCAATTTATTAAAAATAAAAAGCCAGCCACTTGTTAGAAGAAGTCAGAGCTACAAGTGGAAGGGAAAGACATGCACCTCCCTGGACTGAGGCCAACAGTCAGTTTCTCCCTAACTTTGTTTCTGTTAATGTTGTGCATTGCAGGAAAGATGAACACAGAGGATGTTGGGAATGAGACCTCTCCAACACCCAGTATCCTTGGATTCCTTGTAACCACCGCCAAGTTGGTTCCACAAAGTCCTATGCCACCAGGGGAGAAACCAGACCCTTTGCCTATCATCATCGCACTCATCTGCATCTTCCTCCTCCTGGCCACCTGTCTTATCTTTGTCACGCTCTGCAAACCAGCAGCACTTGACCAGGCCCGCTATGAGCCACGTGAGTGCATGCCCTATCACCCAGAAGATGCCAGTGAACCACAGCTAAAGTTCTGGAAGAGGCTGGGATCCCTTAGGCGTTCCATAAATGGCTTCAGGCGGACCCAGCCTGTTTCCCAGCACCATCGGACCTGCTCAAGAATGCCATCAGCCACACAGAACTGGGATATCATGGAGTCCACTAAAATGTGACAGCTGTTTTTCCACCATTCTTCTGCAAAAACAACTCAGTTCACAGCAATCCAAACTATTCACTGCTGTCAATGAGATCTTGAGCATCCAGAACCACTTTATGGAGTACAGGGTCAGAATGGAGAGCTTGGAAGAGCAGAGTGGCAAAAATACCTGTGCCTCTGGACACCTCTGAAGGAGTTCCACAATATTGGATCATGACGTCTGTAAAGACCAAATTATATCAATGTGGTATCATTTCTTGGGGCCCTACAGCCTGGAACCAGCAGCGAGTGACGTCAGACAAGCAGCATATGGTTCAGAAAGCATTTGACAGAAGGCATTGCTAATTCCGACGCTCTCTGGAAAGTGGCTGTCTGGGGTTAAGGTGTCTAAGTTTTCCTTCCATCTTCTTTAGCACTGCTGTTAAAATATCCACGCTCTCTTTACAAAGATGTATTAGGGTGTGTCTACACATAAATCAGAATGCCGGCACAGCTACACTGCTTAGCAGTTCACTAAAGATATTACCTACAACTATGGGGCAGCTTCTCACAGCAGTGTAGGTACCACTCCCAGACTGTTGGTTGCTAGCAGTCTTCCTTCAACATAGAGCTGTCTATGCTGTGGGTTAGGTTGGTTTAACTGTTACTTAGGGGTATGGATTTTTTACATCCCCATGTGACACAGTTTTACTAACCTAATTTCCTATATAGGTCAGGCTTAGTCATTACTAGCCTTATATCATGACAATAGGAGCTCTCAAAAGTTTTACCAAAGACAGATGCTAAACTCAACCCTTTTACTCATGAAGAAGGAGAAGGCCCCTTTAAGGAAGGTCTGGAACAGCGGCGAGGTGGCAGAGTTCAGGGCACTCCATATACTCAATTGGAAGTATAGGTGGAGGGGAGCAGACCCAGTGCAAGGCACTGTATTCAGCCTGCAAGGAGCTGAAGGGAGGCAGTGCCTGGCAGGTATTGTTTTCAGACCTGACCCCCCCTTCAAATATTCAGCAGTGATTAAATGGAACTTGGGCTGCCACCATTTTAAAGTTTGTTCTCTGGGGCAAGCAGGTCATGGCCTGATGCTGGACCACAGAGTCATCCCACTTGCAAAGCCAGCCCACAGTGCTGTGATACAATGCTGTCACTGGAGGTAACAACGTAACAGCCTGGCGTTCGGTCAGCTTGGATGTTTTTTAGGAAACGGTACATCCTTCCACTCTTGCTTGCAACAGGTCCCATTTTAAAACAAGGACAGAGAGCATCCCAAAGCTCACAGCTGGGCTCCAGAGAGTGCTGTTAGATCACACGTAGCAACAGAGGGCTTCTGAGCATTGCAAGAGAGGATAAAGAAGTGAAAAAATAAATGGGGATCCTAGATCTCTCACTAGGTCAGAGCATAGGGTGCTCTGTTAAGCTCCCCCAAACACAACTACTAAAATATTTGTGCAAGGGCTCACTGTTTTGCACAATCTGCATTAAGCATTAGCCTTTAATTCTAGTAAGAAAAGCTAAATAAATGCTTTCTAAACATTTTTGTTGGAGACCTTGAGAATTTCTAACACTGGAGACCCTGGAATCTGTTGTATTTTAACCACTGATGATGCTCCTTTCTGGAGTGGAATGAGAAATGGGGCTTGTGGACGGGTGGAAAAGGGTGTGAGCTTGTGTTGCATCAGATTTACTATGTATTCTGAACACAAACTAAAATTTTCAGGGTTTCTCTTTCCTGGTCTGAAGTCATACCCATGGAAAGTGTTCACAGAGAGCTCATTAATGTCCTCTTTTGTTTCTTTAAAGAATGCTGGGTAAGTCATGTAACACCTGTAAAGAAACAACCTTGGCAAGAAGGCAACATTTCCCTGCCTAACAAGCACAGTCTCTCAGATGAGTGAGCCGGGGTTAACACATTACAGAAGGGAACTCGCTGAAGTGATGAATATTCATTTTAAGCAGATACATTCCTTTAAGTTTTCTACTGTATTTTACATTTCAGTGCCTTTTTAAGTTTATTCTTTTTAGGTGGTTTATTCTGGAACTGGGGCCTCATTTAAAAAGCCTTCATTATAATTCTATAATGGTTTGGAGTTTCTGCATGGAAAATGTGTTCTCTCAGATGGCCCATTACTAAGAAGGTGTGTGCTAAATATGCCCGCCTTCACACTGTTCACCATATAAGGTCTCTGTACGCATCCCAGTGTTATAATGTGAGATTGTTATACATTTATATGTACAAACACCACAGATTCTCTAAAAAATTGCTTCAATAAACAGGAAGCAGGATCAAACATGTTTGCATTACAAATGCATTAATAGGGCCTTTTGAGGGTTTCAATTACTTGCACATTGGAAAGGGGCCATGCAATAACAAGCCACTCATTGCTGCAAAGCACACCTGAACAGTGTGGTAATCTGCCTTTGCTTTTACAAAGGCGCTGTCTAAAAAACTCAATATAAATAAAAAGAACATATTTGCATCCTAGGGCAATGTTGTCCAAGAAGCTTCACACCCAGCAGCTCCCAGTTAGGTACTTAAATGAAGCAGCCATATTTCTGAAGTGCTCAATGCTTAGCAGCTCCCCCTGAGAACAACAGGGGAGCTCTCTTTCTATCTACCACCTTCAGAAATACCAATTTCACATCTAGCCCTAAAGGTTCATGGCACACTGTGAGAAACACAGAGAACCACAAAGGGAAAGAACACATTTTTCTTCACTTTCTCACCTATGAACATTTATTTTAAATTAAAACTACAAAATTACCTGTGCCCTGGATTTATTTGTATTGACACTGTGATATCATTTAAACTCACTTTAATGCATTTCATTTCTCTTTCGGTTTTGTTCCAAGGAAAACAAGCTTCCCTCGGTCATTAAAAGTGGTTTTATTAGTGAATTCTCTTGGGTTCCACCTCCTTCCCTTTCCAGAGGCATTTAATTTCAGAGAGTATTTTAGAAAGCTTTTGTACCGTCTTATGAAGGAAAGCCAGATCTGATAGCCAGGTTTGGTTTTGCTTCATAGTTCATATTGAGTTGCTCCATAATGTTATCATCAAGAGATAGGCAATCCAAAAGTTTCTGTATAAACACTGGACAGACATTCACTGCTTGGATTTGCTACTTACATATTTAAATGTATATGCACAGAATAGAAAGGGAACCTACTGATATGCTCTGAGCACACTAACAAAATGAAAAATCTTCCCACATCAGAGAAAACACTCTAGCATAGCTAGGGTGCAGCAAAGCCACTCAAACCAGGCACATAAAAAGACTAAATTTAGACACCAAGAGCCCCACCTGTAGTGGGGTTTTTGTTCTGTAAGATCACATGCCGATTAGGAACTACTCAGACCAAACACCTTTCACAGATGGCACCTGTGATAAGGGACATCAAATGTTAATGACTTTCAGCTACCACCAACTTTGGCAGGATTCAGCCCATGACCAACAGGTGAAAGGCACCATTATTCCCCCCCCCTCTCCAGAGCATTACTTTGCCCTCTCCTTCTGTCATGTAACAGAGACAAAGCCTGTCATGTTGCTGCCCCTTTTCCAGCACT
Source organism: Podocnemis expansa (assembly GCA_007922195.1). Taxonomy (NCBI): domain Eukaryota; kingdom Metazoa; phylum Chordata; order Testudines; family Podocnemididae; genus Podocnemis; species Podocnemis expansa. The sequence continues at coordinate 23,028,093 of ML681981.1, read as the reverse complement.
AAGAGATGCATTCAAGGGATAAGGCGGCCTCACAGAGCACGCTGCAATGATTCTTTGGTGCCTGCTTTGGAAAACATTTGGATTTGGAGAGAGGTTGGAAACCCTGAAGGCTGAGTGAATACATGCATTCATTCACCACTCATTCAGCTCTACTCATGGCTAGCTCCAAAGGGGAAACAAATATAAAAATGCACCTCCCAACTCCTCCCTCTGAAGATTTCTGCATCCTCTTAGCCTGTTAACTCACTGGGAGGAGAGAAAAGACATTGCAGCCTCAGCCAGTGTTGCAATGAAAGGGGCTTTGTTCAGCGCACTAGCTGCCTGCTATTCTGTCTTCTTCCCTCCCCACCTTGAAAAATGTTACTTTACCCAACTAGAATGGAAACTTGCAAAGTACAGCTGTGTCCTTAGCCATACATACCATAGAGAACACTAGCTGGGCAGGAAAGAGAAGAAAAGCCAAAGAAAGAGAAAGGAAAAGACTTTCACAAGCTTAGTTCCCTAAACCTCCTACTCCTTCCCAAGAAGTGGGGCAATACAGTTTCCTGTTTCTTCCCTCTTCATGGGCGCCCTCCCATTACCCATCTCTGTTTTCACTTGCCCAGCCTCTCCTCTCTTTGGGGTGCCTGGTCCATCAAGGGGGAGAAGGGAATGTGTAGTGGGTGTACAGCATGGTGCAATCCAAGATCGGCAGCGAGATGGACCATAGCTCAAGCTGAAAAGACTGAACAAGTTCTGTACATCTGTGTCTTTCCAGCTAACAGCAAAAACGTGGAGAGAGAAGGGGGTGTGGTGTGATTCCCTTTCACACTGTAACGCTCTTCCTTTGGACCCTAGTGTAAATGAGACACACTTGCCTGGACTATACTGCTGGAGTCTGGGATGTTCTCAGGTACGCTGGCCTCGTAACTGCTCTGAAGGAAGATAGGCCGATTGTCATTGACATCTAGTACAGTGATGTGTACGGTGGCTGTCCCTGTACGCCTGTTCCCTGTGGGGCCATTGTCTGTGAAGAACAGAGAAAACAGGGTGCTGCATCTCACCTCCCTCCTTCTCACATACAGAAAGCATCTAACTCTTGTTCCCATGCATGCTAACAATCCTATGCTCTATGGAAAATTCCTGCCTTTACATTTATTTCTGCTCCTGAAGAGTGCCAAGGGTACTATAAATTAACACAGCATTGTAAGCCTTGGTGATAATAGACAGAAAATAGCTGGCACTGAATCCTTTTGATCAAGCCAGCTAGCCCCACAGTGTTAATTGGCAAGTAAGTGAACGAGGTTCTGGCATCACACTTTGAGTTGGACCTTGTTGCACCATAATTCCATAGCAAATATTTTCATTACAGCAGGATGCACAGTGAGAAAAGACCAAACTGCTTCCTTACCCAAGGGAGAGATTTTTCCTCCAGATGAAAATGGAGGAGTGCAGGGAAAGCCCTGAACTGAATGAACATAAATAAGGAATCCTCCACTTTGTAGAGTAGAGGCAGGTCCCTGTAGATTAGGGCTGAGATGTATTGACAGAAATGGGATGTAAAACGTTATTAAAACACAGCTGCTGGTATTAATTTACATGGTGTTCGCAGATAGATCCTTTTGTCTCTAATGCAGCCCAGAAGATGAAATTACTTGTATATAACCCATAGTGACTGCTTCAATAATGAAAACAAAAACTGAGGGAATTCCTTACCTATTGCTTCCAGGACTAATGTATATGATGGCACTGTTTCTCTATCGAGATTCACCACTGTTCTGACCACTCCATCTCTGAAACCAACACTGAACTTACCATCCTGATTTCCACCTGCAAGGAAGTAAATGAAAGTGTTTCAAAGACAGAATGAGAAAACAGGCACAAATTTTAAAAGTGAATGAAAACCTAACAAGTGCATTCTATTGGGAAAATACCATCAGTGACACCAATGACTGCTTTGGGGGCTCCATCTCATGGAAAACAACATACTTATAAAACTGTTTGGCTCTTGAGAGCTGCCGGGAGGACATGGTTTTAAAATGCTATTACACAACATTGTCTTATACTGTTGTGCTAGATTACATGAAGAATGCAGTCTCTCAAATAAGGTAATGCAACCAAATCATCTCAACTGTGTGAAACACGGCAGGTTTTCCACAACCCTCATGCCTGTCTGGTGAGATACGATTAGCTCAGTCACATTACTCAGCAGAGTAGTGTCAAAAAACTGTGTTTTGGCAAATTTTGTTACTTTGGTTAGACAGTAATAAAATCTGCTGAAACACGTTTTTGACACTACATCGGCACTAGGGCTGGGAGCATCCTGGGCTGCAGAGACCCTTGAAGCCTCAGAACTGCCCCTGGCCCAAGCTGCTCCTTGTTCCTCTTGCCCGGCTTCTGAGTGGGGCCAGGGGAGCTGGCAAACCTTAGGGCTGGGAGCCTCTTGGGGCTACAGAGACCTTTGCAGCCTCAGCTCTGCCCCCAGCCCAAGGGCTGCTGCTGTTGGCTGCTCTTTCCCCACTTCCGAGCAGGGCTGGGGGAACCAGTGACAGTAGCAGCAGCAGAGCTTGGAGGCTGCCGTGTTCTGGAGACTTTCTCGGAGCAGGGCAGTCTCTGAATTGCTGAGCACAGTCACAGCCAGCGTGTCTTGCCTTGTTCAGCCTGGGAGTAGGACAAGGCAAGGTGGTGGCAGTGGCACTCTGGTTGGGAGCAGGGTGGTGTGATGACAATTTTTGATGACACACCTCCCTGCTCCTTGCAATACAAAACAATGTTTGAGAACTACTGTTTGACATGGTGATGAACGAAGATGTCAATAACTGCTCAAACAGCAATTTCCTTTCCCCTCATCCCTGCAACTACTACTTCAGGCCTTTACTAGGCAGGCTACAGTCCACCACATGTTATGAGAAATGCTGTGGTAAGTAAACAAAAACTTTGCAAATGGAGACTTTCTGTCTCTGAAGAAAAGTGGGTCATTTCATACAGTCTTCATAACATCCGTGGGGAAACACACATGTATTTTTTCTTGCTGAGGCACAGTGGCTGTGGGACAAAACACAATGCAGGTGTAGTCAGAAGAGTGATCATAACGTGATGTTATGGGCTACTCTGCGTTTCTTTCTTCATGAGTTCCAAGTCAGACGTGTTCAGTTTGCAAGTCAAAGTTCTGTAAGGGATTTTCTTTTTCTACGTGCGGGTGCAGAAAACTGAGCTTGGGATGTGAAGACTAAGCGGTGGGGGTTTTGGAGGTGTCGGGGAGAAGGGCTTGTCTTCACTTTCAATATTAGAGATTCTGCAACTAGAACTCAGGACTATTCTGCTGTTGATGCACATGGCTGATTAGAATCTGGTTTGCTCTCCCATCTCTATTGGATTTGTGGTATTAAAAGAAATTTAAAAAAACCAGGTTTTTTTTCAGTAATGCGAGTAAATATGACCAGGGAGAGGGAGGGTATTTTGTGTTGGAAGGGGCCATTTTTCCAGGCATGCTTCCAACCATAAACACACTTTAAATGAATTGTGACTTTTGACTTAGGCACATATCTCACAGCTGCACTAAGCCAACCCTCTTGCTTTCATGATGCTGGGTCAGAAGACAAAACAAGCAAGGGGTCCTGTGGCACTAAAAGACTAACATTTATCACATGAGCTTTCGTGAAAAAAAATCCCACTTTGTCAGATGCTTTGATATGTCTGTTGATGTGTGATTTTGTCCCACAAAAGCTCATGTGATAAATTTGTTAGTCTTTAAAAGTGCCACAGAACTCCTCGTTTGTTTTGCTGAACTAGATTAACATGGCCACCCCTTTGGAGCTTGGAATAGAAGATATGGCAGAAAGAACTGGAAAGAGTTCTGGTTTGGATTTCCATCAAAAGCATCTGAGTGAGAATAAAATGTATAAGAAGAAAGCAAAGAAAAGTCACACAGGAAGAGCATTTCTTTCTCTACTAAAGGATGGGACAACTTAACAGCTAAAGCTAATACAGATTTGGGGCATAATACTCATTTCCACACAGAAGAGGGCAATGCTGTACAACCTTTAGAACCTCTATAGGAAAAGCTTATGAGTGGAACATCATTTCAAAACTTTTCAGCAGTTCCAACAGCAAACTCATCTTGTCCATCAGAACACCACAACAAACTCCTCAGTCAGCACACTCTCCACCAACACCTAAAAACATCACAACATCACTGCCATCGAATAGACAAGTGCCTCACGCTCATGTTGCACAGACACCTACAGCTGATTGTGCTTTCAGGCTGATGAACCATAGATAATTCACAGCCCCCATTTTTCAGTCATTTGCAAAGTATGACAGGGAAATGCAAGCAAATCCCCATGCAAATCAGCTGTGAAAAGCAAGAGCAGGATGAAAAGTCCCTTTGGCTGTCTAATTTGCATATGTTTTACCCACAGTGCTTTGTCCCAGGATCATAGATCATGTCTAAGGATTGGTGTTCTACACTACATAGGGATTAACAGCACAGCCAAGATAGATCAGAGGAAGGAAGGCTTAGGATTGGTACCAGTGATGAAGTAACTGAGCTCAGCATTCAGACCAACATCGGCATCAGTGCAGTTCAGACGGACCACTTTGAAATCCCGGCGTACGTTCTCAGGTAGGGAGATGTTGTAGACAGCTGGGAAGAAGGTGGGGTTCTCGTCATTCACATCCAGAACTGTAACAAACAGCAGAAGGTTAAGTGTATCACTTGCCTGTGCACCCAGCCTAGTCTGTTGTTCTTAAAAGGCCACTGCCAACTACTGGGCTCTTAAACACATCCCTTCACAGGTGGCTGTTTTGAACTCACCATTGTTTAGAATTTCTTTGTTGTTTTGTTATTTATTTTTTGCAGCATGGTCGTACCTAGAAGCAACACTTAGGAGACTGCAGAGACCATGTCTGCTTTGAAAGGCAGACATGAATTTATAATACAAGTAGATTCCCTGTCAGCATGGGGCAAAAGACACTCTGGTGTACAGGCATACCGAGACATTCCCTTTTGCTTTCTAAAGCAGGAGGGAAGAGAACCTGGGACCTAGAGGCAGATGGCCTAGCTGACTTCTGGTGTATGTCAGAGAGGATGCTGGGGCTCTCAGTGTAGACAAAGCTCCTTTCACATACCACAATGAGAGTACTCTGGGATTATTTCTTTTCTCATTTCTAAATTATGTTTACTCTAGGCTCAAGCAATCACCATGTAAATAAATTTAACACCCTTCTAGAGGGAAAAATGTCAAAGAAACTCACCCCAGTAGCGTTTAACTTTGGAAAGGGGAACACACAAAAAGGAGGAGGCTGATTCAATGGAAATTGAAAGAAAGAGTCACAAGAGTGAAATGTCTGCAAACTACATGGAGACTCTTTAAAAACACCATAATAGAGCCTCAAAATAAACACATGCCCCAGGTTAAACCACACACACCAAACTATAAGAGGCCAAAAAAAAAATGACATCATGGCTAAACAGCAGAGTGAAAGAGGCAGTTAGAAACAAAAGGACATTCTTAAAAAATTGTAAGTCACACATTAGTAAACAAAAAACATTGCAGCAGTGCACCACCTCCCCTATACCCTTTCCAACAAATGGCTTGCACTTGCTCCTGGTGTGGCCACCTGTGCTCCTTTAGTTACAACTTTGAAACCCTTTCCCCACACATAGTTCTGGCCCTGAGGCACTGGGCTCCTTGCCCTCGCCCTTGCCGACTTCATCTCAAACTGGCAGCAAGGCTCCAGCCCTTGCCTCTGGCTACACCCTCCCCTCTGCTCTTCTTCTCCAGCCAGTTTATGTACCCCAGCCACTAGGGCAGCAGCTGGTCTTAACTGGCCATTTACTCTCCCCATGCTCAGTTTTACTCAGCCAGCACACCTGAAGGGCCCTGTTGACTGGCTCTTCTCCCAGGTCAGGGAGGTCCTATTGAAGAACGCCCACCCACTTCTAAAAGCCTTCCCCTAGCCTAAGGGGAAGTGGCACTAATCAGTCCTCCAAAAAATTCCGGGGGACAACTACACAAAAAACAGGAGCGGGTGTGAGGGTCACAGGTTTAAAACTAGGGTTTCGGAAGGGGACACCGAGCAGAGAACCCCGCACAGCACCCACTGCTCCCGAAAGGTGTCGAGGGAGGCAGCGGATGCTGCCCAGAGGAACTCTGCCCAGAGATGTGCATGGACGAGGGACCGGAAAAAGGCCCCACAGTTGCAGGCCCCTCCCTCAGCCAACCTCCTCTCCCAAGTTTTATAGGTGGCTACTTTTGCATAAACCAGGAGGAGGTTGGCGAGGAGGTCCCGTGACTTTGTGGGGCCACGGATAGGGAGTGCACAGAGATACAGGTGTGGGGAAAAGTGCAGCCGGAACCTTAACAGGAGGTTCTGGAGGAGCCGGAAAAGGGGCTGCAACCTGGCACATTCTACATAGGCATGCGCCAGGGTCTCCCTCGCACCGCAAAAGGAGCAGGTGTCCGGACAGGGGGTGAACCATGCCAAGTACACGCCCGTGCTCATGGCTCCATGTAGGAGTCGCCAACTGATGTCCCCAGAGGGCCTTGGAGTGAGGGTGGCATACAGACTGGCCCACCAGGGGTCCTCGCCCTCTACAGGTGGGATGAGGTCCCGCCACTTTGTATCAGGGCGGGACACTAGGGCGAGGAAATGGATGGTATGCAGCACAAGCGTGTACAGATATTTACGGGGTGTGGTTCGAAAAGAGACCTGCTGCAAGTCTAGCAGCCGGCTCAGGGTGTGGGACGGGGGTGGCCGGGGGGGCTGATGGGGCCGAGGCCCGATCAAAAGTTCCGGAGGGCCAGGGCTGAGAGGGGAGCGGGGAGTACCCTCTCGCAGGACATGCTTGAGGTAGGCCCAAGCAGTGGGAGGCAAGGCTGCCCTCACCTCCTAGAGTAGGCGCCGGGGGGTACGAGGGGTGGAGAGCCCCATGTGCCAAGCTAGCTCATGGGGATCCACCCAGTCCCCCTGGGCATAATCCAGGAGGTCTCCGACCCAGGTGACACCTGCCATCACCAACCTCCGCCTCACAGAGGGGGCCTCCACCACCTGTAGCAGGGGCTCCACAAGGAGGTCCTCCTCCTCGGTGGGTGTAACCGACCTGGAGGCCACAATGAGTCTCCAGGTCCGGAGAAGGTCATGCTAGAAGGCCGGCAGCTCGGAGAGGTCTCGCAGAACACCTCTCAGGTCGAGATAAAAGAGCTGCCGGTCATATCGGAGCCCTCAGTAGCGGCGGAGGAAGGTGCGTGCCAAATGGCTCCATGCCGGACTACTGGCACCCTTAAAGGAGTCTCTGCAGGGCCTGGAGGCGGAAAGTTTGGACCTGGCTGCAGACACAGCACAGACCCTGCCCTCCTTCCTCCCGGGGAAGACTCAGAACCCCTGCAGAGACCGAGTGCAGTCCTGGCCAAAAGAACTCCAGAACTGTCTTCTGGAGGCTGGTCAGGAAGCCCAGGGGTGGGGTCGGGTCAGGGAGGTGGGAGGCAGTTTAGCTGTGCTGCAGTCTCCTACAAAAATAAAATCTGGCAAACAGTGTAGGCCCTGGATGCTCGAGGTGCCAAGGGAGCATGCAAGGAAGACTCTTGTTGCAGAGAAGCTAAACAAATTCTTTGCATTGGTCTACAAAGGATATGGAGGAGATTCCTACACTGGAGACATTCTTTTTAGAGGACTGATCTGAGGCACTGTTCTATACTGACATGTCAACAGAGGAGGTTTTGTAACAATGGATAAATTAAACAGTAAGAAGTGACCAGGACCAGATGGCGTTTACATAAGAGTTTTGAAGAAACTCAAATGGCAGAACTATTAACTCCGTATGTAACCTATCACTTAAATCTGCTTCTGTACCAGATGAGTCAAGAGTAATTGATGTAACACTCTTTTTTTTTTTAAATGGTTCCATGGCTGGTCCTAGCAATTGCAGGCTGCTAAGTCTAACTTCAGTACTAGGCAGCTTAGTTGAAACTTGGTAAAGAACAGAATTATCAGAAACACAGACAAACACACATGCCTGGGCAGAACCAACACAGCTTTTGTAAACGGAAATCGTGGCTCATCACTTGATTAGAATTCTTAGAGGGAATCCACAAGCAGGAGGACAAGAGTGATCCAGTGGATATAGTGTACTGGGAATTTTAGAAAGCCTTTGACAAAATCCCACACCAAAAACTCCTAAGGAAAGCAAGCAGTCATGGGATAAGAGGGGAGGTCCTCTTGTAGATCAATGGCTGATTAAAAGATAGGAAACAAATAAATGTGACCAAATGGTCAATTTTCTTACTGGAGTAAGGTAAATAGCTGGGTCCCCCAGGATCCACACTGGGACCAATACTGTTTTACCTATACATAAATGATCTGTAAAAATGGGAGGTGGCAAAATTTGCAGATGATACAAAATAACTCAAGATCATTAAGTCCAAAGCTGACTGTGAAGAGTTACAAAAGAATTAAAAAAAAAAAGGGTCCCTGGATGCCAGAATGGCAAATGAAATTCAGTGTTGATAAATGTGAAGTAATGTACATCGGAAAAAATAATCCCAATTATACATACAAAATGATAGGATCCAAATTAGCTGTTACCACTCAAGAATGAGATCTTGGAGTCATTGTGAATACTCCTTGCAAACATCTGCTCAGTGTGCAAGAATAATCCAAAGAATAACCCCAGGATATTAGGAACTTGTTAGAAAGGGATAGGTAATAAATATCAATAATATTATATAACCCCCGGCACACCCACACCTTAACTACTGTGTGCAGTTTCCATCTCTAAAAGGATGCATTAGAATTTGCAAAGGTAAAAGAAAGGGAATGAAAAAGATCAGGCATAGGAACAATGTCCATATAAGGAGCAATTAAAAGGACTGGGACTGTCTAGCTTAGCGAAGAGCCAGCCAAGGGTAGGGAGATGACAGAGGTCTATACAGTCATGAATGGGGTGGAGAAAGTGAATAGGGAAGTTTATTTCATATGACATGAAAACTAAGTGTCCCCTGGTGAAATTAATAGGCATCAAGTTTAAAAACAAACAAACAAACAAACAAACAAACAAACAAACAAACAAACAAAAGGAAGTAGTTCTTTATATAATGTACAGTCCACCTGTGGAACTCATTGCCATGTGATGTAGTGCAGGTTGAAAACATAACTGGGCTCCAAAAAGAATGTGGTAGTTTGTAGAGTATAGGTCTATCAGTGGCTAATAGCCAGGGATGCAAGCCCATGCTCTACGTGTGTCTAAATCTCCAACTATCAGAAGCTGGGACTGCATGACAGAGGATAGATCACCTGATAATTGCCCTGTTCTGTTCATTCTCTCTGAAGCACCTAGCACTGGCCCCTGTCAGAAACAGGATACTGGGCTAGATAGACATTGGTCTGATCCAGTATGGTTGTCTTTCGATTCTTAGATTCACATATAGCTATTAAGTAAAATCACAAATATTAAAAACACTAGGTTAATTAACAAAAGTTTAAAAAGTTAATTAATCCTCCCCACCCTACACTGTGAGAACCCAACCTGCAAGCAATGCAGAAACTCAATCCTCCTTCAAGTGCTAAGGCTGTCAGAGTAATGGAGGAAACAAGTCCAGAGTCTAAGTCCCCCCTCCTCCATCCCTGCAATGCTCTGCATTTATTGACTCTGCGCTCGTGTCTGGGCACTGCCAAGATACCTGAGCTGCTCTCATTTATGAGGAAGACAGACAGCACCAAACCATGTGGAGAGAACAGTGGGAGGACAACCTCCTTCCAGTTCATGGCAGTAGGGATTCTGGGCTTGAGGTATGGAAACGACTCCCACCCCTCCAGCAAATTCTAGGAAGGAACTTCAAATGTTGGTGTGAGTGTAACAGCCTTGGCGCTTCCAGCCCTGCAGTCACCTCTGATGGTCAGAGTGCTGGTGGAGCTCTTGGACGGCACACCTGCATCACTTGCTACCACCCTGAGGTAATATTCAGAGATCCTCTCCCTGTCCAGCACTGCTGTGGAGTTGACAAGCCCACTGCTGCTGTTGATGAGGAAGTCCATTCGGGGCATGCCCACCTGCATGCGGTAAGTCACCTGCCCATTCAGACCCTCATCCAGGTCTATGGCCACCACCTAAGGAGAATGGAGGGGAGAAGCGAACATGAGAAAGAGATAGACATCACACTTTTAAGTAGAAGAGCAAAAGTGTTGCTTCGGTCAAAATAAAATAAACATACATAAACTTCAGACCCAGACAGAGGTTCCATTTCCCATAGACTCTGAGTTAAACACAAAGGGCAACTGGAACATCACATCTGCCAGTGGTTACAGTACATAGACCACATGGTGTGACAACATGCTGCATCTGAAGTTTACTTCCCTAGAATGACTGTGTGAGTGTTGCATCTGCAAGGAAATGTTTCAGGAGCAGAGGTGCTGTTACTTATGCTATGTGTACACCGATGGTGGCAAAATTGCCACCGTCAGCCCGGTATTCTGAGAGCACTTAGCAGGGAGTTTGAACTTGCTGATGCACTCCTGGAAGTCGAGACTGGAAGTCCTGGGGGCCCGGAGACATAAGTGAAAGCTGACCACAAGAGATTTGCGGTTGGCTTTCCCTAGTGTGTTCTGGTGGCTTAGGAAGTCAAGGGTATTTACACAAGACATTTTATGTGCCTTGTGTAAATACTGGCTGACTGCTGCTGAGAAAAGCCCAAAGTGTAGACTAGGGCTCAGCAGTCCTTAACAGCATGCTTCACAGACATTACCTAACCCTCTCAGTGTTTGTTCCTGGATGGCCAATAGGGATGTTTCCTTTCTGCAGGTGGGGAAACAGAGGTACAAGTGGCCTTCCCCAAGTCATACCATAAGTCAACAGCAGTGCTAGGAATAGAGCTCAGAAATTCCAAATTTTTAGCCTGTGTTTAAACAGTTATACTCACTTCTCTCTTGCACAGAAAAGGGCCAGGGAAGGAGAGGAGTTGGGTGGGGAGAAAATAACTCGACTTATCACCATCAAAATCACAAGTAAATTAATCTGATTCAGGGTTTCTGGCATTTGGTTAGGTTCCTAGCATTCTGTCTTAACAAAGTCTGGAGCTGAGAGCATACAGGCCATTGTAAATATTCCTTACTGTATCTTGATTTTGTACAATGCTGCTGACTTTGTCAATATGTATCTCAGGGAGTGCGCTGAACTCAGAGAAGGCCCTCACCAAAATGCAGTGATAATACTACAACTGAACACTTCCATAGCACTTTTACAACTGTTAAGTGGCTCATACAGGTTAACATTGCTGCCTAGTCTCTGCCAAATACAGGCGGAAATAGAAATGATGGAAGGAGCGGATTCACCTTGAAGACGGATGAGCCTGCTGGAAGGCCTTCAGGGACCTCAGCAATGAAAGGCAGATTCTGGAAGGTCGGATCATTGTCATTGAGATCCAGCAAGTTCACAAAAACCGTGGCACTACCAGTAGCCCGTAAAGGTGGTCTCCCACCTGCAGAGTCCAGGAAAGGCACAACTTCAATCTACAAGAAGATCACTGGAAGAAACCTTCTACCCTCCTGAATGAATCCCACTGACAGTTCTACAGGGTCACATTTCTTTCTATAAGGAGAGCAATGTAAGGTGATTCTCCCTAGGCTAGATCTAGCAGAGATGCCAATAGCAGAAGAACTGGCAGGCTACATTCTTCAGATACTGGATCATCATGCTGGAAATGCATGTCATAGCTGATCAGTAGTTTAAAATAATCCTCTGAGAAAAGCAGACAACGTGATAATGTGTGTATGTGTCTGCAGAACAAAAGAATGCCTTTTTATGCTCTAATATGGACCCCATCATCCAGCACAGTGGAAAAGTGTTTGCTGGTGCTTTGGAAGAGTAATGCAAACATGAAACGGACAAGATTAAGGCTTACATACAGCCTTGCTTTGTCATTTCCTGACTTTTGAGTACTTAAATAAACAAGGTGGTTGCATGACTAGCTAAATTTAACAACAAAAACAAAAACAAAAACAGTTCACATAACATAGTCTTTTCAATCACTCAGCAGCCGTTTCCCCCTAAACAACAACATTTAGAGAGATATCGCTGGAATGTCACATGCCATGCATCCTGCAAGCCCTGCAGGAGAGAGCCCCCTCTTCTCCAAAACGTTAAGGGCTGTGCCATGCCTGACTTCACAGCAGACGTCTGTGCCCCAGAGATCCTACCAGCCTCATAGAAGAGACATCAGTCTGGGGCTGCAGACCTAGTGACGTAGAGCAGAGAAGCAGGGCTTCCTTCTTGCACATGACTGCAACTCCCCTAGTACAGCATGCAGAAGCAGAAATCCCTTCATATAGGCTGCAGAAGAGGAGCTCCTCTGATATCCTTCTTATGAACATGAGGTTTGCAAAAGCTCTGCGTCAAACGCTCATAGAGTATCCCTGCAATGGTGCAGGTTGCTAAAATTTTCCTGTCTGCTTTGTCTGACCCAGCTGAGTTAACCATACCTAAGCACATACCACAGCTTTTGCCAGTGGCACACTCTATACACTAAGCAAGAAAATCGTGTCAAAATGTACTGTGCATGCTGTGATGAAGTAAGAAAACCCCTTGGGCTATCAGGGGCGATACCCAAATGTTCTTCTTTTCTCCTCTTGTACTTTGGTGATGGGCCATGGGTTTTCTGGGGATGGGACACTGGAGTGTGATAGCTGTAAGAACCACTGGGGGCGGGGGGAGGGGCCTAGACAGACCTTATCTGGACCCCCTGTGGGTGACAGGTTGTGGCCTGTTTGGATCGGGCAAGGTCTGCTGGCTGGGGATGGAAACAAAGGTTTGGAGATGAGGAAGGGGTTGGTAACAGTGCTTGGAGAGGCAGGATCTCTGAGGCTCATCCAGGGGTTTACTGCAATACCTCCTGTTCAATCTGAAAGCCAACTGTGCTAGCTGCTGTGCAAACTGGATTGCTAATAAACCCTCTGATTTCTACACTGGCTGGGTGTCACTGCTGATTGGGACAGCTGAGACCCTCCTGGAGGAAGGAGCCCTCCCCAAGGAAGACCAGACAGAGCAAGGGTCGGACCCTCTGAGCCTGGATATGGGAGCTGGCTACGCAAAGTAAGGAGACCTGAGTGCTGGATGGGAGAAGACTCCACCGTGGCAGAGTCCTGACTGGCTGTGAACAGAGGGGATCCAAGAGTGCTTTTCTGGGCTCCGTGACACATGCACACAGTGCGATCTAGTCAGAACTCAGTGTAAGCAAACCCACTTTTAACCACAACACTCGCAAGTGCTTCTCCTCAGTAAAGGTGGCTATTGGCTATTTCCAATCCAAAGTTCACCTTTCTCATCTAATTTGTATGGATAAAGTGAGAACACAACAATTGTGTTTATTATAATTGGACAAGTATTTCCCCTCCCTTTCTTCTTCTTTTTCTCAGAAAAGGCTGATCTATTTTGCTCATAATAAAAGACCAAAATCAAAAGGCTCTAAATTGCCTTCAAGGAGAGAACAGACTTGGAAAATTTTAGCCTGATATAAGAAAGTTTCAGAAAAGGACATGCAAGTGAAAACAGAGTTAGAATTGAAATAGTTAAGACACCTTAGCCATAGGGGCTGATGCCAGTCCTGCTATACCTGAAACAATTATGCAACATAATAATTTAAGGGAATTCTACCATGCCACTTTGGTAACTCACGCTCTGTTTGATAATGGAAGGTTCAAAGAGAAACAAGATACAGAAATAGATAGATCTTATATCTGGAGCAATAGGAGAGGGAAATGGCAAAGGCATACATAAGTGAAGAGAAGCAGCATGGAGCAAAAGAACTGAGTTGGATCTTACGGTCAGTGACGGAGACCATGATCTTCCTCATCAGCTCAGCTTCTTGGGGGTTTGGATTCTCTCTATCCAACATAACCCCTGTGGTCCGGATCTTTCCTGTGGTGCTGTTGAGGCTGTAGAATTTATTCGGTGGTCTGATGCTGTACACAAGGGAGCCATTTTCAGCCAAGTCTGGATCAACAGCAACCACCTGTAGAGACCAAATAAAGATGTCAGTCAGCTAAACAAGAGGAGCCCTGTTCAGTACAGTACATCTATGCAGACAACTCTGATCTAGGATGAAAAGGAAATTAAAGAAATCAAAAACAAATAAAAAAAATTAAGTGTACTAAAGAGCTTGTGCTGTCCAATGAGAAATTTCAGAAAGAACTCTCTCTAGCCCACATTCTCTTCTATTGCCTTTTCCCCCCGGGGGGTTTTAATTACCAGGCACATTTCCATAAAAATAAGAACTTTGTTACTTAGGACTTAACTGCTTCTGTTGCTTGTCCCATGTCTAACTTAGTCTTAGGTTGGGGACATGATTATTATTCTTGCAGCAACTAATTGTGATGTCAAATGCCAGTGACTTCCAGCAGGGAATAAGCAGCAGGAGTAATGGCATGCTGAAGAAATACAGATTGTGTTTCATGCAAGACATTGCTACATATTAAAAATAATGAAGGAGAAATATGGAACACCTTTCATCCAAGGATTGCACAGCATTTTACTGAGATGAATCAAACTTCACAATGGCCCTGTGAAACAGATGAGGATATTTTGCCCAACAGTTAAGTGCAGCCTCCCATTTAGGTGGAAGGTGGGTGCTGTGTCATAGAGCATACCACTACCGCAGAACAATTGAGGAAAGTAAGTGAAGAAAAATATGGCATCCAGCTCAAACTGCAGGGGGAACTCAGACAGACAGATTACATCCACAGGAATTTGACATGGACAATGAGATTAATTTACAAAAAGTTCCTTCAGAGTTTTACTTGCCACCTGACAGGAGTGCCTTCGTTTCACAGCTCATCTGTACTGGGATAAAGAAGCCAGAGGATTTGCCAAATTTTTCCAACTAAAAACAGTCACTCTTTAGGGACTAGCCCAGAAACCTCTAAATCTGGAATCTTTCTGCTGTACTCACCCCATATTATATCATAGCTCAAATGTCAGGCAACATTGCCTGGATACCGCAGCAATACCAATGGCAGAGATTTGTTTGCACCGTGTCCTAAAACATGATAGGTGCTTTCTAATGCCACACCTAGCACAATAAGGCCCTGACTGGGGCCCATGAGCACAACTGTAATGCAACAAAATATGAATGGGAATAGTAATGAAGGGTACTTGGCACTACACTGTCCTTTACAATGTAGGCAATGGAAAATGGGTTGAATTATGGGCAGAGTGGCATCCGCAACTCTTAATATAGAGCGTTTATGAAGTTAATACTGCCTGCCATTTGAACTGCCATATACAAATAGACCAATGGTCAAGTAGTCCAGTACCCTGTCCCTGAGGATCACCGTTGATGGACTTTCCCCAGTAATTAAGACAACAAGAATACAAGTCCATCCATTTGCCTCTGCCCAGTTAATGTCTCTCCAAAGTGATCTGAGCGTCTGTTCTAACTCCTTTAGAAGTGTACTTACAAGCATAGAGATACAATGGCACAAAAAAAGGTTACAAACCAATATGTCATTGGAACCAACACCTGTGTTTGCCTTTATCAGCCAGGCTTCATTTTAATTATACATAATAATTTATCACCTTATTATTCCCCCATGCTTCCCTTTACCCTGCTGCTGACAGAATCTTCTCAGTAGGAACAGATGCAGGAGGAGCTGTAGCCATGTCCAAGGGAAGCATGCACTCAGGAAGCATAGCTTGCTCACCACACATGAGAAGGGGGGAGCTGATAGGCCAGCTCAGGTAACACAGAGTTAATTTCTGCAAGGTGGGCTCACTGCTCAGAATGGAATCCATTCCGCCTCCTTCCCACAGAGATTAATGTTTCACTGGTGGATTTTTTCATCCAGTCTTCCCTGTCTGATGATTTTGTCTATTCTCTTCACTTTTCCCTCATTTATTTTCTGTTTCACGCCCATCATTTTTCTCCTAGCATGATGGAAAATAATTCTCTCTCCCCCTCTCTTATTTTGTAGAAGGGATTTCAAAGACTTTAAATCAATGCCTTTCAGAAAGGTCCTTGAAGGAGGTCACAAGCAAGGCTAGGAAAGCAGAAGTTAGCCAAAACCATTGTTTTAAAGAAACACAATCATGCAGAGGAAAGACTGTAATACAGTTGCAGTGGAAGCATGGATGCAATTTAAGGACTGTGTTCTCAAATGGACTTTCAGGATTACCAAGCTCAAGTCCAGTACTGCAAATGGATCAGATATCAGCCTCACACTGGAAAGAGCCTCTGGTAAGTGTAAGGGAATTGCAATGATTTCTGTAACATCAACTCCTAAAATTCCCATACTTCAAAGACTAATGTTGTACCCTGTAACAATAGTCCCTTGAACTTCAATGAAATTACTCACAGAACAAAGTTAAGTATGTATATAAGTCTTGGTTAGATCAGGGCTTTCGATAGCTAATGAAGATTTACTAGTGGAAGCAAGTAGATGGGCTTACTGCAAACAAGATCCTCAACTGGTGCAAATTGTCAAATCCATCTACGACAATGGAGTTGCATGGAATTACACCAGATAAGACCAGCCCTTCTGTTCCTCTGTTCGTCCTTCCATTCATCCTTTCCTTCTTCACAGAAGTATTGCCATGGGGCTGAAAGCTTTATATTGTTAAATAGTGGTGGAGCCCCTGAATGAGAGGTGCCATTTCAGTGGCACTTTCCAGCAGGAAAGCCAATCAGCTGACAGAGACCCCTCTTCTGCAATGTATCTGCTTATGCAGACTCTTGCCCTCATGGAGTCCCACTTCTGTCAGCTGGCTTAAGAAGAAAGAACTGCTACTTCCTGCAGGAGTGCTGCTAGCCTGGAACAAGATCCAGGGCTTGGCGTGCTGACATTTGGGGCTTGCGCGCTGCCACTGCAGCTGCCACCGCAGCTGGCCCGATTAGGGTTACCAGATGCCAAAGCATGGAAAGGAGGGCAGGGAAGTACAAAAAGGAGGACATTGGAGGACACATGGAGAAAATATAGTATTAATCTAATAGTCTTCTGTTTTTAGCGGACCCTGGAACTCTTCCCCCTAAAAATAGGGTGTTCCCAGGCATTCCAGAATACTTGAACCCCCCTGAGGAAAAAGCCAGACAAGATCATGTATTTTTAAAATGCCTGCCGGATGGAGGACGTGAAAGTAAAAAGGAGGACATGTCCTCCATTTGCCTGACATCTGGTAACCCTAGGCCCGATGACAGACTCGGAGCTCAGGGCTTGAGCCCAGTAAGCCTGGTGCCAGCGACGCCCCTGACCCAGCGGATAATGGAGTAAAATGGCTGTGGACCTCTGTTCTAAGGTGAATAATGATACTTATTAGAGAACGGCACAAAACACTGTGTAGGAATGTAAACTATCATTAACTTAATGAGAGAATCCTTTAATAGACAGCAGAATTTGCCTTTAAGCAGCCATGAAAGCCTCTAGCCGATTCACTTATTCATGTTCTATGCTACGGTGCTGTTGTCATGCCATCCCAGCAGATATGGAAGATGGCAGTTCTTTCATTTATTATATTTAAGAACCATTTAACCTTACTGGTCATTTGAATGTTGTTATAGCCAGATGTGCTTATAGCATTTTTTTTTAAAATCAAACTGGAGTTTTCTCTTCAACAAAGGCCACAACTTTAGGCACCAGGACTTCCTACCTGTATGCCACTTTCTGGCCATGCCAATATCACTGGATTAGAGGAACAGACTTCATACAATAACTGCTCTCTGCACCTTTCTCAACACAGAGAATGCTGCAAAAATGAATTTGGCACAGTGTGGTAGTTCCTGCCTGGAGCATACTGGGGCTGCAGTAATGGAGGGGTGAAGGTGGCAGGTCAGATGGACATGTATGTACAAAGCTATTGCAGGACGCAGGGCTGGCGCAGCAGCACAGAGGTACCCTGGCAACCCTGTGAGACAGAAGCATTCACAGATCCTGCTTGCCTTTTGGCTCCAGTTAATGGCCTCAGCCCTTCATATTACATACAATAACAGTCAGCCCAGAAAGCACAAAGATTAAACTATTTCCTTTGTGCTTTTGCATTCAGCTTTTTGTTGGCTGTCATGGCACATACCGTTGTGACATCGGAGTCCGGGGGGGTCATTTCCACTAGGTTAATGAAGTACGGCTCATCCTTCCACATGGGATAGTTATCATTAATGTCCAACAAAGTGATGTTTACCTGCAAAATCATAAATATGAATGTGGACTTTCCTACTTAGTAACCAGCACAGTATAACCCTAGAGTAGCAGCAAATCTACTGCAGAGCTTCTGCTTATTAATGTCAGATATGGTGGGGCTTAAAATGTCTGACACTGGTCCCTTCACCTTTCCTTCCAAAGACAGTGTCACAAATTATGTCATTTTAGCATGATGACTGCTCCCACCTCCATGGATGGCTTTGCCATGGTGAGAGTAATTAAAAAGATTTCTTCTTAAATCCAATAAATTATCTGTACCAGATGAGAAGATACTTCTCACCATGAACTTTCTCTGGAGCACTCGGCTGAGCTCTCCCTTCCTCAAAAATTGACCAATTTTGCCCCTTCTCCAGTTTATTCATTTTCTGAAATTATTTGCCGGATAATCTCAGTCTGCCTATTGCACAGCACATTCAGTATTTGAAATCCAAAGAAAGCTGGTTCATTTTGTAGGGGTAGGCAGGTCAAATGGTGGTGTTTTCTGTCTTTGGCTGGACAAGCTTACCACTTGGATTCAGGCTGCCTGAGAAAACACTTGTTTTTATGAATTCAGAGTGAGTTTTATATGGATATCCTTTTACCTTCCCTGAAAATGTACAGTTTCCACAAACACCCCTAACAGTAAGCTCACTGAGTAGGACACTGCTTTGGGTAGTTTCCATCCTGGGACCTCATGATACAATGGACAAAAATTTCAGAACTTCCATTTCTTAGCCATAAAAGGAGGATCCTTGTGATCTCCAGCTTGAGATCATAACAACACTAGCAGATTCATGGAAATAGACATAGATGATACAGGAAAAGGGAATTTGTTTAAACAGTCCAACGGATATTTGCAGGGCATATTTTACACTATTCTCCCAGCTGTCTGTCTCACCTAGGCTCTCTGATCCACATACTCCCTGCTATGGCATAGAATCAAACAAATCCTACTGATCTTCATGAACAGATCCAGTAAGTCAATGGCACTACCCCCATGAGTAAGGCCAGTGGGATAGAAACATAAACTGACCCTCCTGAGGTTGCACTTTGAGGAAGGCCAAGGGGGAACTGTCTGATTTCCCCTGGCAGGCACCAGAACACCTGTTAACCAAAGTTGATAGGGGCTGTAACACAGGCTCCATTGTTCTTTACAACCATCCCACTGAAGTTGTATTGTAGCAAAGTTAGCCATTCTTCACTTGAAAAAGTTTTAGCAGGGCTGAATACAGCTGCTTACTTCAAACTCAAATCAGAGACAAAAGATGCAGTTCATGCAATTTCCTTGATCTCTGACTACCCTGGTAAATTATTTACAGAGTTTGAAATTCCCATTAATGTAGTGGCCTGGAGCAGCTTTTTATTGAACAGGGCACTTAACTGTATCTCTGAAAAGTTATGTTCCCAGCATGACACCCACCTTAGTCATTGTGGTGAGATGTAGGGATCGCAGGGAAATAGCATATGAAAAGGGAGGAAAAAGCAAACAACAAGACCATTAAATGAAAGAAGCAAGAAGGGACTGAGTGAGGAGCAAGCAACGGGTGAGGATGGTGAGCATAGAACAGGAAACAACAAATGAGCAGAAAAAGGTATAGAATACAAAGCAGAAAGAGGCCAATACTTTGAAGTGTTAACTTCTCTCTCTCTCTCTCTCTCTCTCTCACTCTCTCTCTTTTTTTTCTTTTTTTTTTGCAATGTAAGAAAGCCTTGGGTCCAACTTCAAAGAAAACAGCTCTGCCCCAATGAAATCAACAAGAGCAGAGGAAACGCATCAAAGCAGGTGGATCATTGGGCGGAATGCTATTCCAACATTTTGGAATAGCCTCCAGAAAAGACTACATACCATCCTAGGTCATTACATGCAGAAAACCTAACCTACAGCAAAACCTTTACAAGCTGCTCTGCCTGGACTGGAAAAAAGGAGAAGTACCACAAGAAACAATAGCCATTAACATCATCACTCTTTATAGAAACAAGGGCAAAAGGAGCAACAGTAACAATTATTGTAGCATTGTTTTACATAGCATCATAGTAAAAGCCTTTGCCTGAGTTGTACTGAATAGATTTCAGATCCTAGAAGATAGAATTTATCCTGAATCTCAGCGCAGTTTCAGAGCCGAAAGGTCTACTAGTGATATGATCTTGCTGAGACAACTACACAAGAAATGAAGAGAACAAAAGAAGAACGTTAACATAGCCTTTATCAATCTCACAGAAGCTTTTGGCCTTGTCTGTAGAAATGGACTATTTGGTCTTCTAGAAGAAACTGAAATCTCCCCAATTCTTAAGCATGATTCGGTCCTTCCATGAAAACTTGTAAGGAAAAATCTAATATAATGGCCCAGTCTCCAAGGCTTTCAAGAGTCATAGTGGGGTCAAATAAGGCTATGTACTTGCCTCAACTCTGTTTGGGATTGCCTCCTCCTTCCTCTTTAAGCAAACTTTTTGTTCCTCCACCTAGGGAATCTACTTGCATATCGCTTGTAAGGGAAAACTATTCAGTATTGCAAGGTGTATCTAAAATCAAGACCCGTGAAGTCCTTAACCAACACCCCCTCTTTGTGGATGATTCAGCAGTGACAACCCACACAGAAGTCTGTCTACAAAATATCATGAACAGCTTTCCAAAACCTGCCAAGGCTTTGGACTTACTGTATGCTTAAAAAATCCTGGGTCTCTGGGTGAGAAAATGATAGATGAAATTCAGTGTTGATGAATATAAAGTAATGGCCATCAGAAAACATAACCCCAACTATGCATAAAAACAATAGGGTCTAAATTAGATCCTACCATTTAAGAAAGAGATCTTGAAGTCATTGTGTATAGGTCTCTGAAAATGTCCACTCAGTGTGCAGCAGCAGCCAAAAAAGCTAATAAAATATGGGGATTTATTAGGAAAGAGAGATAAGAAGGCAGGAAAATATCAGATTGCATTCTTATAAATCCATGGTATATCTGCATCTGGAATACTGTGTGCAGATCTGGTCATCCCATCTTAAAATATATATATATTGGAAAAGAAACAGAAAGGGGCAACAAAAATAATTAGGGGTTTGGAAAAGCTTGAGCTTCTATATGAGGAGAAATTAATAAGACTAGGACTTTTCAGCCTGGAAAAGAGACGACTACAGAGGGATAGGATAGAGACCTGTAAAGTCATGACCAGTGTGGAGAAAAAAAATTACGAAATATTTTTTACTCCTCATAACACAACATCTATGGGTCACCAAATGAAATTAATAAGCATCAGGTTTAAAATGAATAAAAGGAAGTATTTCTTTACACAATGCACAATCAAGCTTTGAAACTTCTTGCCAGAGGATGTTGTGAAGATCAAGACTATAAGGGGTTCAAAAAAGAATTAGATAAATTCAAGGAGGATAGGTCCATCAATGGCTACTAGTTAAATGGGCAGGGACTGCTGTTTGCCAGAAACTGGGGATGGGCAAAAGAATGAATCACTTAATGATCAGCTGTTCTATTCATTCCCTCTAAAGCATCTGATATTGGCTACTGTCGGAAGACTGGATACGGGGCTACAGGGACCATTGGTCTGACCTAGTATGGTTATTCTTATGTTTAATAAACTGAGAGAACACACAAAGATCTATGTGTACTGTGCATGTGTTCAGTACACTTTTGTGTAGGAGTGAGTAAGACACGCACCTTACACTCTAATTGGGACAAAAAGGCTCAACAGCTTTAATATTCACTGTCTTCATCAAATTTTTACAATTTCCTGGACAGAGTCACCAACACTGAGGTGGTGAAGCAGAAAGCACACACAGAGTACAAACATTCCTTAAACAGAGATGTTTCTTTTGGCTTGGGCATGAGTGCCCAGTGAATGATGGCCACATCCCCAAGAGAATCCTCTATGATGAACAGGCATCAGGAAAAAGACCTAAACGATGCCCAAAATTGCATTTTGAGAACATGTGTAAGCAAGACCTCAAGAGATGGACATGGATATGGATGATTGGAAAGATCACACTCAGGAATGTAGCCTTTGGAAACAAGGGCTCAGTAAAGGTCTCCAAAGCTATGAGAAGAAGCAGTTCAGCTTAGAAGAGGAGAAAAGAGCTCACAGAAAGCAGAGCCCCTAGGATAAAAATACCACCTTTAAATATGACAGAGATTGTCCCTCTTGAGTGGGTCTCTTTGGCCACAGCCATGGGCTGCCAGAAAAGCAACTGAACATGTTTTTTTCCTCTCTGGGGTGCATACTCATGGTTTCTTGAGACTGAAGGACACCTACACTGAGAAAAGGAGGCAGCTGAGGGTCCAGATGGCTCATGGGATTGGTGGTGGGATGTTAACATGTGAACATATTAAGTCTCTGGCCTAAATCCAGGCCAAGTCAAAAGCAACCAAAATAAAACATCTTAGAGGGGAAGAGTAAAAATAAACAAATGGGAGAGGAAACAAGAAACCCGCCCAGCATTTGGACTACCAAAATTGTCTATATACATACATATGTGCATGTGTGCGCGCACGCACTCACGTTCTGCTTCCAGTTTCACTTTGGGATTGTTTGGCAAGGTCCCATGTTTCTGCTAATCTATGAGGGAAGGAGGTAATGGCAGAATATTTCTGCTGAATAGACTAGAATCGAAGTGTAGGTTACTGGGCAGGGACATAGCAAGACACTGTCAGGTAAATACTTCATTGAACGTTGAGTCCTGGTTCATGAGGCACCTTTCTTTTTAAATACAACACCTCTAAAATCCCCTGTACATTTATCCTAAGTGTGAAAGTCCACTCTTCTGATCCTCACCCCCCAGAGAGTTAGCATGTATATAGTCACTGACTATCAACCAGCTGTTGACTGCAATAGCTATTAGACATCTAACAGCTCCTTCAGGCTCAGTCACTCTGTTATGCTGCATGTACATGGCCTACAAAATGCACAGCGGGAGGTAAGAACCCTATCCTAGTGGTCCACCACTGCTAGATGCTTCTACAGTATCACTTCAAGAGAGACTAAGTCAAGATCAGGGTTTTAATACTAGCAAAAAAAACCCCAAAACAAAACAAAAAAACCCCACAACAACAACAACAACCAATGAGCCCTATGGCACTTAAAGACTAACAGATTCATTTTTCACATGAGCTTTCATGGGAGAAAATCCCATTTCATCAGATGCTTCGAAGATGGGGGAACTTACAGAATGGAATGAAAATAAATGCAAGGGAGTGTAAAACATGGGACCAAGTCATACAGTAACAGCAAAAACTGTATGACCTGATCCCATGTTTTACACTCCCTTGCATTTATCTTCATTCCATTCTGTAAGTTCCCCCATCTTTGAAGCTTCTGACGAAGTGGGATTTTCTCCCGCGAAAGCTCATGCAAAAAATAAATCTGTTAGTCTTTAAGTGCCACAGGACTCCTTGGATTTTTTTGCTGGACTAAACTAACACAGTTGCCCCTTTGGAACTTGGCAAAATACTAGCAAATCCTGTCTTTGACCTAACCAAGCCACACTGGGCTCTAGTCTGTTCAGCTCAGAGACTGAGGGTCAAATCATACACAGGAACGGCCTTTCAGGCACACGTAGGTAGAGCACAAGTGCCATCCAGTGGTAGGTCAGGAGAATCTCAAGTCTGTGATCTCCAGAGACTGGGGCTATCTCACAGCAGAGCTTTGCTAGGTGAAGTTTAGGTACACATTCCCTATGGATGTCCTGGGGGATGGGCACAGGGAGCCTATTGATGGTGTGCTGAATTACAAGCATAGGTTCTTTGGTGCTGTTTTATAACGTTTGAGAAGGAAAAGACCTAGCAGAAGAACTACTCCCTTAGAGGCTGATGCAGGATCGTTGTCTGCAGCACATTCTCTCTATTTCATGTCCTTTTCAGTCCCCCTTTTAAGCTCCAAGCTTACACTACTTCCCCTGGGATATTACTCTGCAGCCAAACTGTTTCCTTTCTCACTGGTGCTCTTCTATTTCAAGATACTAGAGTGGCATGTCACCTTATTCTGGGGTTTGCATTTCCTATGTGGATTTCTGAGGATGAGGGGGAGTGTAAAAGTGGTGCAGTGTGAACCCCAACATATGCATTCTCTAGGGCTGCCACAGGAAATGTTTCCTATTTAAAGGGCACCACAGTGGTTTATTAGGGAAGCCCAGGAATGCATGTCCCATACAGATCCCAGAAGCACTGGGGTTTGAGTCTTCTTTCCTAATCAAAATGGGGCACTGGTGAAGCCTGTGTGTGTATTCCCGCTAAATGCAGCAAATAAACTTTTAATCAGACATCAACTTCCCACTAAATTTTCAGGTTCTCTAATTAGACACTTTTAGGAGAATATGTTGATGTAATTTTTCTCCATTCCAGAAATTTGTTTCTTGTATGTTAATGAATCTATGAGGAGACTAGTCCTCTTCCATGGAGCCCCAAAAAAGGACAGAGTAGAAGACATGCCAGCTACCTCAGAGTGGGCAAGACTGTAACCCACCTGCCCTGGATTCAACAGAAAATACCAAGCTATCAAGGGGTCATCCTTATCCATTACCAGTGAAAACTGCCTCAGACAGATGCCCCCTTTAGTGCTGCAAAGACATTTCCAGTAACTGGCAAGATGGATGAACAAACAAATTCAGGAAAGTTTGTCATCTTTATACGAATATCTTGCCTTTGTTACATCTCTTGGCCTGTCAGAACAGGTAGCAGGTTACCTGAGACCAAAAAGTCTGGAAAGACACATGCTGGCATGGCACAGGGACACAGGGAAAGAGGAAGGCATCTGCTACTGGTTCTATTATATTTATAAAACATCTTCCAGCTTCTGATAAAGCTTTTCGATGGCTAGATATGTGTTTTAAAGGACAGGTGTCTGGGTCAATGTGATAGCGTTAGCTGAATAGGACACAGTACTACCTGTACTTAAACACTCCTGGGATGTTTTCTACTGGAGGATCAAGTCAGAAGCATTAATGAACTATGTCTCACAAGAGGCAAGGTGAGCATACAGTAGTATCTCCACTTTGGCGATGAGGAAACTGAGGCACAGAGCGGTCAAATTACTTGATAGTAAATGAATTGACAGTGAAGAGTGCCTGACTTAAACCTGCACTTCATTATGTTGGGGCATTAATTCTGTTGCAGTTTTAAAATTATGTCAAGATTGCCTAGGGCATGCTTACAGATGTGTACTCTTAGAGTGTACAAATCTAAATAAAGAATCAGACGTAGAGGAAACTGAATTCTTTAGCCACAGACCTTGTGGAGCACCAGTTCTGTCTTCCCCATCAAACCTGTCCCTCCTTAAGCTGACAGCAGGGCTGTAACTAGGGTGGGGTGAGCAGGGCCAAGCACTGGGCGCAGAATTTTAGAGGGCGCCCAGCAGCTTAAAGGAAACATTGGGCACCCTCTAAAATTCGCTCTAGTTACATCTGGTGAGAACCGCGGGAGGCCACTTTCCCAAGTGCCACTTCCTGGGTCACTCTGTCTGTGGGGCCTCTCTGGGGGCTGCCATCTCTGGCCTGGGTGCACTGCAGTGCCTCTGGGAGTGGACTGGCCCTGCACTGGCGGCCTCCACTTCCAAACAGTGGGGAAACCGGCTGGTGGAGAAAGTGCCGCGCCAGGGGAACCCGCCAGCTGGCAGAGAAAGCATCATGCTGGGGGAGCCTGCTGGCCGGCAGAAAAAGCACTGCACTAGGGGCGTCTGCTGGCCAGTGGGAAAATGGCTGCGCCGGGGAACCGGCTGGCAAGCTGGTGAACTCCCAGCAGTGGCAGGGGCTGTATCCTGCTCCCCGCCGATGCCTGTGGCCAGACTGGGTCCCAGGCCAGATCAGGCTCGAGGGGGTGCATCTGGGGCTGCTTACCCCAGGTGCCAACTTGTCAAGTTCTGGCTCTGCCTGGTGGAACACCATCAGGGTTAGTATTGTGTTTCAGCAAACTCCAGGCCCATCCTGTCCTTGGGCCCCTTTAATGAAATGGCTCACAAGCAGTTCCATTGGAGTTAGTGGCTTTTTTAATGTGGGCAATTGCCCACTACCAACTGAGCTGAGAACTAGCAAACACACCTTAGCTGTCAGACAATAATGAAATTAAATCACTGTTGACTGAGGGTGTATTTAAATCAGTGGCACACAGATGAAATGTCTGTGTCCTCAATGTAAATGTGCCCCAGCTGTTTGGCTTCTAAGCTTATGTGACAAGCTCATATCAAGAGAAGAGGAACATTTGAACTCACGGTGGCAATGCCTGTTTTCTGGTTGTGACCCACGCCCCCATCCATGGCCCGGACAATGAGTATGTACTCCGATTTGGCTTCCCGGTCCAGCAAAGAGGTTGTGGTGATTTCACCTGCAGAAAAGGAAAATGGGAGAGAAAATACATTTCATATGATAATAGTGAATTATATACATGTGGCCAGATAGGATGAGGAGAGTGGCATTAACATTTGGAAGTACTGGTGCACAAAGTGCACCTATGACTGAGTGTGTGTACAAAGAGAAAGAGCATTATGAATGGGTGAAATTCTTCAGATCTGGAAACATGATGAGGTTCTTCCACCAATGAGCATGCACACGCACACGCACACGCACACAACTATAATTTTCTACCGCAACCTTTGTAGATCCTAAAAGGTGTCCATTCCATTCCTTCCCCTGGAAATGCTAGGGTACTTCAGGACACTTGTACCCACCTACCCACCCCGATATACTTAAGTACTTCGAACAAAAGCCATGTGTTAAGTTTAGGGTGAGGGCATTAGAGTATACAGTCACTTCAGGGACACTAGATGAGTGACTTGTCTATCTCAGTAACCAGCCAGGAGAGCTTCACATTCCAGTCATGACCCAAGAATAATGAGTCACGATGACAAAAAGGATCCCTTACAAAAGGCTCGTGGTGAGGACCAGATCACTGATGTGCTGGTGTTGTGGCACATTCTGTAATGGAGCACAAACAGTTCCACTCTGCAATGAACTTGCCCATCTTTTCACAGTGACTGGGACTCATCCTGTGCAGAGTACGAATCAGCTTCAGGACAGAATCTAGGGCTATGTCTACATTTAGAGATTCAATTTGAATTACTGAATTTGAACTAGTCAATTTGAATTAATAATTATTAATTCAAATTTAGTAAATTCGAATCGACAGGGCCATACTAGAAAATCCTATTCAAATTGGCATGTCCATGGATTGGACTTGCCAATTCGAATTGGAGGGGGGCAGCATGGGAAGTGTGGCAAGATGTCTGTGGAAAATGGCCACTGCCACAGGCAATCCCCTGCCAGGCTCAGTGTGGCTAGAGCCGGGGAGGGGATGCTTTACCCCATGCCAGGCTCAGAGTGCTGGAGCCTGGCAGAAGAAGTTTCCCCTGCAAGGCAGCGGGCAAAAGGGATTCCTCCTGCCCCGTCCCACAAGGGCTGACCCTGTGGGGAAGGGAACCCCCCACCAAGGCTGAAGCCCAGGTTGCCTCTGAGCAGGGCTTGAGCTGTGCTGGTTGCGCAGCTCCATTTCTGCTAGCCACGCGCCGGGAAAGCACCCTGGCGTGCAGCTCCTACAGCACTGGCTGCGCATGGGGAAAGCACCCCCACGTCGGCTTCTCCCCAGGCAGCCATGCACCGGGAAGTGAAGCCAGCCCTGCAGGAGTCACATGCGGGGGTGTCCTTCTGGGGGGGTGCGTTCCCTGCACACAGCCAGTGCTGCAGGATCCGCATGCCAGGGTGCCTTCTTGGTGTGCCACTGCCGGGGAGAAAGTGCATGTGGGGGTGCTTTACCTGGGCATGACCAGCGTGGCTGGAGCGCTGGCTGGGTTCCCTGTCCACAGCCAGGGGACAGGAACCCCATTCCCCCCCCCAGCCTGATCTGGCTGGGGGAGGCACTTTTGGGGATGCTGCCATGCACCCTGGGAGGAAGGTCAGCCCACATCAATTCAAACTCACAGTGAGTTCAAATTGACATGGCCACATAGGGTTAATTTGAACTCCTCGGTTTGAATTGACCCAGACTTCGAAATCAAACGAGGTTTGACAAATTCGAAGTCAATTTTCATCAATTCGAACTGAGGACGTCCTCAGTTTGAATTGATGAAAGCGAGTGTGTCCATGCACTTAATAGAATTCAAACTGATGAGAATCAATTTGAATTCAGCTTTAAGTGTAGACATACCCTAGGTGAATTCAGACTCCACTTTGCTGCTTCCAAAATTCAGATATCTTAACTTAGTATGTCTGGCAATTTAGGACATCACTGTAATGTTAGCTGGTGTGAGCTCAGTGACTTCATAGCCTTGTGATGACATCATTGTCACCTAACGAACATGTAGAAAAAGAACAGAGATCTAATGGCTGATATTCAGCTCACAGCAGTTTGATTTGGGCAGAATTTTCCAGACTGTGGCAGAAAACAAGGGTGTTACATCTGTAATTGCTCCTCCATACCGAATCATGTTCTATCCCACATCACCTCTTCTCTCCCTACCCCACACTCCAGTTGCTCAAAGGAGATCAGTACTGAGGACTCGCCTCCACTTTGGAGGAGCTTTAACATGAGGGGCTGTCCAGGGCAAAAAGGGAAGGAAGCAGGAGGAAGCGGAACATTAATTTAGAGGAGAGAAATTTAAGAAGTTAAAAGGTCTTCTTAAAATATATTTGCTTCAAAAGTTTTGTGGCATCTATTAATTCATAGGTCAAAAAAATCTAATCAGTAAAAAAAATTTAAATATGAATGTGCCACAATGATTGATCACTCCTCCTGTCCACAAAAATTACATCTAATTAAGCACACTTTTACAAAGCAGGTTCAGCTAATATGAATCAGGAACTTCAAAAGAAAGTTCATTCAGAATGTCCTTTCCCATGCACTAGTGTTCCAGTGTATGCTACAGCTGTGGTTTCAGACCAGTGTACCACAGCACACATTGGTGTGCCATGAGAACTGTCCAAGAGTGCCGTGAAATTTTGTACAATGGTAATGAAAATCACTGTAAACCAATCATCATTTCATCTTAAACAATATTCTATCTAACCAAAATTACGACTCATAAAACTTGTGAAAATTAATAATCAAATTAAAAGCAAGGCATAGGTCTTTTGATTCTAAAATGTAAACATACTAAATGCAGCTGGCCAAAGGGCAAAACTGAGATGACATATATTTTTTCCCAGTGGATTTGAAACATTAATGCATTTGATCCTTCTTTAGCTTGTTGTATGCATTATGCTGCAAACCTCTCTAGTAAGACTGTAATCATATAAATGTAGCATTTGTGAGTAATCAATTTAGCTGAAAAAAGTGGGTGCGCCATGGAATTGTTTCTCTCATTGAAGTGAGTCATGTTACCAAAAAGATTGGGAACCACTGTGCTACAGCATACCTTGATTCAAAGGTAGGCTGTGAATGAAAAGACTTCTTAGATCATAATAGATGCTCAGAGTTTTCCAGAGATTTTCCTTCCAGCCTTATCAGCTACAATAAATCCAAAGAAATCCTGGGAAATCAACTCCCTCTTCCTTTAGACTGGCTCAATGCCATCAGAGTAGAACCTTCATACAAGTTCCCCTCGGAGCAGGGCCCGTTGTTCACTAGTCACTCCCACTTCCTCCTAAATGACAACTGGATTTGGGCACCATGTATTGTAGTAACAAGATGGGTCCTTGTGGCTGAATACCTGGGCTGGTGCACTTTCCATTCCTTTAGGCTGTGTATTTCTTACAGTAGCGTGAGAGAGGGAGAGAGGTGGGATGGGGGAGAGATGGAGGGAGGAAACTGATAAGAAAAAGGGGCGAGACATGCAGGAAAAGAGAATATGAAGGATGGTGGAAGGAGAAAGACAGCTAAGGGGAAAAATCATACAGATGGGCTCACCTGAACGAGCATTGATCCGAAAGTGAGATGAACCTTCCAAGGAGTAAATAATTGACTCTTGACCATATTCTCTGGACCGGTCCAGATCAGTGGCATTTAAAAATAGCACTGTGGCTCCTTGGAAAACACCACAAATGAGGAAGAAAATATGCATATTTATTAGCACATAGACATGGATAAGGGCTGGGTCAGAAAGCACAATATGCCCAGCCCCCAACACATTTGGCTGGTGGTAACTCCAAAGCAGGAAGCAGGGTCATATCTACTCCCAGGCTGTTCTTTGAATAGGTCTACAATTTTCTTTCCAGCTAATGGGTCCATCCCTTTGAGCTGACTGTTTATTAGCAGTTCTAACA
The DNA here is from genome assembly GCA_007922195.1 of Podocnemis expansa. Classification (NCBI taxonomy): domain Eukaryota; kingdom Metazoa; phylum Chordata; order Testudines; family Podocnemididae; genus Podocnemis; species Podocnemis expansa. Next base: position 22,997,770 of record ML681981.1, on the reverse strand, counting down.
CCCAATTCAGACTTGTCACTGTGTCCAGGAATCCCAAAGTGAGAGACTTAATCACTTAGAAGGTCTTAAAGAAAGTATCCAGGCCCTCAGGGGTTTTAGTGCCATGTTAGTGCCATTTCAACGATAATCTGGGAGAAGGGAGGCTGTGTGAGCCACCTCTACTTGGATGTGTAATGATTACTGCCACTGGCTCGGTCATGACCAGCAAGCAGTACATGATGGGTTTGTTACTACATGGCCCAGGAAAGCTGACAAGGAAGAACTCTAACAAAATGGTATTTAATTCTGAAGAGTGCCATGGTGAGAACTTCAGCTGCACAGCCTGGAGGAACCTGGGAGGCTGTTACTTTCACAAGTTGCTTTCTCCATAAGGCATGGGCATAAACTGCATGGGAAGGTGTAGAATGGGGGAGCTTGAGCTCCAATCTGATAAAAAGTCATTTTTCCCTTTGAGAAATTTACTCTAGCTGTGCTGGTTTTCATAGTATAAGCTGAAATCAAGCACATGCTTTACTTTACATTTAGCAGCAGAGACATGAACAGGACAATGCAGCTTACTGAAGCAAGTGACTGGTGAGAGCAGAAGCACAGTTATGACCTGAGTACAACATGCATGTACACATGGTATGGAAAATTAGGATTGCACCAGTCACAGATGCTTTGGAAGTTTGTCAGCCTCATGATTGCTGTACAGCCAGGAACAATAATTCTGCATCCAGTGTTCCCCACTTATAAGGTTGGAGGCCAACGAATGCAGCTGAGCACCCAAGAGGGAACATGGGTGGATATTTGGCCTCTATCTATTCACTGACCAGCCTTGGGAGGATGACATTGATAGAAATACAAGCCACTCCTTTCCCCAAAGATGCAGCAATGTATGCCAGTCAACATGAGTCCCCCTGCCAGCGTTCCTGGAGGTGTTACTTCAGATTCTCCCCTAGACAGGCACAATGCCACCAACTAGCATTGCTCAGCTAGCACAGTCTCTCCTCCAACCCCTTATGTGGCCCTTCTAGTGGGAGCCTTCATGAAATCCTGTTTGGAGGTAAGTACGTAGTCTATTGGTGGGTGCGACTGTGAAAGCACTCAGAGTTGGCCTCTCTCTACTTCCAGTGAACTCAATGAGAGTTTTAAGTGCTGACTCCAGTAGGAGCAGAGTGAGGCCAACAGGGTCTGTGTTTTGTTCTGCATTTGTACGGTGCTCAGCATAATGGGGAGCTCTGGTCCACCACCAGGGCTCCTTGGCACTACAACAATACAAGCAATAAATAACAACAGCCCAGAGAGCATTAGGGTGGGATCTGCAATAGTTTTGTATGAGTTATAGGATGCATAAGGGAGGTATTTCATTTTTCAGCTTACAAAAGGGCCCATCACACAACCTTTGGATGGTGAACATTCACAAATATAGGTAAACCACTTGTTAGTGTGTGTTGTCGCTGCCATTTTATATCTGATTCAGAGGATGAGTGTTACAGGCTCAACTGCAGAAGCTGGCTCTTTCAGCTCAAGTTGTCATGAGCCATGCTTCCAGTTCTGGTGTTCCCTGATTCAATCCCCTATCCTGGCTGCAATGGAGGCTGTCACAATTGGTAACATGCTCATGAGTGCCAACCTTGAAAGCTGTCAACTATCATTAACCCAAATCTCATCCACTAGGCAAATACCAGAACAAAAACATACTCTTCATGGCTGGTGGAAGGCTTAACCATTTGAATCTGTTGAACCAGCTGAGGAAACAAGACCCAGAGCCAATGGCCTTTCCTCAGAATATCCTTCCTTCAACCCCCCTCACCATCCCTGTCTGATGCTAACACTCCCCAAGTGGCTTATGCTGCTGCAATGGTACATGTAGAGACAGGCAATGTGTGTGACTGCATACATCATGTATGCAATACATTAGGTATGTACTGAAATCAGGGTGTCTGGGCATTAGGCAGCTAATTCTCTCTCTCTGTAAACTTGATTCCCATGGGATGTTGATACCCTATGCCAGGTAGCTAGGTTTCTTTGGAATCTATTGCCACCTCCCCATTGCCTCAGTAGGCTGTCATATATTACCAGTAAAACCCTACTAATGGAAGCCATCATACCTGCCATGATGTCCTCCATGACAGTAATGACATAGGATGGCCTGCTGAATGTGGGTGGATTATCATTTTCATCCTAAAGAGAAAATAAGAGAGGCTGGAAAAGACCGACTTAGAAAAAGACAACAGAACAATGACTGAATTCTCATGTGATAGGACATGGAAACAGAAACCTCCTCTTGACTTGAAGCCTCATTCTGAAGAGAACACCACTGCTTTATCAGTACACTGAAGGAAATGATTCTCCGGTTGTTAAGGCCCAAGATGACAAGCAGGGAGACTGACGCCCACTGCAGCTCTTGCCAAGTCATGGTCTCTCAGTGCTTATCCATGAAATGGGTACAATGAGATCTCTCTACTATGGGAGTTGTGAAGATTAATTAGGCACAACAGGAAGGTGGTTTGGAGAGGACAGTGCTATGTAAATGGCAGGTATTATTACCTGCTAGGACCATTTGAGGGTCATGCGTATGCTGGGAAAGGAAAGGACTATTATTCTGTACATTTCTTTTCTATGCTCTTTTTTCTAATACCCTCATAACAAATTTGAAAACAAAGACTTCACCTCTTCTCTGCTTCAACATTGTCAGCACAAAAGGAGTGGGCAGGCAAAGGGGAGCCATAACTTGTGGATTCTTCATTATTTGGGACCTTATGCCAACCAAGCAGAAAACATGAGTGTGTCATAACAGCTCCATCCATCCCTCCCCAGACTCAATACTCTATGAGTAGGGAGTGCACCCAGCTTTCCCAGTTTCATGCCAGTGGACAATTCACCTCATCCGCAAGGAATTTCTGCTTGCCACTTGGGCCTGAGCTGGTCCTCTGGCTGAATGGATCAAAGTTTCTGGAGTGTCATTTCATACTTATACTTTTCTTTTCTAGTCCATTTTCTCTAATACCCAGGGGTTAAAGTATAAATGGGGGGACCCTGGAGCCCTCCTAAATTGGCAGGCCCCCTCTTACCAGTGTAGGCCCACCCTCTTGCTGGTGCGGGCCCCCTTCACCCACCCCAGCTAGTGCCCCCAATATCCATTCTCCTGTCCCCCAAATCCATCCCCAGCCCCCAATACCACTCCCCAAATCCACGCCCTACCCCAATACCCACTCCCCTGTCTGCAATATCCACTAAGCCCCCAATACCCACCCCCCAAAGCCACCCCCAGCCCACAATACTCACCCCTAAAATCCACCCCCTGCCCCAATACCCACCCCCAGCTCAGGCCCCTCCAATATCATCCGCCCTCCCCCCCCCCAAGCACAAGCTGGGCCACCCCCGTACTCACGGACAGCTGTGCGCTGGGCCAGGAAACTATGCAGCCTGCAGGCTGCACTTGGAGGCTTCTGCCCTCCTCCGCTCTCTCCCTGCCTGCCAGAACATGCAGCAGAATGCCATTCTGGGGCCTGCTATTTTTAGGGGCCCAGCATTCAGCCCCCTAAAAATACAAAATGGAACTGGAACGCAGTGTTTCAGCACTATTTTCTATTTTTAGGGGGCCCAGAATGCTGAGCCCCTAAAAACAGTGGGCCCTGGGATGGTGTTTCAGGCCATTCCAGCCCACTTTAACCCCTGCTAATACCCTCATAAGAAAGCTTACAGTTTTGGGGAGGGATGGAGTGAGAACTGATGTACAGAATCCCAGGGAGAGATTCCTTCTCTGATGTGAACATTTTCAATTCATTATGTCTGGTGACAAACTGCTTTTTCTCTGCTGTTATTAGAGAGTGTCTTGTGAGTGACTTCTCCCTAAACACACAGTTTTGGAAGAGAGCAAAACTTTATAGAAGTCTAAATGAAATACAAGCAACATCTCCTCTCCCCTCTTAGCAGCACACAGAGATGTTATTATTCAGGATCACACTGGTCAATGATATACAAGCTTGGAAGTCATGTTATCTTTTTATTTTGCACAAAGCAAGTTCACCTGATTCCTCATTACAAGAAGGAGGGATGGAATCAGACTTTCTTTTTAAAAGTGAATGTCACACAGATGAAAGACGACACTTCTGGAGATGGTAAATCCTCTGTTCCCAGGACACTCATGGTACAGACAAGAGCATGCATTTTCCCCCCACACTACCCTGCTCAGCTAAACATGCAGAGATTGTTTCTAAGGTTGAGGGAGGCTAGTGCAGTCACCAATACGGTTCTACTAAGGGCTCTAAAGAATGCTGCAGCATTTGTGCTGTGGATACTTGCCTACTAGTAGGGGAACATCACCGACTGATTTCCCAGTGGCTGTCAGATGGTAAATAATAACTGACCTATGCCATGGTGGGTGGAACCACAAACTAGAAAGGATGAGCTCAGAGATCCACTGTAGCACCAACCCCCTTTGACGTTTTCACCTTGTTCTCTAACTTTAAAATGGTTCAGTCCCTGTTTTTCAAAAAGCCTGCCAATGGTTTTGAACACACGGCTCAAGACACCAGTTAAAATTTTCAGAGATGCTGAGTATCAACAGCTCCTATTTTCTTCAGCTGAAGTTATGGGTGCTCAGCACTTCTGAAGGATAGACAGCAAGGTATAGCAAGCTGAGCATCTAAAAATCAACAGCCCACCTGGGAAGATTTTGCCCAGTATGTTTGATGCTGAAATATGAAACCATAGAAATGTGAGGTGGCCTTGGATCCTGCAGATGAACTGGAGGGTAGGCACACCCATACCATGCCCCTTCCTGGTTGTGGAAGAGTGCACAGACAGCTAAGTCTGCTCCACGTCTGGAAGAGAGGCTTCCTACTGAATGGGGAGATCTTCTTGCTTTATAGCACACATATAGCCGGCACAAAAGGCCCACATGCTACTCAAAAATTCTTCTCTATTGTCTGTGGAACCTGCTTTCTCCACTGTTTCCAAGGCCTGGTCTACACCTCCAAGTTAGGTTGAGCCAACTAGATCATTTTCTTGCACATGCCTGAGTGATGCAGTTAAGCTGACCTCACCTCCAGTGTGAACTGTGCTATATTGACAGAAGAGTTCTTCCGTGGTGCAGCTATGGCCGTGTTGTTGTAACCATTCAAGTGTAGACGTGACCTGATACCTGTGCATATGAGCTCTGCTCAGAGCAGGGCCTACAGCACAAGAGGAGGGGGCAGCAACTTCATCCCATTTTTGCGATTCCATTATTCTGAGGCCACCCTGAGACTGAGTCAATGGCAGGTGCAAGTTAGAGACACCTCAGCCACTATAAAGGGGCCACTGGACAACAGTGACTTGCACTTGTGAGTCACGAGAGATGACTTTGCCAGGTGCATAAGAAGCAGTCAGCACAGTCTACTGGTTGCTTTTAATTGACTCTTTTGTAAACATTTCCAAGTCTCAGTGAGCCCCCTGTACAGAATGGAACCTGAATTAAACAAAAAATCCTTATAAATATTTTCATGAAGGAATTTCTGCTCAGCTTCTGGTGGTTATTATGTTTGCAGGGGGATGAAGGGGGAGTGTATGAAGCAAGTGAGAAACCAACTAGCTGACTCTGCAGGAGTAGCAGCAAAGTATGCTTCACACACAGTGTTAGAAAATATACCTCATAAATAAACTCAAAAAACCATCTTTTTGCTCACTTTCTTCAAGTAATTCTCACATCAGAAAGGCAGCTACTGCATTTGGCCAACTGACCAACCATGCTCAGGATAACAGGAAGCTAACACTGAATGCCAAGATACAGGCCTACCAGATGTGCTTTTGAGTGTGCTGCTATATGGTGGCAAGACCTGGACCCCCTACAACCAGCATGAAGGAAGACTAATAAACCGCAAAACAGGCTTTCTTTGCTGTATTCTAAATATCAATTGGGAACCCAAGTTTCTGACACTTAAGCATTTGGGAAAGCAAAATTGCCTAGTTTAATCTCTGTTTTCAAACACAGATGTCTCTATTGGCTCAGATGACAGCAGTAGATGTATGATGGATGGATTCCAAAGGATCTCCTCTGTGGAGAACTTGCAGATGCTCCACTGCTGCTGGGATGGCCTTGGTTCAGGTTCATGGACATTTGTAAGAGGAACTTGAAAACTGTCAACATCAGCACTGCTCACTGGGAAGATGCAGCCAGGAAAAGGCTACTATGCTGACTTCCTTGTGTGGCACAGCCTTCCAAAACAGGCTGAAGAGAGATGGCAGAAAGAAAAGAAAGCAAAGAGAATGAAAAGAAAAGTGCAACAGCCCTCACATGCTATTAGTACATTGGCTTTATGCTACAATGCCACACCTTATGCTTACATTGTTGGTGGCGAAGCCCATCACTCAAGAATTGGACTTTTTAGTCACTCAGGCTGCTGTTGCATGACACACAGTACTGAACAGTTTTCGTGCTTACACCATCTTTCAAAATGAATGTTTGCTGCTAGCATGTTCAGCTATGTCAGTTTTAAGAGGTTCTCTCGCTACTAGTAGATAAAAAATGTCCAGGCAGAAATGGAATTTCCTGCTGATGGTGTCTCATCATACTTGTCTCTGCTGGGAACCAAAGACCACCAGTGTCCTGCTGAATGAGACCAATAGCATTTGGTTTAGGATAATCTTGAAAATGGATGAAGGATCAAGTAGGAGGGGTTTTAAATAGTTTTAAAAACCACTGACATAATGGCAAGGATTAGCCATCAACTGACCAATACCAACAACAGAAAGGAGTTAAGGATAAAAAGGCCAGAAAATTATAATATCCCATTTGCTTGGGATGATCTTCCTAGAGGCCTCCGAGAGCCCTGAGTGATGCTTTTGCCATTGAACTTGATATTTTAGACAATTTCACATGCTAGTGATGCCCATCACACACTAATTAAATTGCCATCCTCCGCTATCTTTGCCAGAAGCAGGTCATCTTTAATCAGTCTGAGCATCACTTCTGTGCTACTCAGTTTTGCACATTGTTCTCCTCACAGTGTAATGAACCTTAATGTGGAAATCCCCTTGTATCCCTGCTTCATACTGCCATTTGTGGAGGACATGACTATTGAATGGACCAGGAGGAACCATCCCGAAAATCTGCAAGAAACCCATTCACCCAAATTTGACAAACTTTTTAGTGTTGTATTTAGTGTTTAATTATGGGAATTCAGTGAGCAGTATGGTTATTCATAAGCTCCTTCAAGAGAACTAATTCCCCCAAGAAGGGGAGTAAGAGCCCCACTTTCTGCCCACCACCAACCCTGCACTTAGGTTCATTATATTTGATTCAGTGGCTTCTGAGAAACAGATTTAAAATGTTTCCACACAAACTCCCTTCCTCTCTAAGGGCTCCATTTCCTTTCTCAGACCAAACAGTGATTGCTCGCATCCTCTTTTAAGGAGAGACTTTGTCAATCACCAGCACCTCTTTTATTATATACTTATATATAGTTAGAGTTACTGGCTCACTGCGCAAAACGGCATCTAGAATGTCAGTGACGGAGAGCTAGGCAGAAACTTATTAGTAGTGATATTTCCTGGGATCTTGGCATCACACTTGCTATTAGTTCTAATTCAGCAGCTCCCTCTACAAAAGCTTATTGTCCCCTAATGGGAAATCTACAAAGCGAGTTTGACTTCTTTATTAAAAACCAACAAGCAAAGGATGAAAAAAAATTACCTCCTTCCACTCTCTTAGTCTCTCTCTTGTTCTTTTTTTTCTCTTTTGCCTTAAGTGCCACTGTGAGCCACTTCATCATCATCAATTTTTTTTTTTCAGTTGAGAGAAAATCCCTTTGGTTGAAAGTGGAAAAAGTGACAGCTACTTAAAAATCACCAATGTACAAAATCAGCCAGAAGGAGATGACCTTTTCAAGTGTGGTCTTTAGACAGATGTGATTACACTGTCCAAAGAACAGCCAGGGGAGGAGGTATTTAGCCACTACTAAATTCCCATCTTTCTCCCTCTTATTCCTCCATAATATTGTAAAAAATTGGGGGAGGGGAAAAGGAAGGAAGAAATCACTCTGGTTTTGTAGCAATAAGTTCCCCTCTTTGACGCCACTTATAAACAAGATCAGATCGGATCATAATAAGATTGAAGGGTTATCAAATGAACAGTCTCCATTGTTGCTACCTTTCTAGAGTCTGCCGAATCACAATATGTTGCAAACTGACAATCTGATCTAATCCTTCAGAGCAACATTTATAAATTAATTCCCCCATCAGCACACACATACCATCTCTGATAAGAACACCTGTATCATGGTGCAGAAAGCAAAGGAAAGCATCTGGGACAATTTAACTCTGCAACTAAAACCTCATCCAACCAGGAGAGCTAGCATTTGAAGAACGAACAACTGACCCTGACTGATAATTTCAGACAATGGAAGTGCTAATGTGCATTTGATATTCACGTCAGACTTTGTGCTGTTTGGTTTCAGGCACCTTTAGATCTTTAAAGAAGAGACAGGAGAGAGAAGAAAAAGGAAAAGACCCTCTATTAAATCCTTGGGAATTTTGCAAAGATGGAAATGAATGAAGTCACTCTCCTGTCAGGTTTCTGCTCTCCTCACCCTTCTCTGATCCCCACGTGTATTGTTTTGTAAGCAAGTCACTAGAGGAATCTCCCAAGGTTGCCTGTCAAATTAGTCAGCCTAGGAAGGGAGAAAAGGAAGACATCACTCTTACCAGTCAGTTCCTGGGATGTCACCAGTACCAGTTACATATCAAGTGAATACATTTACACTTCATTCTGCTGAACTTATACTGCTCCTGTGCTACATCAAGTGCCCAGAGCACCAGTAATTAGGAGAGTTACAATAAGAACAGGAATGCTGAGGTGCTAACACTTGGGGATGATCTGTCCTAGCAGTATCTATGAAAAATACTCAGATTCCCAAAGCCATCACCAACAGGTGCTGAATACACATTACCAGTAGAAACTGCAATAAGACAGAGGTGTTGCTTAGTGGGCTGAGAACAGACTCTGAGCCAAAAACTGGTCTAACCCTGGCTGATCACAGATCTTTTCTGTAGACTTGGGCAAGTTACTTAAACTCTCTTCCCCAGTTTCTCTTTTTGTAAAATACACACAAAAATTATTGCTGTAAAGCTGTTTGAAGACAGGAAGCACTTTAATTGCTAAGTATCATCCCTGCACCCCCTAATTATTCCTCACTCTTGCACCCCTCACCCTTCTACAAGGTCAAGGTATTTACAATTAGATTTCCATGCCTGGGTTCCAATGGCTTTGGAGGGCATTACACACAGTGCAGGTGACTGGGGTCCTGATCTATTTCTGTTTGACTGTTCACATGAGACCTCAAAGGGCAGCTAGGTTTCTCCACTGTATCACCCGGTCTCTCAGACAGATCAAATGTCAGAGACAGAGACAGTCTTAGTTTATTTAGTCTTCAGCATGGGGAGTACCTTGTAGGCTCTAAAGCATGGGCTTCTAAAGCTTCAAAGGGAGTGAGTAAGAGTTAAAATAAGTTGGAGCACGCTGAAATGGCATGCTGGGGCCTATTATTTTTAGGGGCTCAGTGGTCAGGGGCCCCTAAAAATACATAATGCAGCTGGAATGCTGTGTTCCGGGGCCCATCATTTAAAAATAGCAGGCACCGGAACGCAGCATTCCAGCTCCATTTTCTGTTTTTAGGGGCCCACTGAACGCTGACCCCCTAAAAATAGTAGGCCCCTGAAAACCCATTCTGGCAGGGCAGTGTGCTTCCCCCTGGGCCGGAGATCTTAAATCTCCCACCCTGAGTCTGATCTGACTGAGCATGCTCAGTCAGAGCAGGCTCCAGTTGGGAGTCTCAGCCCAGGCCAAGGCTGCTCCACATCATGGCCAGCTAAGGGCATGGATTTGGGAACAGGGGAGCTGGCCTGGTGGGGAAAGGGCATGGGGGAGGGGGTCAGCCCACAGCATTGGGGAAGATGATGTGGCATGGCGGGGGTGTGGGGAAAGGTTTGGGGGACCAGCAGCAAGATGGGGGCTGGGGGCAGTAGATGGGCTGGGGGGCACACGTTTGGAGGGCAGCAGCTGGGGTGGGGGCAGACATGCGGGGGGCAGTAGCTGAGGTGTGTGAAGGGGGCCCGGACCTTTGGGAAGGGGGCCCAGAAATTTCAGAGGGTTCCGGGGCCTGCCAAATTATACTGTAACCTCTGGGAGTGAGGTGCTCTACCTGACTTTCAATGAATTGGGTGCCTCATCCCTTAGGCACTTTGGAAGCACAGCCCTAAATTCCTAATTTTATTTTTGCAAAGGAACTCTCTTTCACTATGCTTGTGGTTCACATCAAAATCAGGCTGTGAGCTGTTTCCACTCACTCTACAAGAGTAAACTATGAACAATTATTGCTGTGATGAGCATGGACCTGCTAACATTACTGCACATATGAAAGGGAAAGAAATGTTATTCTTTAGGTTGCTTTAAAAAGGAAATTTCAAAAAAAGGAGATAAAAGTATACCTGCATGCGTATATGACTGTACATATACATGCAATGCATACACAATATCATATGCACATGATATATTATGTAAATATCCATGTGCGCCAGGTCATCTTGCTTATATAAAGGCAACATCTAGTGTTTACAACAGGAAATGGCAAGACAGGACTCCTGAGTGTTGCTCTGGTTCTGACACTTACTTGGATGTAGGCTTCAGCACGTCACTTAACTTCTCTGTGCCTCATTTTACATGCCCAGAGCATGGCCAGAAGATACCTATCTACCTTAAAGGGCTTGTAAAAGCCTATTAAAGGTCCTTGGATGGAAGGTGCTATGCAAATGCAAAGCATTATTTTTACTAAAGTAGAAAAGCAGCTGGAGCACTGGTACCAAGCAAGCGGACACACTCTTCTGGTAGGGTCAATGCTACTAGTCATGAGTATGCCTGGATGGGAATCTCCTGCCTGGAGAGGGGCTTTGTGGTGAGGAGAACACAATGACAGGAACTGCTGGTACTTACAAACACCTCTATGGTGACAGGAACAGTGCTGTTAAGTGATGGGTTGCCAGCATCTTTGGCCATCACAGTCAGATAAATAACTCCATTGGGGATTTGCTCATAATCCAGAGTACGAGTCACACTTATCGCTGAAATGACATAAAGCATGGAGTAAATGCAACTGGTCCCAGCCCATGTGACAGCTTCTAACACATACAACCAAAACACACACATGGTCCTGCTGTGCAGCAGAACAAGTCCATCTGGGAGATTCCTCAAGCAGTCCCTTTAGATCTCACCTACACCAGGAAAATCTGAGGTTTTATTCCTTACTGTCATAACTGCACTTATGGCAACACTGGTAGGAGCTGGTCACAGTGTTTGTGACGCCAGAGCCCTGTCCACTCCTCAGTGCCCACCATGGTTAGCACATGGCAGTTGCGCTAGTGCAGAAAAGCACAGTTTTTTCCAGGATAGATGTATCCTTAGTAATGCACATATGCGCAGCCACTCAGTGGAGTTTTATCCAGCTACTCTTCAGAATGAGCACTGGCCCCAACTCCTCTCAGTAAAGCAATTGCATTTCTTAGAATTGCCTTGACTATGGCCAAGATTTTAAAGGTGACAAAATTTGGGGGGGGGGTGCCTCAATTTTGAATACCAAATCTGACACACCTTAAAGGGGCCTGATCTGTTCCTAGGGTGCCAGGAAGGCTGGGACCCAAACCATCCCTGAACATCAAGCCCCTGTAAAGAGGCCCAAATTGGGAACCCAATAACTGAAGCACTCAAAATCACTAACCATTTTTGAAAATCTTGGTTGTTTCTTCTTCTGAGAAGACAGAAGAACAGCACTGAATGGCATATCCACATGCTCCCTTCTGTATATAGCCAATGGCGTAGCCTCTGCCCAGGGGTTAAAGTAAGGGGGAACACACTGGAACACAGTTCCACCCCCCCCCCCAGTTTTTAGGTGGGCAGCATTCCAGGGCCCCTAAAAAATAGAGGAACACAGTGAAACACTGTGTTCCGGGGCCCTGATAAAAATAGCAGGAACAGCCGGAACGCAGCAGTCCTGTGGCTCCAGGTTAAACCCTGTTCCTCCTTAAGCCCAGCCAGCAGAGAGCTGCAGCAGGCTGGGAGTTTGTGAATCTCCCCCTTCAGTGCTGAGCAGCTTGTGGCTGGAAGCAGCTTCCAGCCAGTCACCAGTGTGCAAACAGCCAAAGTAAGGGTTTGGGGGAGGGGGTGGGGGTTTTGTGTGTGTCTGTGTCAATGTGTGTCTGAGGGTGGCTGGGGGTGTGTGTGGGGAGGTGGCTGGAGGTGCGTGTGTGTGTGTGTGTGTGTGTGTGTGTGTGTGTGGGGCTCGGTATTGGGGGAGGGGATAGACTCTGGGGATGGGTTTTGGGGGCCCACCTGTGCCAGGAGGGCACAGGGGCCCACCAAATTATATTTCAATCCCTGATTAAGGCAGAACACTTGAACTGGGGCCCCCTATTTTTAGGTGGGCAGCATTCTGGGCCCCCTAAAAATAGAGCATCATACCAGAATGCAGCGTTCTGGGGCCCCTTAAAAATAGATATAGCAGCTAGAACACTGTGTGCTGACGCACTCCACCTTAAGCCCAGCCAGCAGACAACAGTGGCAGGCTGGAGGTTTGTAAATCTCCCCCCTGCAGGGCAGGAGCAGCTTGTAGCTGGGAGGCAGCTCCCAGCCTCCAGCTGAAATATCTCTGGTCAGCCAGCGTGCAAACAGCCGAGGTACGGCCTTGGCTGGGCTCAGGGGAGCCCTGTGGTAGAGCTGGGGGAAGGACTTTAGGGGAAGGGGCCGCTGGCCTTTGAGATGGGGGGCTGTGGAGCTGCTGGGAGACAGGGAATGCCCCTGGGGGTTGTATGGGGCAGGGTGTGTGTGTGTGTGTGTGTGTGTGTGTGTGTGTAGCGGGCGGTGTGTAGCTGGGGGGTGCATGGGAGGGAATGTGTAGGTGGGGGCGGGTGTGAATGGATGGATACCTGGGGGTGTGTATAGCTGGGGGGTGGGTGGAGCAGAGCGATAACCAATGCATATGGTACTGAGAAATGGTTGCAAATGCCTACCTGGGCTGAAGGGCAGCAGCTGGGGTGGGGGGCAGGCATTTTTGGGCCTAGACCTGCGTGAGGTTGGGACTGGACCTGCAGAACAGGGCCTGGACCTGTGTGAGGGGGACCTGGAAATTCAGGAGGGTTCCAGGGCCCCCCAAATTATACTTTAACCCCTGGGTAGCTTGGGTGGGTGAGGAGGCCTGCATCAGCATGAAGGGGGCTCAGCAATTTAAGAGTGTTCCAGGGCCCCCCATATTATACTTTAACCCGTGCCTCTCTCTAACCCATGCCCAAACATAAGTCTGGTGTATATAACTGAACCACAGCTCCCACAGATAGTGCCACTCAACATGATCTTCCCACTTGTTAGACACCCTGCCAGTACCCCAAGCAGTGCTCACCTCCATACCCTTCAGAGACACTAATGTCAAAAGAACTTCGGAAGGCAGAAGCTTGCACGATGCTGTAGGTGATCAGGTTATTTGGAAAGGAATCCTCATCAGCTGCCTAGGTTAAAGTGGAAAAAAAACCCCATTGTTACCACATATATACACACAGAAGACTTCTAATGAATATTGCAGTGTAATACACGTGAAAAGCAGCACAGTTTTGGGGAAAAAGGGAGAAGAGGGATGGGCTGGGGGGAAATGAATAGTAGTAGTAAGGGACTGGATATTTATAAGACAATTTTCCTAAAGTTTATACCAGCCTTTTCCCTGCTCTAAACATGGTCAGAATTAATTCAAGGTGGTGAGTGTGGAGGCCCTGTCAGGAATCCGTCTGTGGCAAGGTGCCCCCTTAGGCTACTCTGGAGAGTGCATGGATATGTTGTTACTCCATCCTCAAGCTGGTGGCTGCTCTGAGTGTTTTTCCAGCGGGCCTGGAGTACATCTTCTGGCTGGGGCCTCTCATTCTCTCTCTCTGTCCTTAACAAATGGTCCATGGTCAGAAAAGGGGGATAAAAAGAAAGAAGGGCCAGCAAAACCTGTAGGAGGGGCCTGGGAGCATCCACGTCCATGTCACTGACTTCCAGTGCAAGCCTCGCTTCTTTTCCCTTTCAGCTCAGGGGTTCTGCAGTCTCCCACTGTAAGGGCAGGGCCCTGCAGGCTGTCAGTCCTCTCTGCAGCACTGACTTCTCTCTGTTTAACTCCTCCTCCAGTCGTGGCATGATTTGCAGGTGCAGCAAAGCAGGGTCACTCCAGCCCAAAGCAGTTTCTCAACCTCTTCCATGTTACTGAGGTGTTTACTTACTGCATCATGAGATCCCTTATACTGTAAAGAACAGTAAGACTTGGTTTCCACTTTCTGGTTTGTTCTGGACTACCGTTTCATCCTCATGCTTATACCAAACACCCTTTTCTCCTTTCACTTATGTGTGCTTTGGATAAGGTGTCCTTCTTCCTTTTGGATTCCTTGTTGGACTTTTGTGAGGGAATATTCACTAATGCCAGACACCACCTTGTTCTGTGAAGTGGTGACCAGGAAGAGCTGAGCTGAGAGAGTTTGAAATCATCACCTCTATTCACATAATGCCTTGGCCAGAAGAGTCACTATGTCTTAAACCACCACCTCTCCAGTCCCTGTCTTGCTCATGTCTATAAGGAATAGACTCTTAGATCTAAATTACCTAAGCGATGACCATAATACTCTTGCAGTATTCACACATCCTTAGTTTATTGAAGGAAGATACCAGCTTGCAGATAACTGCAAAAGAACCAGTTTATTCTGGTCATGTTCAAGGAAACAAAGGGGTTCCATCACCTTTCTTTTTTTCTTTCTTTTTTTAATAAAACAGAAAAAGCTTACAGTTCTGTCTGCAACAATGTGTTCATCTCCCACAGGTAAACGCTGATTTTCATCAAGAATGGATCAGATGGTGATAAAGATGAGGCTGCATCCCGGAAGAAGTTTTGCTACTTGATGTGGTGCACCCCAGGCGATGATACATCTGGGATGGGAAATTCTGGTGTCCTTCCTCCTCTCTGCAAAGCATGGCTTATCTACATTTATGGAGTCTGTTTACACGTGTGCAGCTTGTTGTGCCAACGATGCATGCTAAAGTTGAATACGTTTGTCTCAAATTTCAAACCTATCAAAATGGAAATTCCACTGCCATCTGTAATTCTACATTTCCCTTTAGCAGTGCATTCCTCTCCTCCTATGGCCCTGCATTTCACAGGAACTCCTGAGTGATGATTATACAGACACTCATCATGGAAATTCAGTTCTCCCAACCTCACTCCCTTTCTTCTTTTTACCTAGCTGAATTCATTATCATCTTTCAATCCTGTCCCTAAATCCAGAGGGCCTTCAGGGAAGTCCTAATCACTCAGTGCAATAAAGTCTGATACAATAAATCCTGCACACATCTAAAGAAGGAGGGGAGGAAAGGGACATGGTGAAAATAAGTATGGCAGCTAGAGAAGTTGAGTCAGTTGTACTTAACAATAAGGAGTAATTAAAGCATTTAAAGAAGCAGATGGTCTGCAATCCCTTCTCCCCCCATATTCTTGACCCAGTGATCCTTTTGTTTAATTGCATTCATAAAGAGCTTAATTACAGTGGCTAGCTCTCTCTGTGGGGCTTCCTTGAGGTATAGTAGCATACATCACCCTGACTTCAGACTGCTTTTAAACAGGAGTGGATGACAGAGAGCAATGACAAGTAAAAGAGTAATTAAAAGAAGAGTATAAGGAGAGAGACTTAAAATGCACTTTATGCTGTTTCTCTTCTCTTCACAGCCCTTCTGAAACCTATTTTAGCTGGAGAAAGGCTGAATCATCAGCTCCCAGTCTCCCTAATAATACTGACCATTGTGGATCTGGAGAAAGGTAAGTAGGAGTGTCTTACCCTGAGACGGACCACCTGAGTAACTGAAGGCTCATTTTCCCGGAGAGCGCCCAAGTAGGAGTCTTTCTGGAAGGTGGGGATATTATCATTGACATCCAGAACGTTAATCCTCACTCGGCCTGTGGTTTCTTCCCCACCCCCATCCCTGGCAATCACAGTCAGTGTGTAGCGTTGTGTCGTCTCAAAGTCTAACCGGGCGATCAGCGTGATCACGCCTGTGTCTTTATCCAGGGAGAATCTGACAAATGAAAAAAAAAAAGAGGGGGAGCAGAAGAATTATAAAACCAAAATCATTTAGGCAGACAAGAAACAGCAGCATGAAACAACACTGTAAGAAAGAGGCACAAAGAGGGAAATTGACTATTTGTGCTTTTGAGACACTGATTCACTCTTAAGCTCTGGAAGGCAGGCATTACTTAACCCATTTTATAGACAGAGCACATGAGATACAAGGAGAGTTAAAGCAAACTCCCGAAGAAACTGAGGCCACAGCAAGAATTTAAAAAAAACTCTGGCATCCAAAGCCATATTTAAAGACTTAAATAAGCAACTTGATTTTCAAGAGGGCTGGGCAACTGCAGCTCCCATTGGAATCAGTGGAATTACATCAGGGATGAATTTTGTCCCCTTTATGCCTTAACATCAATACTATATTCCTCCCACTCTAGGAAAGGACTCCTGGTCACTCACCTATGCCAGAAGTTTGTGTTGTTCTAATACTTTCACATAAGTTGTTATTTAGTACATGTGTTGACCTCAAGTGACACATTTGTGCAGACAGGTCCTGACTTGGTAAAGCAATTAAACATGTGTTTCTCTCCCAGCACATGCTCAGTTCCTGTTCATTTCACAACCCATCAACCTTCATCCAGTAACTCCCAAACAAAAGCCTATTTCTTTTAGAAAAATATCCAGCTCTGATTTAAAGACTCAAAGCAGTAGAAAAACCCACCACATCCCACAGTAAGTTATTCCAAAAGTGAATCATCCTCACTGTTAGCAAGCGCACTCTATTTCCAGTTTGAATGTCCTTAGCCATGGATGTTGTTACACTTTTCTCTGATATATTAAAGCTCAGTCTAGAAAATATCTTTCCATGCTGGTACTGCTCAAGTCTTCTCTTTGATCAACTAAATAGATTGAGCTCTGTGAATCTCTCATCTTAAGGTGTGCCTGCCAAATCAGTCTTGCAGCTTTTTTTCTGAACCCTCTTGAATTTTTCACTACTCATTTTAAAGCATGGACTCCAAAACCAACCTGGTATTTACTGGCAGAGATGGCTAGGAGTGACTTGAACAGTATCTGCACTTGCTGCAAGGCAGATGCCACTGAAGTCAACAGAAGTTTTACTAAACAAGCAAGGAGTCCTGTGGCACTTAAAGACCAACAAATTTATTTATCACACGTGCTTTCATGGAAGAAATCCCACTTTGTCAGATGCTTTGAAGATGGAGAAAATAAATGCAGGGGAGTGTTAAGTCATGGGATCGGGCCACACTGTAAAAGCAAATCAAAGCAGTTGTTAAGATTCAAATGCTGGGAAATAGCACATGGAGGAGTCTGAGAACAAATCACCTATTGTAATGGGAAAAAATCCGTATGTGTTGATCATTGGTGTGTTGGAAATATTCCTTGAGTGTTAGATGGCGAAAGTAGTCCTCCAGGTCACAGCAGAATTTTATCTTATGTATGGGGGTTGTGGGCAGAATATGGACTTTTTTCCCATTACAACAGGTAATTTATCCTCACTCGCCTGCATTTATTTTAATGCCACAAGACTCCTTGTTGGTTTTACGGAACTAGATTAACACAGTTACCCTTTTAGATGTTCTGCTATCTACCTCAACAGGAGCAGGATTAAGTCTTCTGGTATGATCCAACTATCTGCTCTCAGTTTGTGAGCACCCAAATCACACGTGAAATTTACATAGAAAATAAGCCAAGTACAAACCAAAATTCGCCTTCCGTTAGGGACAGTTCACTCTCTCTGCTACAGTTTACAGTAGCCTCTCCCTAGGAGAGACTTCAGAGATTAAAGTTACCAACTTCCCAATTTCATAGCTTCATGGGAAGACCAAAAGGTGATTTTAAGGAACTGATTCTCTCTGAGATGTTTTTTGCACTTACCTGTCAGGATCATCGCTGAAAAAATAACTGACTTTCCCATAAGGACCCACATCATTGTCAGTTGCCTAAAAATATTAAATACAAAAGGAATATTAATAGCAAAGATACTTATCAGAATTTCAATTTAAAAAGGAAATGTTGATTTAGGAACACATTAAAGATCCACAGGAATCTTAATTCAACTTCACCTATGTATAGCTGAGGTTTTGGCTAGATGGTCTTACTTCCATCCTTTTAGGTTACCAGCCAATTCTCTAGAATATCTTAAAAAGGGGAGGGAGTGACATACTCCCTTCCAGGCCTGCTCTGACGGGATGACAATTTAACTCTGCTCTTCGGATTCTCCAAGCTGTCTTGGCTACCGACAGCAGGAGCCACTCCAAAAATCCATTCCAAGTGGGTATAAGATCCAGTTCAGCTTTCTGTCCCTTCTCCTGACAAGTGAATTAATAGGCTCACACCAGTGCAAATTTTGTTAGCTGACATTTTTCACCTGATAAATCTGGGACTCAGATGTTTTTGCTTTCCTGAAATGTATTCTGTGTATGTCCCTGACTCATCGTCTGCTCTAGATAGCAACGCTCTATCAAATCCTCTTTACAGTTCTACCACAAAACTTTAGCAATAGGAAACTTTTTACATGCTATACTCTAATTTACATACCAAGAACAGCTGGCATAGTAAATACACACAAAAATATATCTGTGCACAATGGGACATAATACAAGACAAATTTGACAGGAAAATGTATAAAATAATTAAGAAAGACCCGTTGTTTAAATTTCACGCTTTACAATGCTACAAAAGAAAAGCAACACAAAAATCCACACAATAACAAGGGGTAGTCACTCTAACATGGGGGTGGGATGGGATGTTGCAAGAAGAAATTGCAAAGACTGATTTGCAAGGAAAGGAAGTAAAAGCATCATTTTCAGAAAAGAGTCAAATTTCATATAACTGGGGTCAATCAAACCTCCGTTAAAAGTAGATAAAAGGGCATTCTAACATATTTGGTTATGCTTCTCATTTCTCGTGTTCAATAGCCACACCCACTGCTGACAGGCAGAGTCTTGTGAAGATGTAGAAGTATCCAAACTGAGCCTGAGCCCCAATTATCATTTTTATTATTTACTACTTATTTCGTGTTGCCCTTGTGCTGAGGACTGCACAAAACACAGAAATGAAGACAAGACCCCATCCCCAAAGCTCTTCCCACCAAAATACTGATACGTCAGGAAACCCAGAGAAGTGAATAATGTAAAGCTTTGATTTTCATACCAACTCATTTTACGTGATTTTGCATGGACAAAAGTAGAGAGAAAATATTAACAAGCATGTATGATCTTATATACTCATCTACACTTTTCTATTCCTCATGCTTTTCAAATAACTCCAGTGTCCAAAAGTGACAAACCCAGTGGGTCAAGCACTTGAAATCTGGTTTCGCTCATCACTGATCTTCACACAGATCTGGCACTTGCTGGCTTTTGGAACATGTACATTTCCACACTGGTATAGTCTTCCCAGGAAGCTGGTGAAGTCCCTGCAGTTTATCATTTGATATAAAATACCTAGAAGAACATGCTGCTGCATGAAGGAAAGAAGCAAAGCCTAGCCATGCATGTGAAATAGGAAATCCTATACTGCTTTCTCACGGAGGGGTTCTTCTGATTCCTGTTGGAGGGCAGAGAAAGCTACCGTAGCTGTAACCTTCATGCTCATCCTCCTTCACAACCAACAGCTCTCCATGGCTGAGGAAAACAAGACAATCAGTTTTCTTCCCTGAATTTCTGGACAAATCATCACTGATCAATGCCAGATCCTCACCCCAATCCTCAAATTTCCTGTTTTGTTCCAAAACTCCAGCTGTGAGACAAGTAGAGACCTGATTCTGAAAAGTGGGACACACAGGTGTCCTATAGCAGAGCAATGAACTGTGAGACTTTGGGCAAACCACCTAGTCTCCCATTGCCTCAGTTCCCATTCTCTGAAACAATATTCATGCTCCCCTACCTCACAAGAGTGGTGTGAGGATAAATAAATTAGAACCATTCAGATACTATGATAGCAGGGGCAAATAAGTATCTAAGACACACAGACAGACTCTTAACCGGATACTTAAGGTTCCCCTTTTTGTAGTAGCAATGGAGCCAATAAGAAAACCTTTTTCAAAAGTGTCCTATTTCAATACCCTTGAGATCACATACCCTGCACCCCTATGTTTCTGAATTATTCGAACAACAGTAGACATCATTCACTGTCAATATCACACCATAACAACAAATGCAGACTCTGAAAGGGACAGCTTAGTGGTATAAAGGTCAGATTGGAAAACTCAATCTTGTTACAACAAAAGATTCAAATCTTAGTAGGGTCAGCTCAGCTTTTTACCCTTCCAAAGTAGATAAAGCGAGTGACATGTACTTCTGTCTGTGTGGGGTCCTTCAAACCAAACCTTCAAAATAAAATAATAAAAAACAAATAAAAAATAAAAAGGCTTCCTCTGCTCAGGTTGGAAGTAAGGGGTTGCAAAGTACTTTTACTGAGAGTATGATTTGTCCTGTTGCCATTATTCCAAATTCTCCCCTTTTCCACTGTTGTCGCAAGTGCCCCAGAGGAATGTGTACTGCAATCATGCTCATGCATATGGTAGCTCATAAATACATTTTAAGATATTTGGACACAAAATGTAAAATGTCACTGTCAACTGCCTGCACCAAATATCCTCCAAAACAGGATGTTTTTAATTGTCCTGGAACACTGATGCATTCTTAACATATGAGAGAGAGAGAGAGAGAGCATGTTGTATGAGATGCACCTGGTCTCACACCTGCGCACAACCTCTTTTAGTTCCACACAATGATCTAAAAAGCAAGCTATATAATGCTGCAAATACCTCTTTGCCTTGAAAGGTAAGTTTTCTTTATTTAGTTACGGTGAAAGGGGAGAGAAGGGGCTGAGCCTCTGTGCTTTTTTTCCTAGAAGAATCTGAGGCCTCCCACCATCAGCAGCCCGTCCATGTAAATTGTTTGGATCTGTGACAGGTTTCACAGGCTGACCATGGCAAAATAATAACAACCTACCCAGCAAAATGTATAAAGCTGAAAGTGTCACTCTGGGTGAGCAAGGCAAGATTTGTGGATGTTCTAAAGTCTTTTCTCTAATGAATATATAAAATATGTATGAATGGCAGCAAAGGAAAAGGACCAGAAAATTTTATTTTAAAATGAGAAAAGTGGAATAAAAGTCCCAAACTATCTTCTTTATTTTAAATGTCTTCCCTAAATTGAACCCACCTGGGCTTCTTTGGTTCCAGTGGAACAGGGGACGGCAGGGGTAGAAACACATTTCATTTCAGAATGTCATCAAAGGGCTGTATTTTAGGGCTGGCATGGAAAAGAACCCTCTCCTGCAACCTTCCTGATTCATATGCTCTTGGTTATTCCTGACAGAACAGAAGCCCAACAATATCACACCAGGAGGAAATTCCTTTAACTGCATTTAGCTCATTTAGCAATTATGAGGGTGGGGAGAAAGAAATCAGCAAGAACAGAGGGAGAGAGAAGGAAGAAGAGGAGAAAGTATGAAAAGTTACTGGAAAGAAATCATGTTTCTCTAACGCCTTCCCAACTCGGGCAGTGAAACCTGAATAGCTAATGCTAGCTGAGTGACTCTCTAGCACAGTGGTTCCCAACCTTTTCTCTACTGTGGCACACCCTGATACCTTCAAATATTTTGAGGCACACCACCATTAAAAACTCATGAATATTCAGATTAATGTAGATTACTTATGAATATTCATGAACCATGGCACAGTGTTTCGGAAATGCTGCTATGTGGGGTAGTAGGAGTAGCAGAGCAGGGGTGGCAAAACGGGAGGTCAGGAGTCATGTGCGGTGGCTTGAGAGAATGTGGGGAGCAGAGCAGGGCAGGGGTGGCAAAAGGGCTGCAAGGACAAGGGCAGCCATGTGGGGAACAGCACAAGGGTGGCAAGAGAGGAGAGAGGAAGGGAGAAGAAGAGTGGCTTTGTGTGGGGACAGGGGGAACCTGGGCAGTGGGAAGGTAGGGCAGGGGAGCACAGCACAACACCCACTTCCCCCTTCTCCACAGTGGCTCCCTGCCACCCAGGGCAAATCCCACTCACCCCACTACTGCTCCCTCCCATCCCAGTGGGTCCAGTCCTCCCTTCCCCCAGGCCCCTGCTGCCTCTGATGGACCCTCCCATCACTGCAGGGGCCAGAACCAGACCTCCAGCCCCCAGCTACACCCCCCCCACAGCCACCCCACAACCCCAGCTACACACACACCGCTACACAGCCACCCCCACCTACCTCTGCTACACACTCACACAACCTGCAGTAGCCCTCCCCGCCAAAGCCCTTCCCTGGGCTGTCTGCAGGCAGGCTGACACAAGCTGCTCCACCCTGCAGGGGGAGATTCACACACTCCCAGCCTTCCCCAGCTCTCTGCTGGCTGGGCTTAAGGTGGAGCCACTGGAACACTGCGTTTGGGCTGCTCCTGCTATTTTGGGGGGGGGGACCTGGAATTCTGCATTCTGGTGCCTTCCTCTATTTTTTGGGGGGGTCAGAACCCTGCCTGCTTAAAAATAGGGGGCCAAGGAACTGTATTCCGGTGCCTTCCCCCTTACTTTAACCCCTGCCTTTTCCCAGCCCTGTACAGCCCATGTGGCTGAGCTGAGCAGGGAGGGAACTTTAACTCCAGCTCTCGGGGATGCTCGCAGCACACTTTGGGTGTTGCTGTGGCACACCAGTGTGCCCTGGCACACTGGTTGGGAACCACTGCTCTAGCAGAATACACCTTTAACACCTGCCAGGACTTTTGGCACTGCTAGTGCTAAGATGCTTGATTTAGTTATTCTGTATGTTATCATTTCATTAAACAAACCACACTTTGTCATTGATTAAACCCAGTAGCCAGGAAGACTCATGCTACAGAGACCAGAGGTTCTCAGAGGTCTCTGAGGAAGCCTCTCACTACACACAGTGGGAATCTTTTAATTGCCCATGGCAAATATTGCTAGGAAACTGGAACAAGGACAGTCATGTGAGGTCCTGGCTGCTTTGTTTGCACTGGTGCTGAAGTATGGATCATTTACACTGAAGCTGTGATGGCAAACTCCTCCACAGTGGGTTCTTTGTTATATTAAATTCCACTTAATTGAGGGAAAGGAACCAGATCCCTATACGCAAGAGGATAATGCTCCAACCATTCTCCCTTCTTCAGTCCAAGCATATGTCTCATTTCATTTTCCCCTCACAAAGGGGAGTAGCTGACATAAAACATTTCTTCTGCTGACAAGCACAGGTTCCCCTACCTAATAAACTAAGAAGCATTCCTTACCAGACAACCTGCATATTATTTCATCCTAGGAATGAGAGGCTTAGAGGAGGAGTATGACGCAGCAGAAGGGAGACTTCTGAAAAAAATGCCTTTGGTTTGTTCTAAAGCAGGGGTGGCCAAACTTAGGGAACTCAAGAGCCACACAAGTTGATTATCAAACCTGCATGAGCCGCATGGAGGAATATAGCTGTATACTCTTACCTACTCCAAAATTACTAAGTTTAAAATTTATTGCACACTTTAATTTTGTCATAAAAAAGGGGCAAATATTGATCCTCCTAATGTCAGATTCTAACAATTACTTAAGGTTAC
The DNA here is from genome assembly GCA_007922195.1 of Podocnemis expansa. NCBI lineage: Eukaryota > Metazoa > Chordata > Testudines > Podocnemididae > Podocnemis > Podocnemis expansa. The sequence continues at coordinate 22,974,112 of ML681981.1, read as the reverse complement.
CATGAAAACTAGGCCTACAGTAAAAATGCCACTGTTTCCCTGCCATCCCCGACCATGCCACTGCTTCCCCACCATCTCCAACCATGCTGCACTTCTTCTCACTGTCCCTGACCATGCTGCAGCTTTCCCACCGTCCCCGACCGTGCCGTGTTTCTTCCCACCATCCCCAACCATGCCAGGCCTCTCCCCACCATCTCTGACCATGCCGTGCCTCTCCCCACAGTGCTCTTCTGCAAGCCGCACTTTTTCTTTCAAGAGCTGCATGTGGCTCATGAGCCACAGTTTGGCCACGCCTGTTCTAAAGCATATCACATCTGAAACAGCCCATCAGAAAGCCACATCCATATCCCTGTATTTAGGCATTCTGCATTAAGGCAGCACTCTGTGTGGAGGATCAGACTCTTTCAAAGGGAAAGAAGGACAAAAACTGACAGCAATTCTTGCTGACTCCCCATTTCTTCCTTCCCTGTTCTTCAGTCACCCTCCCATCCTCTATTCAGGAGAACTGTGTGTGCTCTGGAAGGACTTGCTGGTAGGAAACCCACTTACCTATCAATTTGCAACAGTTCAGCTTCTCCCAGTGCACCTTCCAGGTGTTTGCCCTCCCCCGCCAGCTGGAAGCTGAGAGGCTGCAATTTCCTGCTGCGGTAATCCTTGCAGTATGGTCCTTTGCCAGCAGGCTTCAGCTTTTCTTGGCTCAGAAAATGGCTTTGAGAAAGGGTTACCTGAACTCTTGGACCTACTGCATTCCACCTCATTAGGGAGATGGCTAATGAGCAATCATACAAATAGCGGATTCCTCATTTTTGCTTCATCTTTGCGCAGAAAGCTTTGAGTTAATGTGGCCAGTACAATTACCCACAGGCATCCAGATGGTCCTTTAGCCAAACGGTCCTCAGAGCTCTGTTCATCGAGAAGGGCTAGATTTCTGGTGATACCATTATACACCGCATCAGTGCCCACTTTAACAGGCTGTTCGCACATGAAACAGCACCAGGTAGCAAAACCCAAATTCTGCACGTTTCAAGTTTCCTTTATACTTTATTAGAAGTATTGTTTTAATCAAAGATCCCTCTGGTTCTAATTACCCATTGCTCCTGTTTCTTGCTCTATTCAGATTCATTCCGTGGCAGTCTCTTTGACAAATCCAATATAGTTGCCACCTATTACACAAATATGGAATGGGAATGAAGAAAACCCTGGACCTTCTGCTCCAACAACACAGGCTTCTGTAACTTGAAGTATAAGAAAATACCAATTATATTGCTCTTGGCTTCAGAATTAATTTATGCCAAGCTTGTAAATGCCAGGCATCCTCAAGGTGATGCTGTTACACCAAACTGTCTAATAAGTAAATATTTTCAAACCATAAGATATGTTAAAACTAAAAGCCAAATTCATGCCTTTGGTATCAATTTATGCCACTGAAATCAATGAAGTGTCACCAGTTTATCACGTGGCTCAATAGGTCTCTCTTTGCTAGCTGAATTAAATGGGAAGAGGCTCTAGCCATATTTTTGTGGGCCCATGGATGGAGAATTCAGGATGAATCAAAGCAGATCCCAGAAATCTGCACGTTGTAAAGTTATCCAACAAAATCCCCGTGTTACTGTGAATCTGCAACCACACAGCAGCCATCCACCTACAAAAGAGATTGTCTTTTATGTTACACTCTCAAGATTCCTGTTATCACAGGCACAGATGTCAGTTCTGATAAACAATGCAATTCAGTCTGAGGCACCAGTTTCAGTTCACTGCTTCAAAAGCATATCACTTCTGCGGGTGTAAAGAAAGGAAAGGAATGGATCTGAAATTGCACATGTTCAGCAGAAATCTTTATTATTTTTCCTCTCTTTCTGGGGTTAAGTTGGTGGATTTTTACTACTGTTGAGAGTGAAGTAACAACAAAGGCAGAGTGCAGGCAAATGGTGTGTAAGCTTCACACACTTTGCTCTGATATTACACCTTAATTTTGACATGCAATACTCCCTATTATTCTAGTCCTGGACTCCCACATAGCTCTGCCAATGCACAGCAATCTTTAGCTGAAACTACTCTAATAGTTCAGCACTAGATCTCTTCTGAGGAGAGACTGGCAATCATACAATACTTGTAGAGTGGATTCATAGGGCCCAATCCTTGTCTTACACTGATGTAAATCAGGAGAAACTTTGTTGACATGAATGGATTAAACTGGTGATGCTGAGATCAAAATCAGGTCCCTTCTGGGAAAAAACTACACTTGATAATCCACGCCCACATCTACATATATTTTTACCATGCAAGTTTAAGTGTTCATTTTAAGTAAAAGTTCTTTTCCATTTTAACTGCACCTTCCTTACATTTGCTTACTACTTTCCAAAGCTTTCTGTCATTACACTGAAATTTTCTCTGGCTGGTCATTGCTCAAAGATACACGTGGATAAAAACCAGTTCCCCCTTTCGAAAGAACAAAGAGTGAAAAATTACCCTTTCTCATTATTACCAAAGCAATTCTTCCACACTCCCTGCAGGACATGCAAATCTTGCAGCTGGATTGGGTTTTGAAGTTTGTTTGTTTTGTTGTTTTGCTGGGGAAGGGTACACTTTTGTTTTTAATAGTTCTATAGCCTAAATGACGGAGTAGGGGGAAAGGAAAGAAATTAAATTTGGGAAATAAAAGTCAGTACTGAGCATGAGTACCTTGGAGTACTTCCAGTGACAGAAGAGTTTAAATTCACCATTTTAGGATTCAATGGAAAAAAAATACCACACTTTTCACATGGGGTAGGATTTTCTTACTCAACTTGTCAAGTGAGCTGACACAGGCTGCAGTTAGTATGTGTATGGGGAGCTAATTTAGCTGCACAATGAAAAGTTACCTTTTGAATACAGCGATGTTCGGTACCAAAATGCTTCTAAGATTGGGATTTTCGAAAGCCCCTTAACAGGACTAGTGCCCCTGTTTGTTTTAGGAGCTTTAGGAAAATCAACCAACCAACCAAAACAAAACAACACAAAACCAAAAAACCTACCACACTCTCAAATATTTTGGTCCCAAGCATTTCTTTGTTAGTAATAAACTTGATGCAACTGAATCTTTCCACAATGATAGTTGTAGTGTAGATAATATCTTGTATGCTTATATTATCCTGTGAAAAGATCAGACCATTATTATTAAAAAGTCACTGTACACACACATGAACTACTTCTGGTTTTCAGTAAACATGAGATTACACCAAAACCCTGGATCTGAATGCTCCTTGACCTTACAAGGTCTGAAAACCTGAACACCTCTAGTTTTCCAACAAAAGGATTTTCCCTATGTATGGCACATCAAGGATCTTCATCTTATGCAGGATAGTTACTTTTGGTGCCCATATTCTTCAAATAATTTTGGCAACACTTGTACATTCCCCACATCCTGCCATGATCTGTAGATGAATTATACCCATTCATGCCTTGCTTTGTGGGTGACTCCACTTAGACATGCAAAAGTCAACTTGGGAGCTCCTTTAGGAGAGAAAGTTGCAGGGGCAACCTGAACAACCCTGACCTCTAATTTGCCAATCAAGTGAAACTGTGGTCTGAGAGGAGGGGGCCTGAACTTTTAGATATTAATTAATAGGATGTTCTATGATAATATCTTTTAAAAATAAAGTATAAATATTTTCCGCCTCAACCCCAAGCTTCCCCAAAGTAATTAGTGTAATAGAGCATTCTACAAACTTAGTTGTGGGACTGTGCTTGTGTGATTGGGTGGGGGCTGTTTGCACCATTGTTCCCTGATCACCTGTAATCACCAGCGTCTAGCAGCTTCTAGCAGCCTTGTGATTGGCCTGCCCCTGTGTGACTAACAAGGGGCAAGGGCTGACCTACGCAGAGAAGGCCTTTAAAAGCCACTGCTTGAGCGACCAGAGGGAGCTTGCGAACAGAGGACTGCAAACAGGGGAGTTTGCAAGGGAGTTGGGGGAGGAGTTTGGTGAGGCCAAGATGGTGAAGATGAGCCGCACTGCTTCTGCCAGCGCCCCTTCTGTTTCCTTTGCTTCTGTTTGTAGCCAGACAGACTGTCTGACCATGGATATCTCCACCCAGATCCTGGTGTGGATTTGCAGGGACTGTGGCCTTCATTTTCCTGCCACTGATGATCAGGCTAGGGAGATGAGCCTATGCGATAGGTGCCTTCTGGTGGCATCTCTCCGGAAACAGGTAGGAGAGTTACAGGAGGATGTGTCACGACTCAGGGGTATCTATGCCCTGGAAAAGTTCCCTGACAGTGTCCACGATGAGACCTGCAAGGAGGAGATCCCTATCCCAGTGCCAAAGGCTATGGCCACAGCTCTGGAGACGGATGGGATGCCTATGGCAGAGGAAGGACAGTGGCAGCTGGTCACCTCTGGCAGTAGACAGTGCTCCACGCCTGCTCACATCCCACCATCCATTGTGGTGAGGAACCGTTATGCGGTGCTGGACACAATGAAAGAGGTAGAGGAGATGCCATCCACCCCAGAGGCTGGACAGATCACAGCCACCTCACCTAAGAGGAAACATAGGGTTATGGTGATTGGGGACTCACTCCTGAGAGGAACAGAGGCACCCATCTGTCGCCCTGACAAGGCCTCTAGAGAGGTATGCTGCCTGCCAGGTGCCCGTATCCGAGATGTAACAGAGGGATTGTCAAAAATCAACCGCCCCTCAGATTACTACCCCATGCTTCTTATCCATGTGGGTACCAATGATACTGTGAGAGATGATCCTCAGCAGATCAAAGGTGACTTCAGGGCTCTGGGAGCGAGGGTGAAGGAGTTTGGAGCACAGGTGGTGTTCTCCTCGATCCTTCCAGTCAAGGCTAGAGGCCTGAGGAGAGGCAGATGGATCCTAGAGGTGAATGCCTGGCTGTGAAGATGGTGTGGTCAGGAGGGATTTGGCTTCCTTGACCATGGAGTCCTGTTTCAGGACAGAGGATTGATAGGCAGAGATGGCCTTCATCTGTCCAGGAAGAGGAAGAGCATATTTGGGCACAGACTGGCTGACCTAGTGAGGAGGGCTTTATACTAGGTTCAATGGGGGAAGGAGACCAAAGCCCACAGGTAAGTGACAATGTGGGTGAACTGGGGGAAGGGATGGAACTTGGGGGGTGCTAGGACTGTAGCACCAGGAATAAAAGGGAAGGTGGTTGGAACATGGGGGGGGGTGAATCAAATAAATGTCTTAAGTGCTCTACTGAAGCCCCAATACGCGAGGAGAGTGGGGGAGGAGAACTCCAAGAAAAAATGCAAGGAGGTTTATGTAATAGAATTGGAAATCAACATGACAAAGTAGTGCAATCGGCTGAGTATCTTAGGTGCCTATACACAAATGCGAGGAGCCTGGGAAATAAGCAGGAAGAATTGGTAATACTAGCACAGACAAGGAATTATGATATCATAGGAATAACGGAGACGTGGTGGGATAGTCTGCATGACTGGAGCTCTGCCATGGATGGGTATAAACTGTTCAGGAAAGACAGGCAGGGAAGAAGAGGGGGAGGAGTAGCGTTATATGTAAAAGAGCTCTATGACTGCTCAGAGCTCCATTATGGAAGTGAAAGCGTGCCAGTAGAAAGTCTGTGGGTTACAATGAGAGGGGAAAGCAACAAGGGGGATGTTGTGGTGGGTGTCTGCTATAGACCACCAGACCAGAAGCAGGAGGTGGATGAGGTGTTCTATGGACAACTTGCGGAAGCTTCTAGATCACAGGCCCTGGTGCTGATGGGGGACTTCAATTACCCTGACATCTGCTGGGAGGCCAATACAGCAGTGCATGGGCAATCCAGGAAATTTTTAGAGAGTGTTGGGGACAACTTTCTAGTACAAATGCTAGAGGAACCAACTAGGGGCCTTGCACTGCTCGATCTGCTGCTCACAAACAGGGAAGAATTGATCAGGGATGTAGAGGTAAATGGCAAGCTAGGCAGTAGTGACCATGACATGGTTGAGTTCAGGATGTTGATTAAAGGAAGGAAGGAAAGAAGCAAAACACAAACCCTGGACTTCAAAAAAGCAGATTTTGGCTCCCTCAGCAAACTGATGGGCAGGATCCCTTGGGACGCTAATCTGAAGGGGAAAGGAGTCCAAGAGAGTTGGTTATATTTTAAAGAAACCCTGCTAAGGGCACAGGAAGTTGCCATTCCAATTAGGAGAAAGAACAAACATGTGAGGCAGCCAGAATGGCTTAGCAGAGAACTCTGCTCTGAGCTTAAACATAAAAAGGAAGCTTACAGGAAGTGGAAGCTTGGTCAGATGACCAAGGAGGCATATAAAGATACTGCTAGGGCCTGCAGGGATAAAATCAGAGAGGCCAAGGGACAAATGGAGTTGCGGCTAGCGAGGGATGTAAAGGATAACAAGAAGGGGTTCTACAAGTATGCTAGTAACAAGAAGAGGATCAGGGATGGTGTAGGTCCCTTGCTGAATGGGGTAGGCATCCTCATGATGGAGGATGAGGGAAAAGCTGAAGTGCTCAATGCTTTTTTTGCTTCAGTTTTCACAGGCAGGGTCAGCTCCCAGCCCACTACCATGGGTGTGGCAGATGGGAGAGAAGAAGAGAGGCCCTTGGTGACAGAAGGTCAGGTTAGGGACTGCTTAAAGAAGCTGGATGTGCACAAGTCCATGGGGCCAGACGAACTGCATCCAAGAATGCTAAGGGAATTGGCCGATGAGATAGCAGCACTGCTGGCCATTATCTTTCAAAACTCGTGGAGAACAGGGGAGGTGCCAGAGGATTGGAAAAAAGCAAATATAGTGCCTATTTTCAAGAAAGGGAAAAAGGAGGATTCAGGGAATTACAGACCAGTAAGCCTCACCTCAATCCCTGGAAAAATTCTGGAGCAGGTTCTCAAAGAAGCCATCCTCAAACACTTAGAGGAAAATAAAGTGATCAGGAACAGTCAGCATGGATTTACCAAGGGTAAATCATGCCTGACCAATCTCATCTCCTATGATCTGATGACTGGTTTTCTGGATGCAGGAAGAACCGTTGATGTCATATACCTTGATTTTAGCAAGGCTTTTGATACAGTTTCCCACAGCATTCTCATTGGCAAACTGAGGAAGTATGGGTTGGATAGGTGGACTATAAGGTGGATAGAAAACTGGCTAGATCAACGGTTTCAGCGTGTAGAAATCAATGGTTCCATGTCTAGCTGGCAACCAGTAACGAGTGGTGTGCCCCAGGGGTCGGTCCTGGGGCTGGTTCTGTTCAACATTTTCATCAATGATCTGGATGATGGAATAGACTGCATTCTCAGTATGTTTGCGGATGACACCAAGGTGGGGGGAACAGTAGACATGTTGGAGGGCAAGGACAGGATTCAGGGAGATCTAGACAAATTGGAACAGTGGGCGAATAGAAATCTTATGAGGTTCAGTAAGGACAAGTGTAAAATCCTGCATGTGGGACGAAAAAACCCCATGCACCGCTACAGGCTGGGAAACATTCAGCTAAGTAGCAGCAGTGTAGAAAAGGACCTGGGGGTCATGGTGGATGGGAAACTAGATAGGAGTCAGCAGTGTGCTCTTGCTGCCAAAAAGGCCAATGGCATACTGGGCTGCATCAAAAGAAGTATTACCAGCAGATCGAGGGATGTGATCATTCCCCTCTATTCTGCACTGGTGAGGCCACATCTAGAATACTGTGTTCAGTTTTGGGCTCCCCACTACAAAAAGGACACGGACATGCTAGAGAGAGTTCAGAGAAAGACAACCAAAATGAATAAAGGACTGGAGCACAAGCCCTATTAGGAAAAACTGAAAGCATTAGGCTTGTTTAGTCTGTAGAAGAGAAGATTGAGGGGGGTTTTGATAGCAACCTTCAGCTACTTGAAGGGATGCTCTAAGGAAGATGGAGTTTGACTGTTCTCGGTAATAACAGAGGACAGAACGAGGAGCAATGGTCTCAAGTTGCAGTTAGGGAGGTCAAAGCTGGATATTAGAAAAAGTTTTTTACTAGGCGAGTGGTGAAGCCTTGGAATGAGCTGCCGAGGGAGGTGGTGAAATCTCCATCTTTGGAGGTGTTTAAGGCCCGGCTGGACAAAACCATGACTGGGATGGTTTAGTGGGAGTGGTCCTGCCTCTGGCAGGGGGTTGGACTAGATGACCTATGAGGTCCCTTCCAACCCTATCATTCTATGATTCTAATAACCACGAGGGAAGGCCTCCAATCAGCACTTTGTTTGCTAAATCCCAAGCACAGAGTAAAAGGCCAGTAACAATGAGATAAGAAGGCTTTCTGGAATGCCTGGATTGGCCGGTGATGAGGTAATGATTTATAACAGGCTGGCATTACCAGCAAAACTAATACCCTCATTTGGCCCTTTATAATTGCATCCGTAAGTGCTTATTTCAGTGATGGACAATGCTGGGGAAGTGTAATTTTCTTCTGCTGACAAAAAACCAACCAGGAGAAAAAAAGAAGGTTAAAAGAAGGTTAGTGTAAAACAAGGTGAAAAGAGCTGCTCTATGGGGCCATGCCACATGGAATGTGAAGCTCAGCTGCCCCTAGAGTAGTGGTTTTCAAACCATGGACTGGGACCCAGTCCACGTTGCAGACCCCCAGATACTGGCCACAGCACCCCCAGCTGCTGTAGCCAAAAGCCTGGAATGCATTGTTCAAAGATGTAATTGGTGGGCTGTGGGCATCACTGATTTTTTTCAACTGGCTCAGGAGGAAAAAAGTTTGAAAACTACTGCTCTAGAGGGATCAAAGCCATGCTCTGTGAACAGCCTAATTCTGTGATTTCCCAGCATGTAAGACAAAACCACCAACATATCACATAGAAAGTCAATGGCAATTTTCATGGCTGATTTCCTTCCTTTGAGGAAAAAACCCCCCAAACTTCCTCCTGTTCCCACATCTTCCACACCCCTGAGAGGCAGAAGTACAAGACCAGGAAATAGCTTTGAAGCACCCAGCCCGCTGGGTCAGAACCGTTTGTGATACATGTTCTAGCTACCCCAGAACAGTGTTAGCATATCTTTTTGACATGCTAAAATACCATCAAGCTGCTGAGGTAAATGGCACTTGGCACTGTGTTTCAGTTGAAATTGTTTCTAACAGAAACAATGAGCACAATTCTCCTTTCCGTTAAATGAGTTTTTCAGTTTAACTTCAGTGGAATTACTCCTGATTTACACCAGCCAAAAGGAAAGGAAAATCAGGCTTAGTGTATGTTCTGGTGACCACAGACCCATGTCATGTGGCATGCAGACTTATATATCCCATAGAGGCAACCAGGGAAAAAAAATTATTGGTGTGTGTGTGACAGGAGACATGAAGGAAGAATGCACACTTTGGACATATTTAATTTCTGTGGTTGTCAAAATTTACACTTTAGAGAACCTTTTAATTTTAAGGATGAAGCTCCTTAGTGATTCATAACCCACAGCAAAGGACACAGGGCCACTGGGGATTCTAAATCTGATTAGCAAAGCTGCCACAGGGATTTAATGGGAAAACCACACACACACACACATCAGAGAACATGCAAACAAATAACACAGAACCACTTAGTCAGTTCACATAACCCTACATGATTCCTGGACTTCATCTCTGCCTCTCTTCTCCTGGTCCCTCCGTCAATACGCACAGCCTTGCCAATCTGACAGTAGACACCCAGGAGGGGAAAAAAAGAAAAAGGGGCAGCTGGGTAGGAGATTCTGGGGGTTCCATGATAAGAATTAATCAAATGTTTTTATGGCTGCTCATCTCCTGTGTAGAATATTAAAATCTGCTTTGTCCAGTGTACCCTGCAAAGGTCAAAAAGAAAACATGGGTCGATACCCATATGTTTACTAGCTGTCACTACTGCAGTCCATTTCTAGAGACCCTTTAGACACAAACAAACTCCAGAAGACTGCCAGGAAGACATGATCAGGAGAAGCCAAAGGAATAATTCCCTCAATCACACAGCAGTGCATTAACATGCTCACAAGACACCGTGCAGCTACTTTGTACTATATACTTACATTGAAAGTTGTATTTCTGGACAGAAGCCACCATATTGTGGGCACTACCACAATATTAACAAATGTTATAGATGTATATATAACACATCTACAAATGCACAGAGTAACAGTGCCTTCTCTTCTTTATATAGTTTTGTTCCAACAAATAAATCTCTTGTATTCTCCTACAGACCATGCACGCTGTGAAACACATATTCAAAGATCCACACCCCCAATCTATTCACAAAGATTCCCATCCCGGACATACCTATCTTGCACATGTGCACATCTTCACGCCTGTCACATGTGCATATCCACCCCCTCGCCTCCATTCCTAGGCACCCATCACCCATACACAACAGCATGAGGCTTGTGATGGAAATCAACGTGAGAGCAGCTGCTACTCTAGACTTGTTACAAGACAAAAGCGGAAGCTAAAGCTGTAGTGCAGTTCTGCTCTCGTGCACAAATCTGCAGAAAAGGGCATGTCGTACAATTTGTTCAGGAAACAATAGCAATGTTTGACATGTCATAAGGATTGATGGAGCAGAAATTTACATGGGAGAATGCATTTTTAAACAGCTCCACGGAGCCCTGGTGCTTTGCCGGTAATGGTTTCAACATTCATCATCCACTGAGCCCCACTGAGTAACTCTTTAAACTACATGAGATTAACTCTACTCGCAGCAGCTTCAGGGGGGCACAGAGAGATGAGGAAGGGAAGAGTTTAAAGATACAGGAGAATTTTCCACAACAGCATTTCTTAAATTAGGGGTCCAGGTCCAAAAGGAGGCCACAAAGCTATTGTGGGGATTCAGGGGTGGGGAAAGGTCATAAAATTGCAAAAGTTATAGGGTTATCACACATCCAGGTTTCCCCAGACTTGACTCTTTTTTGGTCCTTTGAACTCTGCTGGATGGATTTTTTAAAAATGAACAAGTCTCCATGATTTTTCCTTGCACATCCTTTTCCCTTGTCTTCATAGCTGGGTGCCTGGTCAGCAGCCATTGCTCTCCAGCCAGCTAGCTCTGAAGACAGCACTGCCACCAGAGGCAATGCAAAAGAAAGGGTGCCATGGTAGAGTTGCTTAGCTCTGTAGTGATTGGCACTGATGTTGCAAAAGCTATTTCTAGTACGAAGAGTTTGTAGATGGGGGGAGGGGTGCTATCACCGCCTGATATGTTTTCAAAAGGGGACCCAGGGGGAAAAAAAAAAGAGAGAGAGAGACACCCTGTTCTGCAAACACTGGGAAAGAAAGATTGTCTGTACTGAGGGAGCCATTTAAAACAGCCCCTCTGAGCACTGACAGTGCTTCCTGAACACTTCAGCCACAGCCCTGTTCACTGATTAGCAATGCAGAGGTGCCCTTCCTATTAAAAGGCAACTAGCTGTCTTCTAACAACACTTAACTCTTATGTGGCCACAATGTCACAGGATGTTTTCAAAGTGCCGCACAGAAACCAATTAATCTTTGCTGCATCACTATGAGGTAGGAAATATCATCCCCATTTCAGAGTTTAGGAAAATGGCTCAAGTAAAAAACCCAAGGCCAGAGAGGGGATGAGAATCCAGGAATGCCTGCCACCTCACCTGTGTTTAATCCACTAGAGACCATGCTGCCTTCTATTCCCTGATCCTGACTGAATCTCCTATGACCAGCTCTCTAAATCAGTAGTTCTCAAACTTTTACAGGTTGCGACACACTTGGCGGCATATCAGGACCCACCAGCCGATCCCTCATCCCGCAAGGCGAAATCCCGCCACCTCCCCAGCTCGCCATGAAACTCTTACCACCCTGTGGCAACACAGTAATATGTCCTGGCACAGTGATTGAGAACCACTGCTCAAAATACATCTACAGGAGCTGTTATGGAAACTATTTCCTGAGGTTCCCCAGCACTCAGAAACACGCTGGCATGGGGGAGGAGGGAGGACTTGCTGCGTGCTCCTCAATGTAAAACACAAAAATGCAGACAGACACATGTATGCACAATCCAGCATTGTGCACGTCACTGTGTCTACACCGCAACTGAACAGCTGCCACTGGCCTGTGTTAGGTGGCTCAGGATCACAGAATCAGGCTCTGGAACTTTAAAATTGCAGTGTAGACATCTGGGCTCAGCCTAGAGCCTCGGCTCTGGGACCTGAACCTCTCACAGATGTTTGAGTCATAGGGGCCCAGCGTGTTTGTGAGTATCACTGCATTTGAGGTATACAAGGTAGACTGTTCCTTGAAGCTTTGTTGAATCTGTGATAACCTCGTTGATCTAACAGATCTACCTGACCCAACCCCCCCAGGTGTGAGAGAATTCAGTCCTCAGTGCTCATTCAGTCTGGGCTCCCCCTTTCTGGTTACAGAGTTCAGCTGTGATCTGGAGGGAAACCTTCTTCCCTCCCTTTTTCTGGAATGAGAATCTCTTCCCCACACCCAAAGCTTAAACATAGTCTGCAATGGAAACAGATCTTTGAGGTAATTGGATAACTGAAGCACAATGGATGAATAATTCATTCCTTTTGACTTGGAGGAAAATGCTATGGAACAGATATGAACCATGGCTCAGGCTTGCCTGTAGGATTCTGGTGCAAGATGTTCTCATAATTAGAAATGATTCAGGGAAAATGCTATCTAGGAAATAATAGTCTCATTCCTGCTGAATCTCAGTGACTGGGATTGGGGAGGATACTCACAGGCTGGAAGTGAGTGGGGCAGGATAAGGCATAGAAGGCAAATGATGGAATAATGGGACGAAATGGAAGAGGTGGCAGGAGGGGAAAGAAAGGAAGAGATCGGATGTGGAAGGTGACAGAAGAAATGGCAGGCGATAGAAGTGGAAGGAGGTTGCTTGCGGGTTTGCAATTTAATCCTAAAACCCATCTCATAAATGTAGAACACAGAGTATACTGCATAATAAGGCCATAAATAAAATCACCCCTTGGGGAGCTCTAATTCAGCAAATCAAATGAAATTTAACCCCTTGCATGCAGTTCCTTTACTAGAAGGCCATAAAAAAATAATCCATTTGTCTGAGGGGGAAGGCTGTCAACCCACCCTTTCCCTTTGTGATACACATACTCTAGAGCAGGGGTTCTTAATCTGGGGTGCCCACACCACGTAGGGGTGTGGGAGGGTGTCCAAGGGATGTGGGAGTAACATGTAATTTAAACAGAGAATACCCACCCAATACACTTCAAACATGATGTCATCACGACAGATGGAGGAGGACAATGCATGTGTAATGGCACATCATTACATGTGCGTTTTCTTCTGGTGGGATTGCAGGGTTACCACGTATCACAGTAGGGGCTGTGAGGCCTCTGAAAGGTTAAGAACCTCTGCTCTAGAGGGGAACTGTGCAGTTTCAGACATTATTGCTAATGTTGTTATCAACGCTGTCAAAGTGCTCAGTGCTGTAAAAGAGACAGATATCAAGTCAGTCTCCTCTCCACCCTGGAGAGTCTGCAATCAAGCAGATAAGATGCAGAGAAGATAGGATGGACTAAGAGAGTCAGCAGCAGCCCCATCCAGTGGGAGCCCCTTCATCACTAGCTGAACCACTCTTGTTCGTAGGTATGAGGAGTTTGGTGTGTCTCTCCTCTACCACCCCATTAGGCATGGTCATATCGGAATCCAGCTTAGAGAAATGCAAAAAGCTGAATGATAAAAATCAAACTCTACAACCTCCGTCCAGTTCCCCTTCATTGTCTGCTCACTCATCATAACCCACACAAGCTTCACCCACCCGATGTAATATTAGCCAACAGTCAGTGGATAATGACTGAGTAACACGCTAGGGGTGTAGCCTCTTGTAACATGACCCACATCACATTATACAGGCAGCTGTTACAAATGAGCAGTGTCCTTTGATATTGTGACTTGCCCTCATTATGCTTGTCCTCTGTTCATTTGCCTTTCAGAAACTACTGTAAAAAAATGATAGAAAAATAGTGAGAGCAGGAGAAGGATAGGAGGTATCTTTTGGGGGGGGGGCCCTCTTAACCTCTCCACTTCTGAAAATATCTTGGAGTCTCCTTTCATGATTACTTTAGAGGGTTATAGACATCAAAAAATTGCACAGGATAAACCCAGCCTGAGTGAATACCTTCAGACCCTCACCTCTCATCACAAAATAAGAGTTTTGCCTGTCAGTTTTGCCAGTGCTCGCTAGCTGACTCCAGATCAGTGTTCTGCCCAGCTCAGAGGGACTCAAACCAGGACTCTGAGGGCAACTGCAATATTCATACAAACAAACAACTAATAATAAGTGATACATCATGATCATCACCACAAGGGGCACTTATCATGGCTACTAGGCAGATGGGGAGGTGAGGCTGGATTATATGGGAAAAGGTTGGCCCAAGAGGAAATATAGGTGAGAAGAAAAGCATAGAGCCTTAGGACTACCACTCAGAAATATTAAGGCTAGAATTTTCAAAAGGGCCAGAGTGACTCAGGAGCTTATGTCCCACTGACACTCAAAGAACATATACTCTTTTGCTGCTGCCTGTGGGAGGCTTGGTTCAAGCTTCGGCTACACAGCAAGAGGAGCATCTGCCTGCATGGAGGAGGAAGAACATGCATGGTCTGGTGAATCCCCGCTGGACATTGGAAACAAATGAAAGACACGTGTGCTCTCATGCCCAGTCCTCATTGCGGGCATAACAAATGGCATTGGCAGGGTGATCTTCATAGAGGTGCAGGCATGTCTTTAGGAGAGGAGGCAGGAAGGGAATAATCAACAGCAACCCTAAGTAATGTGTATTAACTAAAAATAATGCCCTCCCTGCCCCTGAACGTCTATAACTGCTGAGAGGATGGTCATGGTGTCTATTTTAAAAGGAGGGATCTGGAGGAGGCATATTCCCACATAATATTTCTTGGTAAAATGATTTTTTGGAAAAATGCTGTGCTGACTCTCTTTATGCCACAACTGGAGGCTACAGTGGAGGAGGACTAGGGAGAGAAAGGAACAAGGCATCAGCCACTTGCCCCAGCAGCTCCAGTGGAGGAGAGAATTCCATTTAAGAAGTCACACTGAAGGCAGGGCAGGGCTGCCCAGACTAAAGGAATGAAGTCTGACACCAGGGCTGTTAGATAAAAGAGCTCCTAGTTTTGTTTGTTGTTATTGTTGGGGTTTCTCATTCTCTTTCTTTATTTAAAAAACAGGAAATAAAAATTGATGGGGAGCAAATTGCTTTGGCCAGAAACTCTCTGCTTAAAAGAGTTGTAGCAAGAAAGCAATTACCTAATGTCAAAAACCTGTCAAAGCACCAGAGTGACCTGCTGTGATTCTCATCGCTACATACCTGCCAGCCTTCTGGTGATACTGTGTGGGGTGAGCAGCAGTGAAATGGGACCATAAAAAAGGATCAAAGTCTCTGTACACCATGCCACATTACCTACCTGGCTGAAAATACTTCAGTCCACCTTTCACAGAGCCTCTCTCTTCAACATGAAATACTGCCATGAAAGGAAAAAAGCAAAAGGAAGATTCCCCCTCATCTCCTTTGTAGGCTTCTTTAGGAAGTAAATTGGGAAAAGGCATTCTCTTATATTAACTCAACTGTACAACACAGGTAGCTCTGCTCTATCCCACATCCACTTTGCTCTATGCCTCAGTATCAAGCTAGGGAACCATTTCCAGTGATGAAAAACTACTGAACCCTCCAAGACTGCCAACAAAGGGACAATCAGTACCAATTCCAATGGGGAGTTTCATGGCATGGATGTTTACGTATGAGGAACTAGGTTTGAGAGTCACAATGACCAGTGAATGAATCATCCTCAGGTTATCACCATACCTTGCGCTAACTGTTGATCAAGGCCAAATTCATATCAGAGAGTTAGAAATGAAAGGCTCTGAATTCCCATATGAGGCTGCCAAGCCATACAACCCCACACCACTGAATAACTTCATAGCAATATTCAAAAGGTGAAACATTTTATGTGGCAATTCCTGGTCACAACTGACCAGACCAGATTCAAATGAACATCCTAGAGCACGGGTTTCCAGCCTTCTGAAGGCTGAGTACCCCTTTTTTACCGAAAAGACCTTTGTGGCCCCCTGGCTGTTTAGCATGTCTCTACTGTGAAGTGGCGGCAATGCCACAGGCAGAATCCAGCCCGTGCTGGTCAGAATCTGGCCCACTCTGCAGGTTTGCCACTCTGCAGTAGGGGGCACCAAAGAAATTCAGCCCCGTTCTGCAGAGCGGTCATGAGGTCTGGCCCCCTACCACCAGGGAGTGGCAGGGGTGGGGTGGGGGGGCCAGTGGCGGTGTCTAGACTGACTCACCTCAACCCCCTCCCTAACCCCACACCCTGCTGCCCAACTGCCTGTCCCTGAGCCCGATTCTCCCCACCCAGGGCCCCTGGAGCTGGGAGTGGCTGCTGGAGCCAGGAGCGGCCATGCCGCAGGCTGCTCCTTTCCCCCGAGCATGATCTGAACATGCTCAGGGTGGCGGGGGAGTTTTAAAAACTCCCAGCCTGGGACAAAGCAGCTCCCTGCCATTGTCTGGTGTCCTCTGGCCCCAGCTTCTAGCCCGTCCGCAGACCCCTTCAAGTAGATCTGTGGCCTCCCAGGGGTCCGTGGACCCCAGGTTGGGAACCACTGTCCTCGAGTAATAAAACTACAGCTGTCACCTCCCAGTCCCCAGCCATCCAGTTCCCAAATCTGGCCATAGCCAAATCAAGATCTAGTGGTGAATGGTTCTTCAGTATTCTACAACCAACCTCCAGCGTCCCCCAAAGTGCATCAATATTTGTAGAATGTTAGCAAACAAATGGTTCTTCCATAAATTATGTCTGATGTTGGTGTCCTACCAAATAGCTCTAGTGATGTATATTGAGTTTCGTACCTCCTGAAAAGCAGCATACACAGATTTTAACACAACTGGATGTTTATAAAGACTGAATAGTTAATAGTAGAAATAATCATCATTATAGAAAAACAGATCAATACCCAGTAGGAATTCCACTTAGATTACTATAAATTCTGCAAATGAAAACTACATCTTCCTCAGTATCACTTTCAGGAACCTCTCTCTTTCTGTGTCATCTGAAGAGTGGTAACTTGGCAGGAGGTTATAATCAGAGCTACCAGAGATGACCTGCTGATCAGAATTACTGAGCTGGAATTGTGTAAAAGTGATTGGCTGGGGGAGAAAGAGGCGGAGAGGAAAGAAGTAGGGAATCAAGGAGATGGAGGGATGTTAAGGGCAGGACACTGTGAAAACTTAAAGTGGCTCTTGAGCAGCCTGAAAGTGCACAGTCTCCAAGGATGTGAGGGTTAAAACTAAACTAAAAACTCAAAAAAGCTCTTGCTGAGACTGGCAGGGGGAAAAAGGCCAATCAACCCCCTTGGGAATTACAAAGCTTCTTCTACCTCCTCTCCCAGCTGTTAGAAAAAACAACAGTTTCCCTTGATTGTGTTTTATAACAGCAGTCCCCTCAACATCAGCCAGCCACTGGTGCAGTTAGCTCTGTTATCCATGCAGCAGCAGCCTCAATCTAGCACTGAGTAATTTACTGCAGTCAGGCTGTTAGTGGTTGGAGATTATGGTCTAAAATTTTATTCAATAGCCATATTATACTGAAGGCAGCCCTCTAGCATAAAAGTAGACACTTAGCCAGGGGCTCCACATACACTAATTCTCTTTGTCCCCCTTTTTATTTTATTCCCCAAGGTGACACTAGCACAACTTAGACATTCACCTCACCAGATTTTATTGGAGCTCTGTGATTGGGCCACTTGCAAGTTCTCTGCTAATGAACCGTATTGATTTCATATTCTCTTGTTGTCCACCTAAATGGCAAGCAGCACATCTGATAGATTAAATAACCACACAATTGCCTGGTTGACATCTCAATCACTCTGCCGTTAGGTCTCTAATGAATTTTACAGCCCAGCAAAATGGAAGAAATTAAGGTCAAAGTCCAATGCAGGAAATATAAATCACCAACGAGCTTTGAAATATTCCCAGGAGCTCACACATATAATCCTTAGCACTCCTCTCTCCCCTTTGCCACCATTAGCAATTCCATCTGATCAAGAGGCCAGAGCTGATTAATCAGGAGCTGTGTCTTAGCTTGAAGGGTGGGAGAGGCTGCCCATTTTGGAGGAGGAGTGAAATTAGAAGAAGACCCAATCCAAAGGAGCAGAGACCAAGAACCAGAACTAGTTCTAGTGCAAAGGTGGTGTGAACACCAGCCCGGGTTTCCCAAGGGTTTGAAGTTACTCTCCACACAGAGCTCTCAGCTGCACATAAAGCAACCTGGAGTGCACACTAAACAGCACTAGAGTATGCCCAATAAAGATCGTCTTGACCATAAATACTTCAACCACTGTGCTGGGTGGGGCCAAATTTGTCAGCACTGGCTGATCTGGCTCGACTTGTAGGTCAGGTGTATGGAGCAGGTAAGGCCAGGTATGGCACTGGCAAAACTACAGAGCAGCAGAGGGGGTAGCATCCTGGCCCTCCAGCCCCAACACCTTTCAGTGTTGGTCAGGTGTGGCATCAGTTTTATGTTTGCTTCCATGCTTGGGCAGCATGCAAAAAAGGAAACCTAGTTCTTATTGGACATACCCTCCTGGAACTGATATGTGGGGAAGGTCCTTGAGACAAACTCAGAAACATGAAGTGGTTTTAGTGGGTTTAACTTATATATAAAGGAGCTTTAAGGAGGTGCAAGTCTAAGTAGTCCCCCCCCATCTTTCTATTTATCTTTCTTCTGAGCTCCTCAGTGTTCACTAACTTGATTCCCATTGAAGCCACAGAATGTGTGTGTAAGCAGGTCTAAGAATGGTATAGGTGAACTAGCATGCAGGATTTAGGAGTTGTGTGCAACTGTAGCAGGGGAGAGCAGTTGCCCTCCAGCTGGGAGGCAGCCAGTCACCAGCACTCCCTCCGCTGGCCCTAGGAGACTCTGCCCAAAAGCCCAGCCCGGAGCTAAAGAGACAGGCTGAGGGAAAGGGAAGACTATATAAGGGAACGGACCGACCAGCCCATGGGGAAACAGAGAAGGAAATGCCTGCTGGGTTTAGCAGATCTCCTTCCCTGTGAGAACAAAGGGGGTGTTCGCTGGCGGGACTCTCCCCAATATTCACCTCCCCCAGGTGAGGACCTGGAAGAGCTTCCCTCGGCAGACAGCGTGGATGAACGGAACAAGCCAGATGCCCATGAAGACCTGGAGAAGCTTCCTTCCGCAGAGGGCGCCAGGGAGCTGGCTGCCCTGAATCCCTGCGACCTAGAGGAACTCCCGCTGGCCAATGAACTGGAGGAGTTACCAGCACTGCCACCAGTGGAAAGCGAGGACCTGACCAGGATGCCCTGGGGTACATATCCAGAGGACCTGGAAGATGGTGGGATGCAGGTAACCCAGAGGGGAAGTGGGAGGAAGTAGTCCAGGGGCAGTAGCTGAATATCCAGCTGCATGTAAAAAGTCAGTGTTTTGGCTGGAGCCCACTGACCCAGTGGCATTGCATTGCCACTGATAGGGCCAGGGGCTGGAACACAGTGGAGTGAGCAGGCCTGTGTTCCCCTCCCCACCCCACCTGTGCTGTGCCTTACCCTGCTGAGGGGGATGAAGGCTAAAGACTTTGTAATGTGTGCTGCCTTATCCTGCTAGAGGGATTGAAGACCACAGACTCTGGCACCCTGCCTCACCCTATTAGGGGGCTAGAAGGCCATTGAAATAGGGGAGTTTGGTCCAACCCTGGTGAGAGTCAGAACCTGAACACCTGAAGGAGTCTCGGCTGAGGGCCGAGCACATTTACAGTAACTTACAGCACCTTTGGCATCATTTCTGAATTTGGTTGCTTGTGTCCCTGTATGTGACACATTCCTGAAGACCAGGTTCACAAGTGACTTTTTCATTTGTGGACAATTAAGTCAGTCTTGTCCTACAAAAGACTAACATCAGGGACTGTGGAGTAATTCCACTTGGGACTTCTAATCAAGGAAGGGTCTAAAGTCCAGGAAAAAGAGGTAGGATCCCTCTGAACTTTTCATCTTTGAAAGGAAATAAAGAAAAACAAACCAAACCCTCCTTTCCCAAGTGCAAAGGGGCTTTGGGGTTATTGTGTGTTGTGCTTGTATGTGGGACATCTTGATGCTATTAACTAAACATAACATGCATTTGTATCAGAACTTCTCTGAGTTCTTATCTGAAGAATCTCTTCAAACAAAGCTATGCTTTGCTTTTATAGCAGTGGACAAGAGCAGCAGAATCCAGAAACGGATCAGCAAAAACTGTGTCTGGGGGGGGGCTTGATGGACCATGGGTTAAAGAATAAACTTGTTCCCCTTTATTACAGTAATGTAATAACTGAATCCTTTGAGATTTGGATTCAAGTTCTGATTAGGCCTTCAATGTAAATGGGTTTTGTGGGATCACCTTTCTCAACAGTGGAACCTGTCCACATCATGAACAGGCAGCACATTTGGCAGAGTGCCTATGGGAGGCCTCATAGCAAAGAGTTGATGCAGGTTAGATCTGAGATGCACTGGCAGAGCCAAAGGGGAAATCCTGAAAAACACATGTCCTGCATTGTGCCTGCTTCTTAGGAGAGCTGCCTGCTCTTCAAATCCATACAAACACTGCATAAGAAATGGCTGTAGTGGCATTGCTGAAGGCAGAGGGAGACTATCATACAGTGCTCGGATGCAGGGCAAAGGGACAGATATGTCTGAACAAAGAAAATCTATTAAAAATTATTACTGACTTCTAGGACTCTTACTTGCATTTGTGAAACTTACATTTGGGTAATGTTTAGCCATCCAACAGTACATAACAGAGCCCCACCTTGCCTTGAACAAGAACCACCTTCAACTCCTAGTCATGTCCAAATGACCAGCACAGCAAAAATAATGGGGCGCAAAATCCAAATCACAATAGTCAATGAGTGACTCCTGTTCACTTCATAGTTTTTTGAAGGATATAATTTGGACAGCTGCAAAAGCATGTCTGTTGGTTTGTTTCATTCCTTCTCCCTTCTCATTTTTTTTCTTCCGCCTATGCACTTTGAAAGTGTGTATTTATCCTGACAGCTCCATCAGGACACATGGCGGCTGCAAAGGCTGCAATAAGTGTCTCTCTCTTTAGCGCTTGGGCTGTCATGATTCCTATTCCATCCCATTTCGGTTTTAAGGATTGATATTTAGATTAAAGAGATAAACACAACCAAAGAGCACTGGGCCCTGACAGATAGACAAGAACTTCAGATCCATCAATCATCTTGCTACCTAGTAATTCCTTTTTCTCCCTCGCTCTCTCCCTTCTTCTCTTTATTTACCAAGATGAATTGATACGAATATTTAAAAAGAACAAGGAACTTGACCAAGTAATAACAATAATAAAAAAATTTGCATTTATCTTTCCAGACAATTTGGAATCTTTTCTTTGATTACTTAACTATTTACTGTTTCACATATTTGCAGTTTCTCTCTCCTATTGCAGATAAAGAATTCAATTTTCTTTTAAACGGTGGGGAAATTGGAAGAGATTTTGTTCTGTTTAAGCACAGCTGGAGTCTCAGGACTCAGGGGGATTGAGAACAATGAGATCAATTAAGATGCCAGTAGTGAAGAGAGCTGGGCAGAAAGGATAGAAGAGGTGGTGGGTGGGAGGGGGAAGAACACAGCTCAGAGGACATCTGAACAGAACAGCTTCCATCCACCTATTCACAAACATTCATTTTTCCCATTTGCAGCAGAGGAGTCAGATTACCCTATCCAAGAGGTTTCCAGGGGTTCACTCTGACAGGAGAAAAACATTTACAACCATTTTACAGACATGAGCCTTCCGATGCCTCCTGAAAGCTAGTCTATGATACCCATTCCACCCACCTGCCCGTCTGCAGCCACAAATTCTCATCTCTTCTCTGTGCTATTACAGGTAATCTAGCAACCTTCTGTGACACACCAGGATTTCTTTATCATCCCATATTGGTCTTTAAATTATGTGCTACTGTTTCTAACTGCACCCATCCTCACCACCTCTCTGGCTACCCCAGGCCTCACACCTAAAGCACATCCCCTAACCCCAGATGTTTGGTCTCCCATCTCCTGAATAATCATGTTCTTCACATCCATACAATCTAACAATTCCCACTGAATATGAATAAATTCCTTGTCTGCCTATGGTAACAAAAAGGAAACAGACAAATTCAGTCTTCCAGCTCTTAGGTATGATGCCCAAGACACTCTACAGCTGAAGATGCCATCCTTTATACCTGGTCTTCCATCCTGCTACATGGCACGCGGGGGTCAGAGAATGCCGTGCTACTGCATACTGGTACTTAGGAGGATAGAAGGAGTTGTACTACGCTTCAGTCCTATTATTAAGTAAGTTTCCTGGGTGGCAGGGGAATAAGAACAGGTTGGTTTTCTCCCATCCAATTCCATTTCGTATAAATGCCAAAAGGGCACCAATTTCTTTACAGCAGAGACTCATGATTATAAGCCCTTCTGTACGTTCCTTTGCCTTTCACCCGTCCATTACTGAGTGAGATTAGTTTTTCCATCACACCCCGGATTCCCTCTGTTTTCTGTGACTTCTAGAGTCAAATATTCACCTATAAATTCTAGGAAAGTCAAGTTAGCTATCCTCCCAATGAGTGACACAGTTATTTCTTCAGTATTCCAAGGGGTCAGGCACCCCGAGCATAAAAACCTTGAAGTTAATGCACCCAATAAGCAGAAAGAACCTGGTTTCAAACAAAAATTTTTTGGTGAATGCAAAAAAAGGAGAGGAAGTTCCATAGCCTGGGACCAGAACAGACAAGCAACTTTCCAGAATATGTACTCAGTGCAACAGTCTTATCAACAGCCCTGGATATGAAGCAGTCAAGTTTCCTGATGGCTATGACCAAAAGAGCCAAGTTTCATCTCAGGCTTAATGCTGAGCCAAGAGCAGCAGAGAATATCACCCAAGTGAAAGTAACAAAGAATAGCATCCTGCCTCCCTGGTGATGGCCCACAGGCCAGATTATGCCCACCAAGGGTGCTGATCTGGCCCATGGAGCAGCTGCCTGGGCTGTGCCTGGAAGCTGTCTGCAACAGCAAACTCCAAAGACAGGCTCCTGGCACAGCAGGGTGTGCTTTTGACTCACTCACTCACATGATCTGAGTCACAGCACAGGGAACAAAGGAAGCACTCTAAGCCAATCCTGGCTCAGCTCTGCTGTGCTCTGCCAACCAGTCTCATTCACAGCAGGCGAGGCTGGCTCCAAAGAGCCAGCGCACTGCTCCCTACCCCAACTGTTCATTGCCAGTCAGTTAGCATGCTAATTTGATTGACAGCACATTGAACAAATCACAAATAAAAAATGAAAAAGTGGCTGGGGCCCACATGGGAACAAGCCAATCAAAGGCCAGCAGGGACTGAGCCAACCAAAGACCAGCATTCTGAATGACTGACAATGAGTGAGCTGGGAGGAGGAGAGGCAGGAGCCCAGCCTTGCTGCTTGTGACTGAGATTGATTTTTTTTTTTTGCCTGTCACCAGGACATAGGGGAAGTGGGAAGGGAAGGGGAAGAGGCAGGGGGTCTGAGAGACAGTGTGGGGAAGAAAGCCCACAGGGCAGGGAAAAGGGAAGGTGTCAGAGAGCTTGTAGGGTTGGGGAGGGGAAAAGGGAGCCCACACCACTTTGAACCTGGAGGGGGAAAGGGTTGGGGAACCCGTGCAGCCATATGCCCTACAATAGGTGTTCTGCTTTCCAATGGGGCCCCCCATACTGAATGAGTTTGACATCCCTGATTAACACAGACTACAGTGTAGAGGTACGATCCGCCATGAAAAGGCTGAAGCTGCTCCATGCTGGAGAGTCAAGCAGGCCTAAGAAAAAAAAAAGACCATATTTTTGGTTTTGTCATGAAGATAGAATAGGATGTCTCTATTTTAGCCCTTCTGAGTTCACAGGATTTATTTGATGCATAGTTATAAATTAAAACATATCAAACAAGCAAGCCAAATAGTGAACTACCTCCCCTTCTTCTGGGAGAAGTCTCTAAGCTCTCAGCAAGTCTCTCCCTATTGAGGGGAGAAGTATCATAAACACTCTACCCTTTTCCAGCATGCCTTGCCAAACTCTTAATTAAAATCCCAACAGCCTTGGAACTACAACTACCTGAAGGCCCTTAGGAGTGAGACCTCTACCCCATCACCCCTGTGCACAGGACCTGTGGTCAAAGGTCCTGACAAGAAACAGTCGTCTAAGGTTTTGCCCTGAATTCCCACTGCCTTTTTGAACACCCTTCTCCCTCCATCATCTTCTTCCCACAATATATTTCTAGACAACCCTGAAACAGGGATAGCGCCAGACCCAGAGGTTTCTCTTAAGGACTCAGAGAACGAGTACCCCACATTATAGTCCTGTGAAACAGAAACAAACCTTGCTAAAGGAGAGGAAGAAAACCTAGGGATAAACAGCAGAGTGGAAAGGATCCAGTGAAACCCCAGTGACACCCACAACCACAGGCTCAGCATATAAGCAGACAGACTACACCATGCCCATACACTAAGACTTCTGCCTGAAGTAAAGTATTGATATGTTTTAGTACTTAGCATCCTCCTGCCTGCTGTAACTCACAACTTCTTGAGATAAAATCACCAGCTCAGACCAACCAGGGATTTTCCTTACGCATGTTTTTGGTAGTCAAGCAAACAAAGATAATAATGGACATACATGTGATATTAGAAAGGAAGGTGTGATTTCCCCCTCCCTGAATAAAATGAAGCTGGAGAGAACCAATGCAGGCAAAGAGAGAGTCAAACAACTTTAAGGATGCTCAACTTGATTACAGAATTCCTCATGTTTGTAATGCAGAGTGGGACTGGCTGCAGTCCTGTCTTTGCTTGAGAACAGATGAAAACCTGGATCAGAATCTGGGAGGACAGGAGAAGGAGCAATGGCAAAGACATAAGAAGAAAAGTCCACTGTATCAAGCCCACTTGCAGGAATAGCTGACATCCAACAGACATAGTCCCATTTTCTAAACTACGCCTTATTTACTTTTCAGTCACCAAGCTGAGACTGCAGGACTCAATCAAGGGACAGAATAAATCCCTGGAGAAGGTATTTACGGGATTTAAGACCGTGCCAGCCCCCTGCAGACCCCAGCACCAAGCCACAAAAGCCCCTTATGCAGCTGTCAGGAAGTAAGAACTGACGGCAAACTGACAGCTGATTGAGAAAGTGATTTGCATTTTAAATAGGAGTTTATTGATGTCTGCTGCTTTCTTTCCCAGTGAGGGACGACTACATTATTACTTTTTTGTTGACTGGCTTTTACAACTGGCTGGAAAAAAAAGAAAAAAATTGGACTGGGATTGATTTCCTTATCCCTGGTGGGAGGCCAAAGGGAGATCGAAGAGGCAGAAGAAAAGTGATGGCCGAAATAGTAAAAGGGAGAGACTTTGTCAACTGAATTAAAGATGCCATAATGAGGGTAACTATGAAAGGTTAATTAGCGCATTTACCACACTAGGATCTTTCTAACAAGGCCTCTCCCAACCATACACAGACACTGGGAGAGGGTTAGGAGTGGTGGGGGGAAGGAGGAGAGAAGGAGTGTATTTAAGTATGCGGGAACATACACATATGAGTGTGAACAAGGAGAAAAGTGTATATGTAAGTATCAGTTCTGGCACCATTTAAGTGTGTGTACAGTCAGACACTTGATACATGGGAAGGTGTAGCACGTTACATGCATGTATGCTGGAAGGATCTGGAGCAAACTGAGAGGGTGGGGCTACGCAAGGAGCAACATAACACTGGGGTTCCCCAAGGCTCTAAACCAAGAGCAGAGTTGTTTAATGCAGTTATTAATGTGAACAGCAAAGTGGCACAATTTACAGGAATACAAAATTGTTTCAATTTCTCCAAATCAGAAGGACTGTGAAGAATTTCAGAGGAACTTAATGAAGACAATGTGAATAGGCAACATAATGGCAGATGAAGTTCAGTGTTTGCAAATTCAAGGCCATGTGAATTGAAGAGAATAATTTGAGCTATTCACATGCTTTGTTGCCTTCTATTAACTGCTACAACTCAAGAAAGGATCTGGGCATCATTGTGGACAGTTCAATGAAAACCACTGCTGAATGTTCAGCAGCTGTCAAAACCCAGAGAAATGTTGGGATGCAGGCAGAATGGGTCAGAAAATAATAATGAAAATATTAGAATGCTATTATAGAAATCAATGGATGCCCTCTGATGGAACACTATGTTCCACTCTGCCCACCCTGCTGCAAAAGAGATATAACTGAAATAGATGGGTTTCCGTGATGAGTAGTAAGAATAATTAGATACATGAAAAACTTTTCGTGACAAGAAATTGAAAAGATTGTGACTATGTAAAGAATTGTTGAACCTGAAGAGCCATGATAAATGTATGCAAAATAAGGAATGGTGTGAAGAAGGTTTATCAAGCATTTCTGTTTATTCTTTTCATAATAGCAAGGGCCAGGCAACAGTTAATTATGCTGAAAGGCAGGACATTTAAAACTGAGAAAAAGAATTTTGTTTAAACATAAAAAAAAAAACCTGTTATAGATTCATAGGTTTTAGGACCAGAATGGACACTTATGAACACTAAGTCTGACTGCCTGATTAACACAGACTACAGAATGTCATTTATATGTTAGTCCAATAACTAAATCACCTCTTAGAATTAGCCTTTGGAATTCATTGCCATGTGATATCCTTGAGGACAAGACATTAGCAGAATTCCAAAAATTATTAGACATGCATGTGACTAATAAGAACATCCAGGGCTATGTTCATGGAACCTAGAGGGAAAATCCTAGAAATTTAAAGGGTGAGTCCTCATGATTTGGGACATAAACCAACCTTTACATGAAGGTCTAGAAATAAGCTTTAATTAAGAACAGATCATTCTATATCCTCTGTGGAGTGACTTGCATCTTCATCTGAAGCATCCGGCTTTGGCTAGTGTCAAAGACAGGTTATTGGATAGGACGTATCACTGCACACTGGTGTGAACTGATATGGCAATCCCTATTTTTCTGTGTATTAGCATTTTTTATAGGAAAGGTCTAAAACACTGGAGTGTCTACTGTAAAATGGATGGTTTTGGGCAATGACTGTAAGACACTTGGTGTGTTGTTTCAATAAGAGTAGTAATGAATTGAGGTGAAAAAGCAGGGGCACTGAAGCTCCAGCTCTGTCCTTGTAAAATGTTCTCTCACTTTCTCAAGAGTAATTTTTCAAGACTTGTCATTATATTTTGACTAAGAAGAAAACATGGATTCAGTGGGGAACACACAGCAGAGTTTTTGGAGCCTTAAAGTGCTGATCAGCTGACTTTCTGGTACCAGCTGACTTAGGCAGCTTAAAGCAGTGGTCTTCAAACTTTTCTTCTTGGGACCCAGCTGAAAAAAAACAATTTATGCCCATGACCCAACAATTACATCTTTGAGCAGCGCATTCCAGTCTTTTGATGGTGGCAGCAGGGGGACACCATGACCCAGTGCCTGAGGTTCTGCAACCCAGTACTAGGTCCTGACCCATGGTTTGAAAACCACTGGCTTAAAGCAACTGATCTGAGCTTGAACAGCCTAAAAATCCTAGAGAAAGATCCCAGAGTCTGTGCTGTCACACAAAACAACCCTTTCCTGTGGAATTGGTTCTTTGCAGATCCTTCAAGGCAAAGCAAATCGAATGCACTTTTTGTTAGAAACAAACAGCTTTGGTTCATCTCTGTTTTAAATATTTTACTTATCAGAATTTTTCAGATAGATTCGACTGTGCAAATCTTAAAGAAAAGAGAGTCTTAAGACCACCTCCCTTCTCTTTAATTCTCATCTCCTATAGCTTTCCTATATCCCCTCTGTCCCTGTAGGCTTTGCTAACGCTATTGTCAAACTCTAACAAGGTGCAAATTAGCCTCTCTTATACATCCTTAACCTTAGGGAGGATAGCTCCTGATTAGCCCCAGCTCCTGGCAATCCCTGACTGAATAATGAGTGCACTGAAGGCATGTTTATTATGTGACTAATTATCTTCTGCCTGAAGCACAAGAGGGACAGGACTGGACAGGGCTGGGGGAGAATCTGTAAAGACCAGAAGTAGTATGTTTTCTGTGTTTCTGCATACTCAGTCCCATGCAGGGCTGACCCGAGGTTTTTTGGTGCCATAAGCACCTGTAATTTTGGGCCTCCCCCTGGGAGGGGGGGCAGCGCAGGCCAGTCCGGGGGCTGGGCTCCACTCTCCGGCACTGCCTCTGGGCCAGTCTGCCCTGCTCTAGGGAGGAACAGCTGGCTCAGGGGAGGGACGAGAGAGCAGAGCAGAGCCCGGGGGTGGGGTGAGCCGGCCCTGCAGAGCAACCGGTTTTGCACTCCTGGGTCCCCCCAACCCTTCTCTGCTACCTTCGGCTCTGCACTGAAGGCAGCATGGAGAGGCGGGAGACAGCAAGGCTTTGGGGGGCTAGGGGCGATCACCCCTCTTTCCCCCCCACAAGATTGGCCCTGGGGGAGCATCCTTGGCACCCCCTATTGTCCAGTGTCTTAGGTGACCACCTAGGTTGCCTCTTTGGGTGGACCGGCCCTGATCCCGTGTATCACAGCCGTGAACCAGAGAGGAATGGCTTAGAGTTCTTGATCATACATAAAAAACAGCTGGCATCAAGTAAAATGAAAAACATGAAATCCATTCAAGTAGAAACAACTGTACAGAGTAAGAGTCACACTCCTATTCACAATGGGTTACTGACTAGTACTGGGACAGGGCTTTATATAGGTTAGCCCCTCACCTCACTGTTGCTACCAGGGCAGCTCCAGCAGGGGCAGCACTAATACCGATTGGTGGCTGGAACTCTAGCCACTGTGACACCTGTGCACTATGCTCTGGGACATTACAGCGGTTAAAATGTTAGTGGGCATGCTACACTACCACTCCCATCATTCGTCCCATGTGTGGGGTTGAACAAGTGGAAGTAACAGAGGTAAACTGGCTGTTGTAAACAGCCTTGGTTGCTGAAAGCAGTGATGCAGCAGGGCAAAGCTCCAGGCAGCTGGAAAGAGAAATTTAGCAGCACCAAGTTACCAGGAATCAGGCTGCCAGATGTTTAGAGCAGTGCTATCCATTCAGCAGCACACTGAGCAGAATGGATCAAACCTCTGCAGTTTCTCTTTATGCTATAATTTGGACCTGCAATGTCAAGCTCAAAAAGACCAGCAAAAGGCATGGGGAAAAAAAAGAGTGGCACTATACTCCAGGTATTTTGAATAGTTATCTGGGCCAGTCTTACATCAGCATAGCTACGTCTACCCCCTGCAGAGGCATAGCTATGCCTGGTGAAGAATTCTTCTGCTGGTCTAGCACCAGCCTCACAGGGAGATGGACTAACTACAGTGATGAGAGCACTTCTCCTGTTGCTCTAGCATCTACAATGAAGTGCTACAGGGGTGCCGCTTCAAAGCTGCTGCAGCTGTGCTGTGCTATTGTGTTTTAAGTGACATACAATTAGAACTCGCAACCTTACACGATGGGAGGATGCCCTTACCAGGGTCCTTTGCTGAGACTAAGACAGCTCTGAACCTTAGTGCAACAGTCTGATCAGATTGGTCTGCTGCTTGAATTCCTGGTGTTCAGATGCAGCAGGACCAGTCTGACAGTCTCACCCTCCTCTGCTCTTGAACATATGTTATTTTTGCTTTCATGCAAGAGGAAAAAAAAGGGTCTTCAAAGCATCTGATAAAGTGGGATTTTCTCCCACGAAACCTCATGTGATAAATAAATGTGTTAGTCTTTAAGTGCCACAGGACTCCTTGTTTGTTTTACTGAACTAGACTAACACAGCTTCACCCTTAGAAAAAGATCAGCTATCCTTAAAGTACTGCTCAGATGCAGCCACCTAACTGCCATTTGAGCAACAATACTCTCTGGGAGAAAACTGGCCCTCTTATTTTATAGAAGCAAAACCATGAGGAATACCTAGGTCATTTCTGTAAGTTCAGGTGGACACTTCTTCTGCCACACTCTCCATTGCACCCGTGCATTAATCTCTCAGGTCAAACCAGACCTATTAAATGCACCACAAAAGAGACAGCCTGGAAAGCTGTGGAGGCATAGAAAGCAGGGGTTAAAGAAAGATGGAATACACCAGAACATCATTCTGGAACACACTCTTTTTAGTGGCTCAGCACTCTGAGCACCTTAAAATAGAAAATGGAGCCAGAACACTGCATTCTGGGGCCCACTGTTTAAAACTAGCGGGCACCAGAATGCAGCATTCTGGCTCTATTTTCTATTTTTAGGGGCCTGCCAAACGCTGAGCCCCTACAAACAGTAGGCCCTGGAACACTGTTCCGGCACGTTTTGGCACGGCAGGGAGCTTCCTCAAGGCCGGGAAATGTTAAATCTCCCTCCCTGAGCCTGCTGTCACTGAGCATGCTCAGTGGGAGCCTCAGCGCTGGCTGGGGCCACTTCATATGGCAGTGAGGTAAAGGGGTGCTGGGGGGGAGGTTCAGGGATAGGCAAGCCGGCCCGGCAGGGAAAGGGCACAAGGGAAGGGGAAGCTGGTAGCAGCATGTGGGGGGTTAGGGAAGGGCTTGGGGGACCACAGGGGCCAACAGCAGGACTGGGGGGATTAGAGAGGGCCTTGGGGTATCTGGGACAGCATAAGAAGATGTCAGGGTGCTTGGGGTGTCTGGAGGAGCAAGAGAAGCCAGTGGGGAGGCTTGGGGAAGCAGCATGGCAGGTGCCCCTGAACTGCACATGGAGCTGCTGTGCCCCAGAGCGCTCCCCTAGGGACAGGGACTGCCCTCACTGCTGGGGGAAGGGGGTCTCTGGCCTCTGGGATCAGGGGGTGCATATTGCTGGGGGACAGGGAGGGAATGCTGCTGGAGGGGTTGTGTGGGGGAGGGTGTGTGCGTGGGTGGATGTAGCAGAGCAATAACCAATTCATGTGGTACCGAGAAGCACTTGCAAAAGCCTACGTGGGCTGGGGCCCACACATGCATGAAGGGGGCCCAGACGACATGGGAAGGGGACCCGGACGTGGGTGAAGGGGGCCCAGAAATTTAGGAGGGTTCCAGGGCCTGCCAAATTATCTTTAATCCCTGACAGAAAGGACTCTTGCCACTCCTCTCTTTGTAGGAATTGTCTAAACAACATAGACTAATTGAAACAGATGTATCCATCTCTTCTATGAAAGTCCCTCACCATACCCTTATTTGTCAGAAGCTTTATTTCCCTCTAGCCAGTAAAAAGGACCTCCTTCAGAAAATGTCATCCAGGAGCAAAACACTTCTCCCCTCTTCCCCAAATCTTGGATGGGTCAGAAAGAGACCTGTGGTGCACCATTAGATAGTGCCAGACACTTCACTCCATAGAATATCCCAAACACTCCCAGATTCCATTTGCAAAAACCACTGTACTGATTGGGGACAGTGTCTATGAAAAGCAGAGGTGCATGAAGGGCTCAGTTCTCATCTAATGTCCATGTTCAAAGTGTCTTGTCTCTTCCCATGTGGAGCCCAACAAGTTTGCTGGGATTTGATGATAGGCACACTACCAAGACATCTCATTCTGCTCCTCTGTGGGCTGTTGTACTTCACCATCCACCATGTACATTTCTTTCCCTTTTTCCATTCACTTACAAGTATTTGATGGGGGAAATTTGCCATTTGTGCTAGAACATGTGTTCAGTGGGGCTTGAGCTAATGTCCTTTGATGGAGTTCTGAATTTTTGGCCATTCAGTTTTACCCCCTCCTCCTCCTTCTATTTATTGAGCTGCTACTATCGTCAGAAGACTTTTCCTCCTATCTGGTCTAACATCTGTCTAGGTGCATCTGTTTGATATTACAGCTGCTCATGTCTTCGGACCACCTTCTAGCCTATCCATTCACAGGTTCATGACTGGGAAGGGATGGGGCTTGGGAGACTTTCCCCTGCCTTGCTTCTGGCTATGCGTACACAGCAAGACAGATAACAGAAGACTGGGAATTGCTTTGAGGAAGGCCACAACAGCAGTACCTGCACATGCCCTCTTCTGTATTGATGGTGATGGGCCTTACAGTTGTTCTGAAGAGAGTTCAATGATTTGGTCCCAGAATTCTTGGTACTAACCTGTTCTCAGCCTGAGGAGCATAGGCTCATGTGCAAATCTGATCATTATACAAGCCTATTTCCTGGTATTCACACAGCCATACAGCTGTTCTCATGTGACATACAGCAAGCAGAGATCAGTAGCTAAACCAGTCTCCTCTTCTCCTTACTTGAAAAGAAGACTGCAACTAGAGAGCTCTCTTGACTGCTTCTGCAGGACAGCTTATAAGGAGCAAAGCTATTCCCATATTGATGCTTTCTAATGCCCGTAACCTGGTGCTCTCATACTCATACACAGCAGAGTCAACAGGTCACTTACAACCATTACTTTATAGTGTATGCTTCCATTCATCCCACCGGGACTGTTGGTGCTTGCTCCTACTGCATGTTCCAGGACGTCTCTCCACCCGGCACATAGACTTCTTTGCCTGCCTGCCCTTAACTGTGCTCCTTTGTGGAAGGCTGTACAAGGGGACAATGAGTTAGCCTGCAGTGCGATTCTAAAAAACTGTGATGAAGAAGCAAAAGAAAGGCTGTAAAGCAGAGAGTCAGCTGACCAGTGCCTAGGCTAGAGAGACTGTTAGGTTCTGCCCCAGCTACCAGCAGATATTGACTTTTTTTTCCCCCTGAAACAACTGGCCATGAAACCTTTTAATAACATAACAGAAAAGGTCAGAGCAGGAATTTCACACTTCATGAGCAGGCTGGTAGCTGGTATAACTTCATGGCCTCAAGAAGCAAGAGGTGCTGAGAACACATGCAGCTCCCTAAATCAGCTGGGGTTCTTTGACACCACGGGTCATGTACTAGGGGAGTTTGGCCAATCTCCCACTCACTTTGTTTGCAAAGTGGTTATTTTCAGGTGTCATGAAGGTGCTAAGCCAAGAAGTTGTACTTCCAGAAATCATGCACAAACGATACAAGGCACATCCCTATTTCTGCGCTGTCAACATTTGCAGCTACTGACTTCTCCCCTGAGGTAAGGCTGCTTGAGCAGAGCTAGGCATTGCCATTGCCATGCCTCCCAAAAGCCAGATATAGTGTAACAAAGGAAACTAATTTTCTTTTCAAACAAGGAGACCTTTAAATAATAGATTTTTTAAGGAATTGAGTTTAAATGGAAAAAAGATGGAATGAGGAATAGCAAGAAATGGATCTTGCCTCACACATACACAGTCATCATGCAGAAGTGCTAGCAGTCTAGCTGAAGTCAGTAAGAACTCTGGGTGCTCACCATCTCTGAAGAAATTTGATCCCCAAACTTTTAGTTAATGAGAAAGATAGAGAGGAATAATTGCAGCCCTGAGTGGGGAGAACAGAAGACTCTGGCTTCCAGTGAAGATGCAGGAACAAATGTACATTCAAAATTACGAAATACACTACCCAAATATACAGTTATTGTAGAAGGCTGTGGCTCAGTCTCCCAAGTTTGTAAAGGCAGCATGGGCCAGTGGATAATTCACCAATATCAAAATGAAGATGCCTGGGCTCTTTTCCTGGGTCTGCCACTTTAGGGCCTTAGGCAACTCACTTAACATTTTTCTGCCCTTTGTGTAATGAATACAATATAAATAACAATAATCTGGTGTTATATTACAGTAGAATCTAAACTCCCAGGTAAAATCAGGGCGCCTTTGTAGTGGGCATAGCACAAAACACATAGAAAGAGAGAATCCCTGACCAACAAGCTTACATCAAAACCAGACAAGACAAAGGGCAAGAAGGGAAACTGGTACAAGAGGTGGAATGTCTTGCTCTGGGTCACACAGCAAGTCAGTGATCAAGAGTGGGATAGAATCCATGTACCTGAAGTCCAGTCCAAAGCCCTTTCCTTGAACCATGCTGCTGCTTCAACTTTTTAAGACCACTTTTAAATCTCTGGATGAAAATCACTCTATATAATTATTTTTATTGCCCTTCAACCCAGGCTCTATTTATAAAATGGTCTAGTTCAGCCCTAATTAAGAAATGAATTGCAGCATGTTCCATCAGGGCTGAATTTGGCCTAATATATCTCTATGCCTAAATATAGTT
This sequence comes from Podocnemis expansa, assembly GCA_007922195.1. Lineage (NCBI taxonomy): Eukaryota > Metazoa > Chordata > Testudines > Podocnemididae > Podocnemis > Podocnemis expansa. The sequence continues at coordinate 22,940,049 of ML681981.1, read as the reverse complement.
GCATAAATGAATGGGTCTCCTGAAAGAAAATCTTTTTCAGGACCTGTCGGGCTGCCTCGCGACATGTTCTCGGGTCCTGTGCACACTGAAGAGCTGCTTCCATTAAGCCTGTATTTGCCAGTTGTTCACATGCAGACAAATTATTCCCTGAATTTATGAGATACACATATCATATGGACAGAATTAAACAGAGAATGTGAAATAGAAAGAGTGCAGCACATAAGAACAAAATATCAGAAGACTGCATAATGGTATGTGGTGACTGGGGAGAAGGTTGGGAGCTGTCTAAAAGCCAGCTAGACTTTCGCTAAGCTCCTCACGTAGAGACCTGAATTTGAACTTGCACATATCCTGTGCAGGGAAGGGATGAAGGAGAGCAGGAAACGGAAGTAAAAGCAGCTCTGGCTCTCTGCTGCTTGCACTCCAGGTTGTTTTACTGATGATTTATAAGTGTAACAGGCAGTGTTTCCCTGCTGTCAGGGACATTAGGAGGTAAAATGCTGCAGAAATGAATGGCCATTTGTCATCACGAGTGAAGTCTCTTTTTCTCTTTCTTTTACATTTTCAGATGTTCAAGCCTATGGAGGAGTTACAGGGAAAGTGTGAATTGCAGTAGAGAGCTTTTGCGTGTACATGTTTTTAACAAGGAGCCTCAATTTTCTTACTGGCTCACTAAGAACTCCTCTTTTCCCATCCCTTTGCCCGAATAGCTAAATAACAGTGATGGGAAGTGTGTCAGGCTAGGAACTCTGGGAAGTGGGCTGAAAGCCCAGAATATCAGAACAGCAGGAGTAAACTCTTCTCCTCCCCAGGAAGTAGAGCAAAGTGGCTTTTAGTCACTATTACATCGTGTTGAAGATCAGAGATTTCATGTTTCCCAGACCTCCCCTGTTTCTGAGCAGGCCATGTCTCTGCCTGGAACATGCTGTAGGCGCTGCAGTGCCAGCTGCCATTCCATCATTTCCAAGACAGGCTGACACACAGCCTCCAGGGTCTCGGAGACCGCCTTCCATTATTCAAAGCAGGGGATATAGACTCACCAAACACAATGGCTGCTGCAGTGAATAGAGGAAGTTTCTATGTTCACTCACAGAAGGCCCTACACAGAGGACATGCAGAGCTTTTTGAATCAGATGAACACCAGAATTCCAAAAGAGAGAAGACGACAAAAAATTCCTGTTCACATTGATTCCATAATATGTAGGTTTGTTTCTAATATTAAGTTTGTATCTGCCTAGACTTCTGTTATTCCCTTGATATGTATAAATGTTCTGATGGGATTGAGAGCTAATTTTGACACCAACCCTTTCTGTTCTTGGAACACCGTGAACCAAATCTCCATTAAGCAGGGTTAAATGACACAGTGGTTTAAATTCTGGTGGCTGAGCTACACTAATGCTCCTGTCTCTTGCTACTGGATGCATTAGTGGTAGTCCAAGGTGGAGAATTTGAGAGAAAATGCTAACGTATACAATACCTCAGTGAAAAAGGGCTAATCCCTCTGAAATGGCTGTTCTGTGCTGAACTCTCTGTGGCAGTGGAAAAATGCTAATGGAACCATTTACCCTCAGTGTAAGACCATCTATGATTGAAGATTAATCTGCCAGAAACCACTGCTCAGTGCACAAGATCATTTTATGATGTGTTTTCCGTATACCTTTCAAAGTACAGGGAAATTTGAGTCTTGAGTATTTAAGTGTTCAAAACTAGCTATCTAAAATGCACTCACAAAATCTGTGCATGCATTCCTTGCAAACAAAAAATGTAGGTTCATTTGTGCAAAAGGGCATTTTTCAACATAGAATGGGGAGTAATAGGCCTGAAAGTCCTTTTGCTTGTGAAATCCATTTTATGCACATTTGGGAGTGATATGAGGAATATAGATGGCAAGTTTTTAAAATGTGACCTTACTAATCACCCTCTTCAAGCTACCAGGAAACCATCTGAGAAACTGTAGTTTATCATTATGAAAGACAGCATTCAGGTTATAGTGTCCTCTCAGAGTTCATTTAGTTTGTGGAGCATGGGATGGTTCATGAAACAATCATGTTAAGTGAACAATATTTTTGACACATACAGAGCAGTGCATTTCCAATACAAGAAGTAGTAGTATTTTATAAGGGTTGTTGAAGTTTGGGATCAGCTGGGAGGGCAATCTGGATTTCAGTGCTAATTGCTCACATTCTGATTTATCACAGAAGATTCAACTCCTGGCACTTTGTGTTTGCTGCAAAATGCTGGCATAGCTGGAAGTTGGAAAAAAAGATGCTGTAACAATTTCACTGTTTAGTGTCTGATGGCCTGACTAGCTAAACATCTGTTTGAAATATTAATAACTGTCAGATGGGAACTGCTCAGGGGCTCCACACAGTTTCATACCATCTGTCTGTAGAGTAAACACACTTACACACCCCGAATCATTTTGTCAGAGCTTTCATTGAGTGCGTGTGGGTGGGGAGGAGAGAGTACGTCTGTCCAGCAGCGTGGAGGATGATGGGAAATAACATGTATAGGGAATTGAATGAGGAAGAACTAATGTGAGAAAATGAATCCATGGATACTTAACTAATGCAGATCAGGTGCACAGAAGTACTTGTTGACAGTCTCCAGTGATGGCATTCTTCCTAAGCAGCAATTAACATCTATTTTAATAATTTTTATGAGTGGGTTTTGGTTTCTGGTTTGTCATTTTACTCTGTGCCACCAGTAAGTCCTTCTTAGAAGCTAGAGAATGCATTTTCTTGTCTTTCTAATTTTCTCCTTCCTTGTTTGATGCAATGAAGCCTAGATCCTGATTATTAGCCTCTTAGCTACTTCTCTGATAGGTTACAGGTCTCCTAACTGGCGTCCAATTCACAGCTTGAGGAGACATGCTCACACTAGCTCTTACCAATCTAGTATGCTAAAAACATCAGTGCAAGCTGTGGGAGGGGCTGGCCACCCAAGAATATGCCCACCACAGATCCCAGGCAGGAACTCAGGATGGCTAACCCCACCCACGCTGCTTTGGCTATACTCTGTTATTTAGCACACTAGATGTCTGGGAGCTAGCACAAAATGTCTCTTCAAGCTGGGAATCAAAATGTAGACATTTCTTTCTGTGTCAGCACCAGCTAAGGGGTCATTTGGAACATATCCTGGCCTGGGACTAACATTCATTAACTACTTCTGGTCTGAAAACCAACAGCAGGGGCATACGCTTGCCTTTTCTCTTTCTCTAGCACCAACAGTTTTGTCCAAGTATTGCCTCAACTGCTCCCTCTGCAGTCCTTGATATGTCCGCCTCTCAGCCAGCCAGCCCGCCTACCCCAACCCTGGCTCTGTCTGTTGCCTGCCCCTGAGCTATCCTCATGTCTGGGCTTCACAAAGCTGGCAGGACTATTCCCTAGGTGGCATTTGTACCTGCCCTGTGGCTCCTTTGTGCAAGCAAGGCCTACTGTAGCTTTTCAGCCTGCCTTATTATGTATATGGCATCCACAACAGCGATACTCAATTCCCAGGAATAGCTACACAACAGTGTCCTGCTCTCAGGATGTGACCAGTCCATGATCCATTTGTTCCTGGAACACAATGCACAAGGCTTTTGTTTTTACTGCTGATGCATTCTGGGGTGTCAACACATTGCAGCTTTGATGACAAAGTGTAATAAAATGCATTCTGTAACTGAAGAAAATCCAAGGTTGTTTCTACTTACATGGACCCTCAAGACTGTGATTCCCACTGTGACGTTCTCAAACAGGCTGACGTTGTACAGGACTCGGCTGAAAACAGGGCGGTTGTCATTCTCATTGATGAGGTTAATCTTCACGCGAGCAAAGCCAACGTGGTCTGGCACGCTCTCATTTGCGAACAGCTGAGCAGAGACAGGAGGCAAGCAACACAGTTGGAGGCTTCATTTGTTGTCTTTTTTTAAAGCAAGAAAAGTGTCAGTTCCTTCTTGATCTCCTCTGAGGCCCTGTTACTACAGCAGTGTGCCTTTGGTGGCAGGACAAACAAAAACAGTGTGGCTGCTTCAAGGCTGAACATAACTGATGGAGGGGTTTCAGACAAATCACTCCCAAACTTTAAAAACTGTACCCTTTCACCAGACTAGAAGATCTTGGTCATGCTAGTCAGAAATATCCACCCCCATCCTTTTCTATGTTCTACCTAGCAATGACTGCAAACCTCAGCCTTGCAATTCTGAGACTACACCAAGCTCTACCACTGATGAGACCAATGGTAAGGAATTTAGAATAATTAGTCACATAGCACAGAATACAGTGATGGCATGCAGACAAGATGTGACAAACATCTGCTCTAAGAGCACTGTCTCCTACTCATCCTCCCCTTTTGTAGACATCCTGAGCATGTTACCTAAGCTCCAAGCTCCCAGAGATCATGACATTAGGAGCTGCCGCTATTTCATGCTCTAACCAGCTACTTGAATGGGATTTAACCTGAGCAGTGGCCACTGGAACTTCTGGTTTAGACCAGGAACTTCTCAAGCAAGGCAGGTTTTTATTTATTCTTTTTCACCGGTATATAAAAGTCCCTTTGCCACGACTAATAGCAATAGGAGCTGCTGGTGTGATCAGGAAGCTGCTTCACTTGCCAGAATTTATAGCTTGACCAGACAGTGGGACACAGCTTGAGCAGGCAGCTGGAAAGAGCTTTGCTGACTGGTAGGTGCATTTAAAATAAAGTTTTATGCTCTATAAAGCTTTTATGGCTCCAAAATATGGGGACAGGCGGGGGCAACACATGTTCTGTTTAAACTTTCGTTGCCATGGCTCTAAATTTTGGAAGAAGCGAGAAGGCTGAGAACAAGTATATTTTTATTTTCCTCACTTTCTGAGGAGTGGTGGGGTAAATTTCAAAGCTTTTGAATTTGATAGCTCTGACTGGAGCCAGAAGTAGGGTGGGCAGGTACCGTGCAAGTGGCGCACACAGTTCTGCAAGTGCCCTGACCTTTGCTAGGTCTGACAGTCTAGTCCTGGGCTGGTTCCACGGCCATGCCACTCCATCTCTAGGCTGCTAAACAGCACAACCAATTTGTGAGGTCAACCAGTGTCCACTGATGGCCAGAATGACTGACACAATCAACACCATGTCACGCAAGTCAGGTTTTGGACTTGGTTCTGCAGAGGTGACAGGCAAAGCAGGGGTGTCAAACACATGGCTTGGAGGCAGGAGCTCATTCTCAGGACTAGTTTGTCTGGCCCATGGATTTCTCTACAAAATACAAAGTCCACAGCTGCTGGACAGTGCTGCTTAGAGAGGCCAGGAGCACACAGTGGAAATCATGCTTGCTTAGACACAGACAACAGAGCTCTGAATCTCCACCTCCTCTCCTCCTCACCCAAAAGCAGCCTTTGTACAGGCCCCGGTGACCCACAGCCTGTGCTCTGAGGAGCCGGTTTTCCCACTCTGCTATTGGCCTCACAGGACCAGGTTCATAGAAGCAGCTGCTTCTCCATTACTCCCATCCCCTTTCCAGAGAACAAGACCCACAGGAAGATTCCCCACAGAGGAGTATAGGTGTTCTTGAAGGAAGAAGAGAAAACAGAGGTAAGAGGAGAAAAAGCAAAAGGAAAGGGAGGAATCCCCAAAGGGGGAAGGGAAAAAAGGAAAGCAAGGGACAGTCCCCAAGGAGGGGGAGAATAGGAGAAGAGAGTGGAAGGAGGTATCAAAGGGGGAATGCAGTGAAAGGATGTAAAGGCCTGTGTGTGTGTGAGCGAGAGATGAGTGATGAGGGGTGCCAATGACCATGGAAGCATGCTCAAAGGGAGAATTAATAGAAAGAGGAAGAGAGGTTACATAAATGCATTTTGTCTTGTAAATGTCTTACTTAAATGGTCTTTAAATGCTGTATTTAACTTTGCTGGATGAAGCAGCACATTCTACAGTTGGACACAGTTGCAAAATTACCATCTTACCAGTGAACTTTTTACTGCAGACTGAAGGTTTCTCACTGAATGAGTTTGCCATGTGGGTTGATAAATTATCATACTGTGTAAGGTAGCCCTGGGGTACTCCCACCTCCAGCCCCTCTTTCCCTTTGCCCATGCACCCTGTACTTGAGAGAGTTCTTACAGAAAATTCATAGCGAGGAATTGTCTCGAAGTCCAGTGGCACTGCAACTCGAACACGGATGTCTGCCTTCCCTTGTATTGAGGTTGGGGAGATGATGAAGTGATTGGAGTTGTTTCCCACGAGGTAAACCTCAAAAACACTGTTGAGTCCCTAAAAACAATATTTCAAAACAATAAAAAGAGGAACATGAACATTGACAATTGCAGAATGTGCTTGACTCATCAATTCAACACAGAGGTAGGCAGCCCAGGCTCAGTGCAAGATGGGATAAAAGGTAATACAAGAGTGACAAATCCAAAAATACATACAGATAAAAGAAGAGGACAAATGCAGGCAAGACACAACTAGAGAGAATAGAGATAGATAAATGTGGAGAGAGACATGAAGGACACAGCCAGACAAAAGAGAGCAGAAAGGAACAAGGCATATATCTAATGGGGAGCAGTGACATAGCTAAGGAAAGTGGTGTCCACCTAAAAAACCCCATGCTATTTCCTCTCTATTTTCACCTGTCTTTTTGTTCTCTGTTTCTAGAGCAATTTGCACAATGGGGTCCTGGTCCATGACAAGGCACTATAGTGATACAAATTATAATAAATAAATAAACAAACAAATTGATGGATCCTATTACACACATGCAGGATGCAAAATAAACATACTGGTATTGGTATAAACCTGACTGTAATGTGTAGTATAGAAGTGTAAGACATGAAGCTTGCTATATTTAAAGATGCAGGAAGATCCTGTCCACACCACACAAATTCTGTCTACAAATACCATGTTATGCTAAGTTCAGCCTTTGTACTTCCTAATGTGTTTTCCCTCGAGTGGAAGACTTGCACCCTTTCCAGGAATGTGATTCCTCTTCTCTATTCAGCCCTCTGTGTGACCCTAAAAAGCCTTCACCATCTCAGCATCTGCACTATCTGTGACTGTCAAGGCGGCATGATGCCAGGGAAAATACAGGCCTGATGGCAAATGGACAGCACACACCAAGTATGCCACCCATACACGAAGCCACGATCAGTGCACATGCAGTATGACATAATCAGATTGAACCAAAAGATGGCACACAACTAGCATGCTACTTGCATGCCAAACCCACAGACACCACCTGTCCAACACACTTCATGCATGTGGAAATCATAGATGCCATATATCCTGGCTGCTGCCTACACGTAATCAGACGAGCCTGAATGTATCAAAAATGCAGCTGACTGCATCACTGAAGTGATCCTTAACCTCCAGAAATGCAAATATCGATTCTAAACAGTTAATTCTATAGACAATGCTTCACTTTCCTAAAGCACAGCTTAAACTGGGGACTCAAAAGCTCCTCTCTCTACAAGCCTTCTTTGGAGGCAAGAAGGAGCCTTTTCCCAAACACTGAAAGTGACACTTCAGGACCTTCCAGCAAAGCATTCAGCTCCTTCCCAAGGTGCAGCCCAGCAGAGCACATTACACTGAAGTTCAGAAACTGCCAGAGCCGAATTTCCAATTTTCCCCCCAATGGTCTCCATCCTGTTAGAAGGAGGGACCAATTAAATGCACGAAGGGGCACTAATAGCAAAAGCTGGCTGAGCGTGACCGCTGAGAGCAGGTGACATGCCAGAATGTCCTCTCTCTACGTCCCCCTCCCCTTACCAAAAACGATATTGCCGTGCACAGGGGGGAGAGATCTGAGAATTCCTGATACTTATAAGGTACCAGAGGTGTGTGTGGCACTTCACAGGCAAATTAAGAAGACAAAAATCTCTGTCCCAAGGAAACAACAAGCTAAATGAGACAGAACACTGTTAGATTAGGACATCTGATGGGGAATGTGCATAACAATAAAGAAAACAGGAGCCAATGCTTAGGAAGGTCTTGGTTAAAAGTGGTAGTATTGCTCTTTCTTTGAGTTCCTATGTTCACATACAATAGGAATGCCAAACTGGATTTTTTTTTAAATATATTTAGAAGGAGAGATGAAGTTGCTTGGCCAGAGCACAATTCATGAAGGATGGTGACCTGGAAGAAGTAAGAAGTTAGTGAGAGAATAAGGGAGTTGTTTTCACTGGCTGGAAGAGTTGGATGAGGAAATAATCCCCATAATCTAGTAAAGCAGAACTAGAGTTTTTGAAAGAAGTGGAGAGAAATAGGAGAACTCATGTTTCACGCAAATGCAGGCCAGGCTTTCGCTAAGAATATGGAAAAGTTAACAACAGCCTCCTTAGTCCTAAGTCCTCTCACTTGAGTTGGATGCTACATCCAGAAAAGAGCCAAAAAGGGATTTATGATGTCTTGCAGTCCTCATACCAGAACCAATGTGGCTAATGGGGCCACACCTAGAGCACCTCCACGTCTACATAAGATGAAGATAACTATGCAGTTACACTGGAGGAGAATGGACACTTCAAAATAAGGAAGGCTGCAAAATAACCCTACAGTGACTCCTCTTTTTCTGTTGGTCTAGGAATTTGAAAATGTTATAAAAGCACATGGAGTCAGACCATTGGGAGCTGCCAACTTCTATGGTAGCTATGGTACATATGGTCTTTGTGGTCAGTTCTCAGCAGAACAAAAGCATAACCTTACTTGGTGGGTTTATTGACTTTACTGAGTTCCAAGGAGCAACCTCAATATGCCTCCATTATCTATGCTGAGTTTCATATTTGCTCTTCCCTGGGAAGGGGAGGCAGGATGGGAGATACAAAAAAGGAAGGGGGACCAAGTCGGACACTAATTCTTGCGGCAGGAGTGACTAGCATAGAATCAGATTTGCTTGGCTTCTAGTTTCCTTTGTGCAGGCAAAACAAACAAGGAGTCCTGTGACACTTTTAAAGACTAATACATTTATTTATCGCATGACCTTTTGTGGGAGAAAATCCCACTTCGTCAGACACTTTGAAATACCACAGGACTCCTTATTTGTTTTGTTGAACTGGACTAACACGGCCACTCTTTTAGAATTTGTGCATGCAGTTTATGAAGAATGCATGGATGTGCCCAAACCTTTCTTTCAGCCTTCTACACACATCATAAAGGAGTTAGAAGCCCAATTTAAAAAAATAATACCTTTGCAGGTTCTTTTAAATAAAAAATACTTACCCTATTTCTATAGCTTCCTGGACATATGCCAGCAGACCTCTTTTTTGTCCCTCCATTAAATTTTCAATCCTAACTCAATGCAGGAATTTAATTCTTAATACCCTTTGCTTGTTTGCTTCTAAACCCTTCAGTGCTTCAGGTGCCTCAGACACATGCCCAGCAAAGTCATTACACCATATGCACCTTCTTCCATACAATTTGGTACAATCTAGCATCTCAACAAATAGACTGTGTAGCCTGCTGACGAAAGATTAATGTACATATTTTTTGTGAAACAAACAAATTAACAATGATGACCAACTTTAGGAAAGCTAGTGCAGGTAAGTGCAGATGTTTGGAGATGTTCTTGCAGTCAGCCACTCATCCCCATGTAGTGAATGCTGTGTATGTTCCTATCAACACATCCAGGACATCTTAGACCCACTGGTTCTGAACCCAGCCTTTCAGGCCAGCTCTTCAGAGGAGGTGGTTGGGAAAAGGTGAATAGTCAGTAAAGAAGCAGCAAAAATGGGCACCTGATTAAGAAGATATATGTTATGTCAGTTTACATTCTATACTTTAGAGCACGCTCAGTCTTAACACATTTGAGCAAAGGTCCTTCTTTCAGTTCAGAAACAGGTTACTAGTCCAGAGCAATGGTAATCAGTTGCCTGCTCCAGCATGACTCATTACAGAGAGCTAAGTTTTGAGACCCTGCCTTCCACTTAATAGCACCTTGCTCCACAAGTGGTCCCCTTGCCACCTTTAGAACTACATGGGAAACTGTGTACCACCCAGCATGTGCTAGGGGATCAGACCCAGACTCTCTGATGTTTTAACCATAGCCCCTCACTTGCCCTGGGAACTTGCATAAAAACTCTAATTTAAAAAAAATATGTTTATGTAGTGGCAATCTGACAGTGCTGAGCAGCCTAGTATCTGAGCACCTACACACAAGTCATACCTGTGTCCTCAGTATCCCAAGCTGGAGACCTGGAGAAATCAAGAGGATGTGGATCTGCACCTTCCATTTTTCCTTCTAAACTCTGCAGCTACCAGTTAAATGTGAAGGCCACTGCAGCCAGGACAGCGTCACCTTCCACACCATCCTGGAGCCTCTCTTTGGTATCTTGTACCATGATTTTCATACATGAAGGTGCCTTTCATCACTTTAAGATGCTATGGATTTCCCAGGAACTGAAGAGGAGTGATTTTGTTTGAATGTGAGATGAAGTTGAACATCAAAGGAACCCCAGCATGTGAAGAAAGGAGCTGGGTGGATTATTTCCCCTCCAGCTGGGAAAGCAGATCAGTCTGCTGATATTTGCCATCCCTAATTACCAACTATTCCAATGCTTGAGCCTTCCCTACATGAAGTCTTGAGGACTAGATTTCATTTGAATGTTGGGAAAGTTTCAATGATTTGTCACTTATTTATTTATTTCATTATTTATTTTTTGTTTCGGCCACATGCTGCTTTCCTTGCTTCAAGTTACTGGAGCCGCTGAACCTCCTGCAGATGGCTGAAAGCAAATCCAAATATTTAAATTGTTATCAGTTGCCCACCAGAAGGGGCAGGTTTAGATTGGAACACAGCTATCTCCTCCCAAAAGACATACTACCCTACAGGTAAAGAGGGAGATTTGAGAGAAAGACTATTTTCTATTGCTTTTAAAAAAAAGAAAGCTTCCCTCTTCCTCTCCCCATCCAACATAGGAAGCTAACAGAGGATGAGTAGAAATAAACACTGTGTCTTTGGACTATTTAAAGATTCTCTCCTATGAAGGCAGGTTCACAATGAAACAAATCAGGCAGATTAAGTTACTTATGCTGGATAAGATCGGTAAAGGATACATGGGCATTAGCAGCATGAATTGTTTGTGACCTGAGTATATCTGGGTTTAGCCCATGTCTCTGGCTTATAAAGGAATGTTGTTGAGGTTGGAGGCCCAACCTTTTTTTTTCCCCTGCCGTTTTCCCTTCTTTCTATCATACCTGTTTTCAAAGCCCACATGACATGTTAGATTATTTTTCACTCCTGCAAAGTACATACTTCTATGCTTTTCCTTGGAAGAAATCAAGACCGGCTTATGAACAACTATAAAATAATGAACCATCTTGCATAGCCCAGCACTTGTGTGCAACCCTACAATAATAAACCAGTCTGTTTACATTCCACAGAGGAAACAAATTGCTCCAAAAAGAAAAACAGCTCAGATACAAGATAATTACTATTAACACCACCTTACAAGTAGAAATGCGATTTTTATGTATTTTAATAAAGCACTCAGTCACCCTAGTATCTGGGGTGGGTTCTAATGCAAAATTGAGAATTACAAGGAGTCTGAACTGTGAAGCACTCCACTTACCATAAAGAGCACAGGGTCCTCTGGGTTTCTTGTCTTGCTCTAGGAAGAGCATGACCACCAAGTGCTCAGTACAAATAAGAAAGTGGGGCATCAGCTTTTCTTCCTGGACTACCTAATTGAAGATATCAACCTTTCGCAGAGGACACAGGTCATCCTTGGTGCTCTATACCCCCAAACAAAGAACATTCAAAAAAAGGCAATAGGGTAGGTCCAAGCCAGTAAAGCAGCTACATAAGACTGCTCTCAGAGATTTTCCTCCTGCATAGAATTTTCGTCCCACAGCCTCTTACCTAAACTTCCAATTCCAATCCAAGCTCTTCGACATCAAGGAGCACAGTGGGCACCCAGGGATCTCTGCACTGCCCATGCATAAATCCATTGATAGAAAGGTCTGTTTATTTCTACAAAATGTGCAGACAGCTCTAGTAGCACACAGTTATTAGTGGAATGGCTACTAAACTTGATTGATTCATGGGCCACCTTCTTCAAAACTAGTACAACATGAATGGATGATGTCCGTGCTTAAGAACCACAAGCTGGACACTCTGGATTAGTTCATTCTTTTGATGATGATTCTTTTGAGCATTTATTGGAACCATCCTGTGCTTGAGGGACCCTCGCAACATTTGCAGCTGTCAATCCCATAGCTGTATCCAAAAATAATGAATAACAAACCACACAGTCCATCACCAGATATAACTAACTACCCAATGTCAATACTGCTGGTAACCAGTGAAAATTCCTCCCCAAACTCCTGGAGGAAAAGACAGGCCTTGCAATGAAAGTAGAGTGTCAGAGAACAGGACTCTGGTGGGCAAATGGGTTCCAGAATCAGATAAAATTCCATGGAGAATATCTTAACAGCAGCCCCCTCCCTCTAATAGAAAGAGGGTCCAGCGTGAGCACCTCTTCTGACTGAAGTTGTTGCAGTATGGCATGATGGGAGGCAACCCAAACCACTCAGGGCTCCACTCAGCCAGGGAACAATAAACTAGCTTTGTCATTTTGGGGGCCTTACACCAAATCCAGAGGTATGCTTAGCTGGCATACTGGAGATTTACACTTTCTTGTGCTCCCTTCAGTGTGCAGATTATGCCCACACAGGCTCCCTTGGATATGAGCAGCATGACTACATGTAAATCCAGAAGTTTAATTGAATACAAGAAGGCCTACGCTACATGCTGATTCTGAACACAAAGTTGGCTCAAAATTCTGGGTTCAGTTCACAAATGAACTTGAACATAGCGGCCACCCCTGAGAATCTAAAATATGAGTGTGCTGGGGGGTTGGCAAAGAGGGAGAGGATGTCTATGTGTGTCTGTGTGGTGCTCATTATTCGCTTAACAACTTCCTGCCTTCCTAATTTATTGTGCAGAGTGCCAGAACAATCAAACCATACTGAAGTTCTGCTCTTCATCACGCCATTCCCTGCTTCGTTTAATTAAAGCCCAATCAAACACCCAGAGTGACCCCACATAGAGTTGAAAAATAAGACGCCATCTTGCCTTGGAAGAGGTGGTGAGCGGGATCTTAGGCAAAGAAAAATGGATTAGAGGACCATTTTAGACCACTTCATTGGATAATCAGCATTTTATTCTTCAAAACTACTGACTAGCTATTTTCTTCTTTTGTTCAATAACAAAGCAGAGGTGATTAGCTCATAGAAAATCCCTGTTGTTCCTAAGAAAGATAGAGGAAGGGATTCAGGCCAGGCACTCAGTCTGTGACACATTGACATGTGCATGTGTATGTGTATACAAAGGTACAGAACCGTACTGCAGCAGATGAGTCATGGACAAAATCCTGCTCTATTGAGGCCCATGATGGATCCTGACTAACATTCCAGTCTCTCAGAGGAGGGAACTCTCCTTGTCAGCAGAATTTGTGCTCTAGCAGGAAGAGCAAAAAGTCATCAGGTTCCACCATTGCATTTTGATCTGAAACAGAAATGTTGCTATAACCTTTTGTACAGACTGCTCATGAATCTTGCATCACATTATCCAACAAAACAAAACAAAACAAAACAAAAATAAAAAAGCCCAAACCCCCTCTTGCTAACTAAATTCTGTCTTTACAGCATGTATAGGAGATAACTCATATGCTCCAATTGCTACCCATATCCTGCTTCTGCACCACAATGCATGCTAACACAGCCCTTATGATATCTTACACTCATCCAGTGCCTTTCCAAAGGTTTGTGAAATGATTTACAAAGCGATTATCTGCTGGTGATATGCAGCCACTTCTGGCTAAAGTTCAGCAGACTTTAACAGCACATAATTGCTACACAAGAATTTAGGAAGGAGGATGGATAGATGGATAAATAAATAAATAAAGAGCACTATCACCCTGTATCCAACTGAAATGACTAACTTTAGGTAGGCAGACTAATTAACCACACCCGAATGTGGCCAGAACAGTACAGTCAGCAGCCCTGCTTTTTGGATCTTTAAATTATGATAAATGATCAGGACTCGAGCTTATATTTCCTTCACCACCCCCACATATCATGGATTCAGTATAACTCTCAAGTTCTTTCTACCCTAATCAAGCCGTCGCTGTACCTCACAAGGTCATAGCCACATGTTTTCAGAGTCCAAGGTCAGTTAACGTTCTTCATCTTAACACAGACTCATGATGGTGATGCGTACGTCCTAGGCACAGACTAATGCCAGAATGGAGATGTGGAGGAGGAGGAGATGCCCAGGCTTGCAAACAAATTATCCACCAGTCTTTATGAGTTTGCTAAGGGTATTTTCCTAAAGGGGAAAAGTTATCAGGTCTCTGAAAACAAAGATGTTTAAATAAACATCTGACTTTCTGCATGAGAATACCTTCCTGCCTCCTAATATTCAAATCCTTTGGCACTTCTTCAAGATACAGTTAGACCACAAAAGGCTAATACTGGAAACATGACGAGCTTAGATGAATGGTTGCGAGCAACAATCTAGTCACTTAATGTTCATCCAATAGCAGACAGCAGCAAAGCTATACCCAAGTGTCTTCTTGAATTAGTCCTCCCCACTCATGGATGCAGTGCATCTGCACTGGACTACACACTGGGCAGGGTGAAGGCTCTGTGTCCAGAAGAGAGAGAGAGAGACCGAGAGAGAGAGAGATGAGGAAGGGAGCTAGCCTGACCCATGCAGAGCCACGTGCCAGAGACGTGGTGGCATGGGCTGGGAAAAGCTGTTAATCCGTTTGCCATCTCTTTCTGATGAGGATGGGGTAAAGGGTAGGGTTAGTAGAGATAGAGTTCCAGAAGTGATGAATTTTTCAGGGGATGCATCATTTAGGTTCCTCTCTTCTTTTCTCCACAGTCATTCTCTTGTGCTTATGTGGCTTTTTGCACACACTTACCTTTCTCTGGGTCTGCTACCTTCATCTCTTTTTGCCCTGCATGTATGTCTTCACGAAGGCCTTCCTCAGTCAGCATCACAGAAAGCAGAGAAGGGATGCTGGAATTTCATCACAACCCTTTCCTTTGACAGAAGGGGACAATCCTCTTTCCTCCATTGAAAATGCCCATTCTCCAGAGTGGCATGCCATGGTTTGCTTTTTAGTTTCCATAGGCATTCTTACTGTACTTGGAGCTGTATCTCAGCACCTCTCACACTATCTAGGAGTGGATGGCCAGAGCACATTTTTGTCTCTTTTTAGTGCCTTGTCATACTAGCCTCCTGCTTTCCCTCCTCTAACCCAACCTCTTCTCTGCCTCATGCCTTATTCAATCCAGTATTTCCAAATAATCCTCATTTCACCTCTCCTTTCTTCTCCTCTCTAGAATTCTTCCCCCTTCACTGAGCTTGTCTTTTCTTCAACTTTTTAAATAAACATCACCCATGAAGTTCATTCCTTTCCCCTCACCACCAGAAAGGCATTTGCACCTTTCCCCTGGCCTCCCCATCACTATCCTGACCACAGAACCCAGTGAGAAGAGAATAGAGAGTTTGGCTAAAAGAGGTACAGACACTCTGCAAAGGCTGGTCAGCCTGAGATTTAGAGGAGAAACAGTTGGAACTGGCTGATGCTTGTAGTCATTTGGTTCTTGTCAGAGAACAAAAGAATCCACATTTCTTGCCAGGACCTAAAATTCCCAAAAGGGAATACTCCCTACATCTTATCTGTGGTCATGTGTGTCTACACTGATGGTGACAATATTGCTGCTGTCAGATCGATCTTTCTGGATTAATTTAGCAGTCAAGACACATTAAGTCAATCTAGAAATTGACTTAGTAAAACCACTGCTGCAAGTGGCACAGTGCAGTGAAGACACTGTCCTGAGAGGGAGTTAGGAGCTCAACAGGAGTCACACAAGCTATGCAGCATAGCTTGCATCACTCTCGTTGCCTGCTGCCCAATTTACCCAGCAACAGGGCTGTCACTAGGGTGGGACAACTGGGACAAAGCCCCAGGCACCAAATGTTAGCGGGCACCACAGGGCTAGAAGCTGCAGCTTCACACTCACCCTCTAAAATTTGGCACCTGGAGTTGTGGGGAGCCAGATTTGTTCCCAGCCACCGCTGGAAAGTGGTGGGACGCCAGATCTGACTCTCTGCCACCACTGGGGACAAATCTAGCTCCCTGCCACCTGCAGGCAGCAACTGGGGATGAATGAGGCCCCAGGCTGGATTGGGGTTGGGTCAGGGGAGGGCACCTTTGGGGCTGCTTGCCTCAGGCACAAGAAAAGCTAGCTCTGGCCTGCCCAGCAGTGTAGACTGGGCCTGCATTGACTTCACTCAGACTCTTATTTCCTCTGCTCTAGTCTTGAACCCTTCCCCTGCCAAGTTTCCAGCTGCTCTTCAACACACACGCATGCACGCACACACACGCACGCACACTCCTTTTCTGTAGAATTCTGACTGTTTCGAGTGCCTCTTTCCACACTCCTTGCCTTTCTCTCTCCCCCCACCTTCTTTCCTGCTTTCCTCTGGTTATCTGCTGAATTCCATACACGCTTGCACAGACGGGATCAATCCGAGGCTGACTCGCCTTCAGCTTATCTCTGCTCCAAATGATTGATTTTCCCTCTTTAAGGGTAATTTGCTGGTGAATTCCATGTATTGCAAAAAACCCTGTGAAATCTAATTCAATCCAGTTGGCAGCTGGCACTTTTGGGAAAGAATATTGGAGACCTGTCAGTTTTCCTTTATAATTATGTACTTTGTATATCATATTTATGGAGTGTGTCTGTCTATATACATACATACAGTATATATAAGATTCATACATTGCATCCATACATTCATATCCATATGCCACAATGGTGCTTGAACTTACTTTATACATCAGATATTTTTAGATTCCTGAAGTGTTTTTTAAAAAGAATCTCTCTTTTTATATTTTTAAAATAATGAGTATTTAAAAGTATTTACAAGTGTCAGATCAACATACTTGCAGTGGTTCATGTACTGTATACATATTTTTTCTCTCTGTGTCTGCCTCTCTCTCTCTGTCTCTCTCTGCAGTCAACCATGATCAGGAAATAAAATCAAAGCTGGAATAGAAGGTGTGTTTCTCTTCAAACCTAATTCCATCCTCTGTTTAGGGCGTTCTCCATTTCCTTAGTGTACTTCTGCAGATATTAGGGTGATGAGAAGAGTTTAAGAATCTAGATAAAATAGAATTTGGTGGAAGAAGGGTTTACCACTGCATGAGGGACGCTGCAAGTGTAAAATAGATAATTTGTTGTTACAGGACTTGGTACTGAAACTAGAATGCCTTGTGGTGCAAAGTTAGGATGATTGTTTAAAATCCTGCTGTCTCTGTTTAATAAGAATTTCAGTTACTTTAATCAAAAAAATTTCCTAAGAAGTCCCCTGAGTTACTATTTCATAAGAAAAACAAAGAGAAAAATGTCTAATTTACATAAATGTTATACAAAATACGTGGGGGCCATGGCTAGACATAAAGAGTACCTGCCATTCTCCTCCTCTTCCTTTTCTCCTACCATTGCACCCTGGCCAAATCCTGTTGTTTCTTCCACCTAACATTTCTAACTCTGATTCTTCATCCTCACTGCCAAAGCTACAGCTCAGTCCCTCTCATCCAGACCTTTGAGAATTTCTCATCTTTAGTGTTCTTGTTTGTGCATACTCCTTTCTTCACCCTAACCAACATTCAGTTGCTAAAATAATCCCCTTTTCCTAGCGGTCTGCCTAGGTCCCTTCCCCATCTTAAGCATTAACATTTGCCTCCCTGTTGCTTCCAAGGTAAAAGTTCGAGACCTTTGACTACACTGTCTCACAGCTCCATCCTGCCAATATCTTTGGCCCCCCTTAGTATTCTGCCTTTCTGTCTACTCTGCTCACTCTTCCACACACTTCCCTGCATTTGGAACAACATCTCCTCTGAGTGTGCCTATTTTTCTTGAAACCATCCTCAAAATCTGCTTCTCCATCTTGCTTTGTAAAACTGATTCCAATGCCTTTGATGTATTCTCATTCCCTTCCTGTGTTCTTACCTCAGTTTTAAAATATCAGATCTTTGGATGTTACAAGCAGGGCCATAACTAGGGCAGGGTGAATGGGGCTTTGTCCTGAGCACCCCAGAGCAGCTCCATTTAGCCGCTCTATCAAAGGGCACGCTCTGTGCTGGTGGCTCCAGGTGCTGCTCATTGTTAGGGGCGCCTTCCAAGTGGAATGTGCCCGGGGTGCTGAAATGCCTAGTTACAAGCCCTCTCTTTACCCCATATATTTGTAACCTTTTCTTTTTTCCCCCTCCCCCTCCCCTTCTCTGTTATCTTCATATTTTAGGTTTGCCTAATTTAGACAAAGTTCTTTGGGTGAGCCTGCCTTTTAAATCTCCATAAAGCAACACATAATGTGATGGTATTAAATAGCAACAATTCAGTGCTAAAAGGTGCCTTCCTCCTTTTCTTCCTCACCAGGGACTAGTGCTGGTTAAAAATCTCTATAAACTAGCTGGAACCTGATTCACTCAGTGATTCCTAGCCTCAGAACTGAAACAAACCTTTCTATAATAATAAATAGTATTAGAACTGAATTCCCTCTCTCTCACATAGGTTTCACTCTTTTAGTGAAAATGAGAATCCTGTGGCACATTAAAGACTAACAAGTTTCTTTGGGCATAAGCTTTCATGGGCTCCAACCTATTTTGTCAAATGCAGTTGGAGCCCACAAAAACTTATGCCCAAAGAAATTTGTTAGTCTTTAAAGTGCCACATGACTCATTGTTTTTGTTGCACACAGACTAACATGGCTACCCCTCTGGAACTTGATGCTCTTTTGGGGAGTCAGTCCTAATCTACAGCAGTAAGTGAGAAGAGAATCCAGCTCAAGATGTATATTTTATGTATATATGGGGGTGACTTCTGTAAAGTGACTAGTACAGAGCTGGTGGAAATGATTTCCATTGCCCTTAGAAGAGGCTCTCAATCAGCATAAGAAAATATATCCAGGTAGATTGGTGCCCATTTTGCAGATGGAGAAAGTGAGTCACACAAGCAACAACCTTGGAGGGCCATCATTCTCCCACCAGCTGTCACCACCCTCCCTACTGCAGCCAGATGGAAGGAGTCCTCGCTGATCTTGTGTCTCCCTGGCTGCAGCAGGGAAACCATTCTGCATTCCTGGATGCTCCACCTGGATCCCTAGGTAGCGGCTCCCTTCTGCAGCCAGAGGGATAGTAGGTCAGTGCTCCCCTCCCTCAGATTTCAGAAAGGACCCCAGCAAAGTTCTCTGCCATGCTCTCTGCTACAGACAGGGGGTGGGGAGTGCTAATTTCCCACTCCCTCGGCTGCAGTATGAACCTGCACCTTAGCCCCACAGCAACACACTCCACCTGGCCCTTACACAGCAGCTCCTGTCTACAGCCAAGCAGCGGGGAGTGGTAGGCCACTCTGAAAGACCCCATGGGCCACAAGCTGGGAACCACTGGGTTAACTCAGTTTTTCAAAGTCCTCTTAGGCCTGACCCAAAGAAAACTGAAGTCATTTAAAGACAGCCATTAAATTTAACATGCCTTAGAACAGGCCCTTAGAGAGCAAGTGGATAGTCAAGAATAAAATGCAGGTCCCTTGATGCTTAGTCCCCTCTTCTAACTGTTAGACCACACTGGAGGCTGCACAAGTATTTGATGGCTGAACTAGCACTATCTGCAGAAAAACTGAAAGGGCCAATTGAATTAAGATAGCACAGGGCAGTTTTAATACATGTGGAAATCCCTAGCTAATTACTCCTCAAGAAGAAAAATCAATCATATGGGCAGGTGTTGAGCCATGCCCCTATAGGAATCCCCTCAGATGCCAATCTTCTTCTTTCCTTTGCTTTGTGCGGTGAAGAGAGGCAAACTTAATTGACACCACATAGCTGCACTAGGAAGCCATGTCAATTCTCTAACAGATTTTCTCTGATACACTCTCACAACCATCTGTTTTCCCTTGCTTCCCAACTTTGGTATAATATCTTCCAAAGCAGAAACAACTCTCCCATTTCATCCATTCAAATCTTTCTTCTCCAAATTCAGCAAGAAGCAAAACTGAATAAAAAACATTTTACTGATGAACTTGAGGCAGAACACATATAGGTTACTTCTCACAGTGACCCCATTCAGCACTGTCTACACAGGGTGATGCCCTTTTCCCCTCTTTACATTTTCATGCCATCTCAAAACATCATCTGATTAACCACAAACACACCCTGGGTTATTACATGCAACAAATTTGTGTGTGCAAAACCTTGTGGCTATGTACACAAATGCGTAGTTAAATTTGCCATCACCTGATTTAGAGTCACCATTTTTTCCACAGGAAAGATATGGGTCGTTTATACAAAAACACATATGCATGGAGTTATGCACATGCAGAGGGTCCCTTTGTGAAATTTTTGCTTAGGAACAATCTTTTTTTCAAGCTAAACTGTGCCCAATGTTGAGTGAGAGTTGGTGGATTTTCAAAGGCAATGAGCTGAAGTTTTAATGGAGCTGGCTTTGGACTGAATACAACCAGATATAATCTTTCTTCATGTTTTTTGATGCGAGCAGAGATCCTGATTCAGCAAAGCACCTAAGCACATACTTAATTTTACACATGTGCTCAAGCCCCTAACTTAAAAACACACTTAAGTGTTTTGTTGAATTAAGATCACGATCATTTTATTAGCATCAAGTAGAAGAGGAGACACTAGCAAAAATTCTACCAGTTTTTAAAAATGTCAAACAGTTCTACTTAAGAAATACTATCAACATATTAAAACCTTTCTTGGTTATCATAGAATCTAAAACATTTTAAAAGGGACAACCCTACACATAAGCGCCTCTTTAACAAGCACTCAATAGCCCCACACAAATTGAGGGCTTCTACAAGCAGAATGGGAGTGTAGAACTAGTTTGGCTCAAGAAATAATCATATTTGTAGATAGCATGAGCCAGTTTACTTTCAGTGGCAGAGCTGGAATTTGTTTTTTAAAATGAAAGGAGGAATGGTCTGATTGGGCCTTTCATAGGAAGCTCTTTCTTTCATCAGTTCTTTGCTTCCTTAATACCACATAAGGGAAGCAATTGCACTGGTTGTCCCAATCTTTCTGTAGGATAAAGAAAGAAGGATGTAGAGCAATAGACAATTCTCTCACCGCTGATCCAGTATTGCACTCACTGTCTGTATGCAACCCTACTGACAAGCATTAACAGCTGTTAATGCATTTTGATCTAGTCCTATTTGAAATGGCACTGGATGGAAGCACGTTAACTAACTGTTAATGCACTACAGCAGTGTCCATTTGGACAATTAATGGACAGCAGACTAGTATGCTGTAAAACAAACGTAGTCCTGTGGCAGTTTTAAAGACTAACAAATTTATTTATTACATGAGCTTAAGTGTGAGAAGTGTGATTTTCTCCCATGAAAGCTCATGCAATAAATAAATTTGTTAGTCTTTAAAAGTGCCACAGGACTCCTAGTATGGGGTAGATTCACACTCCAGCTTGCCATGAATTAAAATTCAATGTAGATCAGCCTTTAGAGAAACTTAATATCCCAGGCCAGGGCTATGGGAGATGTGGCAGACAGTTCAGCCATGAGCTGGAGCCACTTTACCCAGTAAAAGGAGGAGGGCTCCATCAAATGCCCATAAAGAGGGGACAAACACAGATATTCAAGCAATATGGAGGCAAAGAGAGGAGAGGATAAAAGGAAACAGAAAGAAAGAATTAACAGAAAAATAGGAACAAGAGACAGGGGAAAGTCAACATTTGGATTGTAATAGTTTGCAAACAATTACATTTAGGTATCTTTATAGCTCTAACAGCAACAGCACAGCCCAAGATACTGGGGGTGAAATCCTGATGCTTAAAATTAATGGGAAATGTGCCACTGAGTTCAACAGGACCAGAATATCATCTGCTATGACATAGCTGACAATTTGCTCTTAACTTATAGCTTTGGGGGAGCAGGAAAGGCAGAGAGACTCAAATCTAGCCATTATTGGTACTTTGGAATTCCTGTTGTGTTCAGATACACCTAAACTTTAATATTATACTTTTAATGCAAAGAAGTTTGGGGTCTCAGGGCTTTTAGCAGAGTAAACAAACTGCTGATGGAAGTGTCTAAAATGAGACTCATTTCCCCAAGAGGGCCATTCAAATGAGTAATCCTGCCATTTTGAATGCATACCCATGAGAGGCTGTGTAATTTACCCTTCACAGCACTGCAGTTTTGCAGGTTGCAGCACCTATTCTAGGCATGGTAGAAAGCATCACCTGTCCTGATCTGACCACTCCCAGTCTTGACATAGTTTAAACCTATCTCACTTCCCAGATTGTTGCCCCAATAGATTTTTATAGCACCAGCTTCCTGGTTAATCTAGTTGCTGTATATGTGCAGGTAAGTACCAGAGTGATTTCTTTTGGAAAATATGATGAGTGCACAGACATATCATGCCATTTCCAAACACAACGACTCCACTGGTTTGATTAAAATCACTCGGAAGGATCTCATTGATTTCAATGGCAGAAGAGTTAGGCCAAGGACAAGGGATTTTTGACAATTGCAACTGATCTGTCTGGGAGTTAAAGAAGAACTTCACCACAAACCACAAAATTTGTTTATTTTCTGCTCTCATTATTTAAATAGATGCCTGAATCTCCTCTCCTCCCTTTAGTGAGGCTGAAGGAATGGAGTGAATTTGTGAAGATATGTTATACACTGCTGTAAGCAGAGCTTTGAAACAGAAATAATGACAGAGCCTTCACTCAGTTGACACAAACTGCCCTATCATAATGTTCTTCAGTTAAAAAGTCACTGACACTTCATGAAACACTACAACAAACATTCAATTTGGAAACAATCCTGACTACCAATCATCCGATTTATAATTCTGTTCTTTGTGTGCTAAGGACATGTTCAAGAAAACACAATCCTATTAGCTGCTTAAACACGCACCTGTATGTCTCCCAGCCAAAATAATAACTCCCTGTTTGCACTGTATGTCACAACTAACTATTTTGATTAGTGCTTTGTGATAAATTACTTCAAACATGAAAACAAATATTTTGGAAAGTTCTTGCAAGAACTTGTGCATTTCATGAAGGGGGGAAGAATCTGCCATGTTCACCAGCAGTTTTGTGATAGGCAACAGTGAAGTTACAGCATTCAAAGAAATTTTAAATCTCCATCCTTTCACCCCAAATAAAGATTTTGTAGTTTTACAGAGAAATTGTACATTTTTATCAACCATCTGATTTTTTTTTTCTCCTTCCAACGCTCTAATTACAATTTCAGGTAGATTGAATAAATGCAAGGTACAGAATAATTGCTGAGATATAAAGATTTCATTTTCCTGTGAACATTCTTCATAGTGTGACAAACATGGGAAGGGAAAGATAGATACTCTACGCTACAGAAGCAGCATTGTTTATAGGTATTTTAGAAAGTTCTCCATGATATGCCAGCAGTGTTGGTGTTTTTTCTTTTGGATTTTTTTTTTTAACGGAACTGTGGTATGGTTGTAGATTAAGATAGTAGAGAAAGAAAGACATGAATTGCTTGAGTCAAATATGAGGAGTAATTGAAGAGTGTAACCTTAGGGCTGGAAAACCTAATGGAATTCCTAAGTGAAATGTCTCTGTGCTATAATAAATAGAAGGTCCATTAACAGCAGCAAAGAACAAGACACTGACGCTGCAGGCAAGTGTTACTGGGGTAACTGCTACCACTGCAGAGCAGTAAGAAAATAAGTATCCCAATCCCCCATCCTGTCAGACTGTCTAAGAACTACACTAAGTAATCGCCATTTAGGATTACAGGTTTAATAAGGTGAGATGGAGGACAGCATATACAGGTACCCTGGTAGCTGCTTCTGCAATGTCTGTTGTTAAAGAGCATGGACTCTCTCCTAGATGAAAGTGCTTAGACAGGAAAAGTAAGATGCAAGAAAAGAAACAAACAGAGGTTAAAGTGGGCTGGAAAGGCCCAGAACTGCGTTCCGGGGCCCACTATTTTTAGTGGCTCAGCGTTTTGGGCCCCCTAAAAATAGAAAATGATTCTGGAATGCTGCGTTCCAGGGCCCACCTTTGAAAAATTGTGGGCTCCCCTGCACATGTGCAAGCTGCAGTTTTCTGGCCCAGCACGTTGCTGGTGAGTACCAGTGTGGCCTGGCTCAAGCTGGGTGGGAGTATTGGGGGTGCCTGAGCTGGGGGTGGGTACTGGGGGCAGGGGTGGATTTTGGGGATAGGGGAATGGATATTGGGGGCAGTAGTTGGGGTGTGGGAGGGGGACACAGACGTGCAGGGGGGATTACTAAATTAGGAGGGTTCCAGGGCCCATGAAATTATACTTTAACCTCTGGAAACAAGAGCCTGCACTGACTTCCTTATATAGCTATTCATTTGTTGCAGTTCTCTGAGTATGGATTAACTTTCTTTGCAATGTATTTATTTTTACTTCACCTTTTTCACAATGGGAACTGCTAGTGCTTTGAAAAAGGGGCTGGAAAGTTGCCTGTTCATTGTAGTTTCTAAAAGAGCCTGTGTATTTTGGCTGAAATTCTAATTGTACATTTTAAAGCAATACTCTGTGAACTGATATATCTAACCATACACCTCCTACAACAGCACCCTAGTGGGACTTCTTTTCCCATGTTCTTCCCATAGAGACTGTACTACTATCACAAAAGTTGTTCCTTATTATTCATTTAGACTCTGTCTTGTATTAACACAAAACAGGCCCTTTATTTTCAGACCAAAAAAAAAGACGAGTAAAGACCATATGGACACAGGGGGATCGATGAGTATACACAGCCATAGGAACCATATTTTCAAAATTCACAATTCCTGTTCATTTAAAAGTTCGTTGATAATACTGTATTAGCAGGGTTTTTTTTTAATGCATAGGTAAGCGTATGACAGGGGTCTAATGACTCTGCTCCATCTGCCTTCATCCTTACCTTGTGGTCTATTTCACCACCGGAATCCCTTCATGGAATAATCTCCATTCATAAAACAGGCTGGCAAAGGTGCTCAGAAGAATGCAAGAACTGGTACGTCATACGACCATATTTGTAGGAACTCATCAGCCACATTATTCTTATTTACAAAAGCAACAACAGACCTAATAAAAGGATATGCTCTTCAGGGATTGATGGGCTAGAGGGACAGCTGTGGGACATACGGAAAAATACCCAAGGTATGCAGGGCATCCAGGTATCATGCTCCCTTTTACATATTAGTATCCATTTATCTCACCATAACCCATGTATTATTCTAAGTATAATGTGAAATACACAGAAACAGAAGGCATCAGAGATAGGAGACAGGAGTCATAAAGTCACCAAGGTATGCTTGTAGGATGCATCTGTAGCAAGTGGCTATTGATATTTATTCTCACATCTTACCTCATCTTTATCCTGCACCTGGATAAAAAGCGGAAGGGCAAAGCCCACCTGGGCCAGCTCTGGGATGCCAACACTGTACTCAGAACTATTGAACTCTGGTGCGTTGTCATTTATATCAATGACAAGGATGTTGAAGGTGGTGATCACTGTAGCATTGGAGGGGGTGCGGTCATCATTCAGTTCTGTCCCCTGCAAGGGAAAATATCAGAATGGCCTTTATTTCAAAAAGCAAGCATAAGAGAAATGCAGAAGATTGTGGATCATCATATAGAATTTGCATACAGACTGTGCAGTTGACTACTGTCATTGAGACAAAGTCAATGGCAAAGTAATAGCCTTCCATTGTCTTTCATGGCATAGATGCTGCATGATATGAACACAGCTTAAATGTGCATTTGTGGTCAAGATTAGTGTTCAAATGATAGACTGAGAATGATGGGTGACTCCAGGCAGGCATAACTTGGTTAGGAGTTGAGTAAGTTCCACCACTTCCAACTTGTGCCAAGGATGGGCATGCATGAATTTCTACTTGCCCCACCCCTGCTGTGCCAGTATCTATAACACTGATTATATTCATTACTGCTGGCCTACAAATCTGCCTCTCACATGGACTACCACTTTTAGATATCTGCCCTGTGGGAACAAAAATGTTGCCTCTCATTCTGATACTGCATATTGTAATGACAAACAAATAACAGCATGATGCATGCAGGAGATGTTTTTCCTCCACTACTATTAATGTCAAGATTGTTAACATCTTGCACTGTAACATGGGAGATACTCTGAAAAACCAAGGTTTCCCATGACTTAGATGTGGGAGGAGGGGTGGTGACCTGAGATTCACTCTTGGGCCTCTCTGACCTGAGATTAGCAACAGTGTCAATTGTGCTATACTATGATGGAGACAAATGTCCACTTGAAAAATAGGACAAGACCAGCAAATTCATTTTGCATGTCACTTAAAATAGTTTTGATTGCAAATTACTAAATATGAAGGGCCAGAGCACTGACACTCTGTGTCATGAGCCCTCAACAACATCACTTTTTACAGTAGAAGGGTTTGGGGAAGAAAGGAGGTGGCTGGCTGGAGGATGTATTTTATAGACACAGAAACTAAGTGGTGAAGGACATTTAAAAACAGAGTTCTTCCTCTTGTATTTTGTATAAGCTTTTTCCATTGCACGCAAGATAAAAACAGAGACAAGACGGCATGGGGAGGGAAGAGCCCATTGCGGCTCCACTGAGCACGGAGGGCAGGCTGATGGGGTCACTAAAGAACATTCTGAGGGAATGCTGCTGTGTAGGTAAAATTCAGCATCCTCACAGACTGGCTTTTGTGCCCATTTTATACACATAAACACTCTGCAGTTTTTAAGCCAAAAATCACCCTTGTTCTCTCCCTGCTGAGAATCAAGGAAAAGAACCAGGTTTCCAAGAGATGATAACAACAGTGTATTGAACAAGTAGAACTCCACAGAAAGACCCTCACTGGTCACCGGAGGTCAAGGAGAATTATTAGATGTCATTTTGCCTCCCTGACAAGCCCTGCCCCTACCATAGCAAGGAGGTGATCTGGACTCTTTCAGTGTACCTTCCCAATCAATGACCTCTCTAGCATGAGTTTTTTTCTCCCCAGGCCCAGTGGAATCCACACTTCTAAATGTATTTCCAGCCAACTGGCTGGGTTAGTATTGATTTTGATTAAGAGGCTGAAATCGGAGGTGGGGGAGCAGTTGTCTGGCAGGGTCTGGTGGTGTTGAAATGTTATGCTTCGATGCATTTTCATGACGAGCTGACTCTTAGCCTTTTCTTTTTAATCCTTTTACTTTGTAACGCAGACACACGTGCAGCTGAAGGATCTGCTGGACACCAAAACTACAGGTGCCCAGTGAGATGGAAATAAGGACCTGCTTTTGTCATGTCACCTCCTCTCTAATTCTGTGCCACCTAACAGCCCCAACTAGCTCCATTAGTACACTCCCCATTTATTAATCCACAGTGCATTGCTCATCTTACTGTTCAAAGGGGTTGAGGCATGCAGTGTCTATGTGTGTAACCCATGTGCCTAAATAGGTGCAATCTCTTTTAGGGACCCTTATGGCTGGGTTACGTTGCTGGGCAGATTTTGCAGCCTAGAAACCAGAAACTTCTGGTAAGAGGGTGAGATAGCACACTGAGCATGCTCCACAAGTTTTATTGTTTTGCTGGAGTTACATGCCCAGGGAGAAGCTTGAGAAGAGAAGCCTGGAGAAGAGCAAACAGAGAGCTGCAGAGGACATTGGCTAAGGGACTCAGTGAAAGGAGCTGAGCAGGAGTGGACTGCAGGATGTTTTCTCCCAGCTTTCGACTGCTTTGCAGGGAAGTTGTCTGCAGTGGAACTGAGAGTTGGATGGGCATTGACCTGATTGCATGGTGCTGGCTACACAGGAGGAAGAAAGGACTGCATCACATCTGCCTGAAGATTCCTGCAGCTAGAGAGGATGAGGATTGCTTATGTTCTGCATTCAAGCCTCAAGTACTTAAAAGACTGCAATTGAGATAAGGGTGACTCCACCTGAACTTTGGGACTCTTGGGTTTCTTACTGTTTTGTTTAAAAGTATTATGGTTCCTTAGGATAAGGTGTGTTTAGTTAGTTAATAAAGTTCATTGTTACGTTTCTGTTGAGTAATAGTTTAATGTGGGATGGAAACTCTGAGCAGTCTTCGCTGTGAGTCCTTTTAACAACTGGATCCTGGCTCTCCAGTTACTTTCATCAGGGGTTTTCTCTGTGAGGCACTGGAGAGGGGCAATTGAATGAATTTGAGCCCACCCTAGCAGGTTACATGTGCACAGCCTTTTCCCACACCAAGGCGTGCCACTGAGCCAGAACAGTACATCTACTGCAAAAGATGGAAGCCACCCAGAACACAAGATCACAGAGCTTTGGAGGGGCTCCTCAGCTAGCGGCAATCAGGGTGAACCACAGGAGATAGAGCATGTTAATTCTACGCCCCACTCCTCCAATCTAGCGATAATGGGGTCTGGCCCTGAAGCCAGACAGGGAGAGTGTCCCCATGTACTGGGAAAGGCAGAGATCTGCCCTGGTGTTATACACGGAAAGTATGGCTCCACTGTTCTTCTTCACTTGAAATAATTCAGTATTAGGTAGCACAGAGCTGCAACAGACTCACAGATGATCCTCTGGTTGAAGGGCCTTTCCTTTCCTTTCAGCTATGCTGATGCTTCCCCTTTCGCAAAAGGGATGTTGCTCTCAGTGTCTCACCTTCACTGTGATAATGAATCCAGCGCTGTAGAAAGGATTTTCACGGTCCAGTGGCCCATTCAGGGTTAAAGCTCCACTTATATAGTCCAGTGCAAAGATGCTGTTGGTGTTACCTGGCAATGAAGAACAGAATCAGCACAAGCAGTCCATATGGCTAAAGACACAGACAGCAATGGACACAGCACAGAGGAAAGCCTGAGGAGACAAGACTCTTTTCCCTACCGTCCATGCAGGACGGCATCACAAGCAAAAAAGCCACTGCAGAATTCAGAACTTCTTTTAGATCCCCAGCTAGGTTACAGAGGATACTAGTAGGTGTAGACTTAAAAGCATACTGGATGTGTTTTAAAATTAAACAGCTGTACGTCAGTTCCTCCTTCTTTCACTTATCCACTCAATATTGGGTGCAGGATTGTGCCTTCCTTGCAAGAGCTGATAGTATCACAAATACTTCAGGCAGCGCAGGAATTTCAAAGAGTTTCTGCTAAAATGTAAATGCATTCATCATCTTTATCGCCACATCTCTGGTGTTAGTGATGTGGGATCTCAGAGAATATATGTACATTTGCAGTTTACCGCTGAGCAAGCACCAAAGTCTGAGCATAAAGCAAGAGCAGCTGTTGTGAAACAGCCACTCCTATGACCTCAGGGTCAGTGGGAACCCTGGGTGAGCAAAGCCTTATCTTTATCCCCACCATTACACACCAGGCACCAGAGCTGAGCTGGTGTAAGGCAAGAAATACACTGTTCCAGACACAGGACTCCTGCAGGTTGTTTCTCCTACAGAGCAAAGGGAAAGCAGAGACCCAACTGCTCCCAGAATGGGAACATACTGCATATTGCCCCTTATTTAGCACTTGTGATAGGGTATCTTCAGGGGTTAAAGTACGCGGGAACACCCCAGAATGCCATTCTGGGGCCCCCTATTTTTAGGAAGCCAGCATTCCAGGCCCCTAAAAATAGGGGAACACCCTGGAATGCTGCATTCCAGGGCCTCCCAAAAATAGGGGGACATGCCAGCACGCTGCGTTCTGGGGCCCCCTAGAAATAGAAAGGTGCACCGGAACACAGCTTTCCAGTGTGTTCCCCCTAGGCCAGTGGAAGGGAGGGGCTGTGGGCTAGGGACAGCCCAGCCACCCCTCCTTCCCTTCCCTGGAGCCGGGGGCAACTCCACCCTTTCGGTCAGGGCCAGGTGATGCGCATGGCCTCCCCTAGCCTTGGGCCCAGGCTCCTGCTTGCCTGCTGACTGGCCAGCCAGCACCACAGCCTCCTTTCCTTCCCCCTGCCCAGCTCTTTGGCCACCTCAGCCAGGTAAGGAGGCTGGGTGGGGGGGGGGGGTTGGCATGGTTGGACAGCTGGTGGGGAAAGTGGGGGGGCAGGGAGGGTGTGTGGGGAGAGGGGAGAAGGGGTTGGGATAGTGGGCTGGTGGGGCTTGGGGGGCTGAAGGGGGTAGCATGAAGATGTAGGGAGCTGGAGGGTGGGGGTTAGGAAGGCTGGAATGGGGGCAGGGAGCTTAGGGACTGGGGACTGGGGCTGAGGAGGACATGGGGAAAGGGGTCTGATGGGGTAGGTGTTTTGGGGGCAGTAGCTGAGGTTGGGGGCAAGTGTTGGATGCAGCAGCTGGGGGGTCAGGCATTTGGGGGGCAGTAGCTGAGGTGGGGGCCAGGCATGTGGGGGAGCAGTAGCAGGGGGGGTATGAAGGAGGCCCAGATCTGCATGAGGGAGTCCTGGAAATTTAGGAGGGTTCCAGGCCCCCCGCCAAATTATACTTTAACCCCCAGATATTGGGGGCGGTAGCTGGGGTGGGTGAAGGGGGCCTGAACCAGTGTGCGGGGGGCTGTCAATTTAGGAGGGGTCCAGGGTGCCCCAAATTATACTTGAACCCCTGGGTATCTTCATGGTCTTTTAGATCCATGTGGTTTTAGGGCAGAGCTAAAGCAGCATAACCAACAGGCAAAATCCAGTTACTGAACTGAACATGATTTTGTGAGGCTCCACATCCTTTAGCTGAAGCAGTGGGTTTTCATTTCACCCACATCCCTTCAACTCTGCCATTGCCACCATGCCCCCTGGATGACAGACTGCACCTGTTCAATGTCCCTACTTCTCTGGTGGAATGAGCTGGACTCTTTCAGTGCCTTTTGCTCTCATCTAGTTTGTAGATACTCTTTGTTACTTGCCTTTGGGTGCCTTTCTACGAGCATGTGAATTGGGTTTCCCTGAAGGTTGCATGTGAATAGCCACACGCAATGCCTCACTATTTTGCGCTTCATGCAGAAAAGCATGTCCTGCCCGCATGGTAACCTGAGCCCCTTTCTTCTCCTTTAGAAGCAGACACTGACAGAGGGTTAAACAGGGTATCACTGAGTCCTACAGCCCAGCTGCCAGCAGGTATTAATAAACAATCTCATGGGACTGGGGCTACCCTGACTATGATCTCATCTCCTTTACCTTTGTCGATTGAGACAAAGGAAACAGTTGTCTTTTGGAGCCCAGGATATCTGATGCATGGTTTGTGGGATATGCAGGGAGAACGCTCTTGAATTATTGATTGGGGGCTTGCACGTGCACACGCATGCACAGATTGTTTTCCCTACACTCTCACATTATGTGGGAATTCCTGATCCCAATCACCAAGACAAAGGAGAAGGTGGGTGACTTACATTCCATTCAGCTGGGGGCAGGAGGGGGATAAAAAGACACTCAGCCTCTCAGTACCTTTCTATATTAAAAACCTCTAGAAATTCATGACAAGACAATTTGCTATCATAAAATTGTATTTTCTTTAGCTCTTGACCAACTTGCTCTGTTCTGATCCTATATATCTGCCTGCCTGACCAAGCTACCTTGATATCCCTTTCATCCAGCTTTCAACCTCTTGGTCATATTGATACTCCCTTACTCTCAGTGGTTAATGACCCATTTCTTACTCCTAGTTACAGTTGTCTTCTCATCTGACTTAGTCACACTGTTTTAACCCACTTACTCATTTTTTCCTCCAGGAGCAAAAGAGACACTAGTGTCTCCTTCTCCTGAATCACATCTGAACTCTGTCATTGAACATTTCTACTTTATAATGGAGGGTTTACATTTTCTCTTCAAACCTTCAATTACAGAGTGTTCCATGATTCTGTCCTTGGTCCCTTCCTCTGTTCCATCCGAAATGGTCCATTAATTGCTTCAGTGACAGAGTTCCCAGCTTAGTGAACTGTTACGGCTCTACTTCCAAATATTAAATGGTGTTCAGTAGCAAATCATAAAAGGTACCAGTAATTTCTGCCTTGGACTTTACCTCTCTATGGTGGTCCCTCAAATCTATAGTCTTTCTTTTCAAGTTTATTCTTGGATCCCTCTAACATCTACTCATCTGTTTTGACTGTCACTTCCTGGCTACCACATGATTGATTAAATCCTTTTTCAGGGTCGGAGAGGGAAGATAGTCCTTGCCTCATAATACTGACCCTGCTTCAACTCTGACCTACTTAACCCACTGATCTCCTCCTAAGTCAAGTAATAACTTAGTTAACCAAGTTTTGAAATCTTATAATTTTGGGCAAGAAAGATATGGGAGGAGAAAGAAAAAGTTAAGGACCATGAAACTTTCCAGTACCCATTTTGAAAGATTCCTAAGTTTGTCCTTAGCACTGTTGAAATTCTTCTCCACCCCTTAAATCACTTCTTATCTAGAGCTATTGAAATTTAATGCACCACTTTCTTTGATTTCATCTTTCTAATATTTTGGGAGCCTTGGAAATCTTTGGTTTTCTCCCATCTCACCAGGATCAGCCGAGCATAGTTAAAGATAGAAACGACCTATAGTATTAAGACATCTCGTCCATTTCCATGCCAGTGCCTCCATGATCTTCACTGATTTCCTGTTCATCTTCGAATCTAATTCAAAGCAGTTCTCCTGATTTTCAAAGCTTTCAAATCTACATGCTCCCTCTCCAATTTCATATCCACCAACTCCTTGCACTCACTATGCTTCTCCAGTCCGGGATCCCTCCCTTGTTCCCTCTCGATAGCTGGGGATGAGATAGAGTAGGAAGGCCTCATGTTTTCACTTTGTACTGCCATCCAAGGAACATTTTGAACTTCACTGTTTCCTCTCTTTGAAACCTGAGTGTCATTTTTTTCCTTCTCAGTTATATCTAATTCTGAAAGTAATTTTATGATTCCATGGTTGAAGAAGAATGTATAAAAATATACAGTATTTGCAAACTGCTAAAAGTTTAAATGCCCTAAACTACCAGCCATTTGTTTGCTTGTCTATTGCCCTACTAAACTGTATATTTTGGGCAGTCTTTGTACAGTCCCCATCATTAAATGCAATAAATACCTACTTTGACCATAAAATATTGTTCCATCATCAATAATCTGCTAACTGGTACTTTTGCCACCTTCAACCACAGACCAATATCTTATAATGGAAATGGATCAATGGGGCTTTTTCTCAATTTGCCCAGAGCCTGAAGGACCTAACAAAGCTCTGTGTCCTGAGCACTGGGCCGCACATTCTAAGGGTCACAATGAGAGCTCCATGCAACCAAACAGAAGCAAATGTAAGATGATTTTGATGGAGAAAAGGAGCAACTTAAGGACCCAAATGCTCTCCTGCTGTGCACATCAGAGGTTTTCCTTTAACTCAGCCTCCCACATATTGTTCAAACTGAAGATATGTATCTGATATACTTTTGGGAGCCTTTTTGCTTACACAGATAGCGTTGGTTGGTTCTAAAAACAACCTCAGAGTAAGAAGGAGGTGTCTTCAAATTTGTCATTTGAAGTATTTTAATAATCTTCTCTACAAAGACTCTTCAACCGTCAGTTCATTAGTTCTCTGACGAATGGTCCTCCATGAAGTACTGGACCATAGAACGATGTAAAATCCTGCTAGCTGCTTCTCTTTGAGAACACCCTCATCTTAACATTTTCAATTTTGCCATCTTTTTCATGGGGATGGGGGAATAGTCCATTTTGCTTTTCATTCCCAACTTGCTGTCACTCAGGCTCCAACTCTTTCCAGCCCTTAATGCTATAAAATATCTCCTTCATCTCTTGTCCTCTGTCAGTTTTCTGACCCACTAAGAAGTCCCAGCCTGGGTTAACTACAGTTTAGTGTGTGGCTGACTGGGCATACTACAGCACAGGCTGATAGCTTTCAAATGGTTTGTCTGCTCCATTGCTCTAACAGCAATTACATTCTCTCCCCTTTCTCCTTTCCCTCTCAGTCTGGAAGACAAAGAAACCATTCCAAACCACTACTAGGTCACTGCATTACTGAGTCAATCCGCGTAGCGGCAGAAGGGTTCCATGGACACACCAAAGCCACACCATGCAGGATGCTGAGCAGTATCAACGGCAGTATGCCATGTTGTTGCTGAGACTCTGGTTGCTAGCTGCTGGACATTGACCCCCAGATAAATCTGTTACTCCAATGGTCTATGAAGCAGACAATAACTATTGAATGAAATCCTATAGATTAACATAATCCTGTGGATCAGCATCCCTACTATATAATTTTGGTAAGTGACTCATCCATTTACTGCTACATTCAGTCTCCATTGTCGATCTATTGCCAGTACTCTTTCCATTGCCCTATGCCATTCTCTCAGTCTAAAAATATCTGACAGAGGCTTCCAGAGCTGCCCATTCCGTCCCTTGCCCCTCTTTGCTATGATGCCACTTTGAACCCTGATCCTGCCTGCTGCTCTCAGTGCCACCTGCCTGTCCAAAGACACCTTGTTCTTTTTGCCCTGCCTTGCTGCTCAGACCCATGTTACCTGCCCTGTCTTACGCCATCTGTACTGTCATGCCCTCCTGACCCTTTGTCTTATCTGGCTGATGCTGATTGTGTTATTTGTCCTAGCCTTCTATCCAGACTCTAATTGGTGTGCCAGTCTGGTGAAGGGCTCTATAACTATATTTTACAAGAAGCTTTGAGAGGCAACACAATGAACAGACAGAATCCCCTCTAGAGTATTTTAAATGGAGCAGATCTGCCAAGATAATCCTATTGCTCAGAGACTATAAGACGGCGTAGGCTTTTGACTGTTATTGCTATCTTTGAGTGCAGCACACAAACCTTTTGCAACCCAGACAGAGAACATCCACAGCTGAAACCAAAACGTCACTGGATACTAAGTGATCGTATGAACATTTGAAAGCAGACAAAGTGTTCAAAGTGGGCTTCCCTTTGAAGGAATGTGGTCTGTTCAAAGCTTCTATACAGCCCTCTCTGCTGTATTTCTCTTTATAGTCTAGGACACAACATTCACACAACACACTCACATGTGAAGTAAAATTCCAGTACCAGCCAGCCAAAGAGATAGCTTACCTCTGCAGCATCTGTACTCTGGCCACATAATTAAGTCATCACAAACAGGACAGGAATCACTAACAGGCTGAACGTCCACCAGCAACTCATTTCCACCAGTTATGAGTTACGGTGTTCCAAAGCTATGAAGAATTTTTGGGAAAAGGGCTGCTGTCTAATATGTGTCACCCCTGTTCTGACAGGTGTCTTTAAACCCATTCTCTAGCCTGTACTATGCCAGGGGCTTGTACTCTCCAGAGCTGTATCTAGGAATGCATCAGGAATGCAGGCTTAGACTAAATAGTCCAGAGCTAAAAAGGAGGAGGAAACCAAACTTGAGAAGGACCAAAAACCTTGGTACATTTAGCACTTGGAAATCAGCAAGGCAGCCAATCAACTGGTTTCTCTGTAAAGTACCTGGAAAATGTATGACTGTAAAAGAAATTGTTCCACCCCACCTAGGAGAGCAGAAAGTCTGTCACAGGCAGGAGCTTTTTGGGCTCAGTCACAGTGAGCAGCAAATTTCAGAAGAGAGAAAGGGATTCTTGTACTTCTTGTGGGCAAGAGAGATCCATAACCCTACTGGGAAGGGTGACTGCCTTCTTTCCTCTCCCACACTGAAACAAAAATGAAAACCTGCTGACCTGGAAGTGGTCAGGTGTTGAACAGAGTACAGCCTTTGAGAGCAGACTGAATGGGAGTGACAGCAGAGCAGAACCAGGGACAGCACTGTCCACCCCTCTGTGCCTAGGTGAACACTGCAACAGTCCCTTAGTGAAGGGACATTCGTGGCTGAGAGATGCATTGTCAGAATGGCTTGGCCTGGAATTGCCAAACCAATGAACTTGAAGTGAATGACTTTCATGAGATGTAAAGGGGAACCTATCACACTCCTTGTGCTTGATAATTTATTAATCAAAATGTGCTCCGTCAGGGCTCCTCTGCACTGAAATAGATGCTGTTGGATGTGGTTCATAGAGTCGGCAACAGACACAGTTATCATTATATAAATAGTCCATCAATTCCTTTGACCACCTCACTGCTTTTCACCTTGAGTTGTTACCCCCATGCAATATGGAGACAAGTGCTTCAGGGCAACTTCTCTTCTGCGTGCCTCAAAACACCCACACAACCTACTGGGGAGAGTATTCCTTGGTCTCTGCCCTCAATGAGTTTTGACAGAAACAAGACATTTTAGATTCTTGTTCTTTATTTAATAAGCTACACCCTGGGAAACATTACATTTTCTTTATCTGCAGCTCTAGAAAAGAGCATGTGTTCTCTTTGATCTGGAATCAGTTTATTGTCACTTTCTAGAAACACTGATTCTTACTGTGGTGCTCAAATCTAGATCGGGATT
This sequence comes from Podocnemis expansa, assembly GCA_007922195.1. Taxonomy (NCBI): domain Eukaryota; kingdom Metazoa; phylum Chordata; order Testudines; family Podocnemididae; genus Podocnemis; species Podocnemis expansa. The sequence continues at coordinate 22,903,750 of ML681981.1, read as the reverse complement.
TTTTTGTAGAAAACCCATACATCACACTTCTAGAGTCAGCAATTTTGGTACCTTGTCTGTGTGAGAGAGTTAATTCACCTGCTCTAGCACAATACATTCCCGGTTTCTAATCTCACGGTTTCTAAAAAGAAAAATTTTTCACTTAAGCAAGTATAAGTAAAATGTACTTTGTACAAAGTCACATGCACACATAAGGATCAGCTCTACCACCTGATATCCTTACACAGTTCCCACTGAAGTTAATAATTAACAAGCTTCACTTTACCAGCAAAGGGGTACAAAACTTGTAAGTCACAGAAAGGTCACCGCTACATCAGCAGGCACTAGAGTGGGAGTGCTGAAAGGTGAGCCAGGGTAGGAAGGAAGAGTGAACTTACCCCACATTCACCCAGCAAGGGCAGCTCCAGGTACCCACTCTGGGTGTTGCAATTTGGCACGATGTCACATCACCACTCAGGTTTGACCCTGCGGTCCCTCTGAAGATGGAGACAAAGGACCAAACCTGAATGACGCTGTGACCCGGAGCACGAGGTTGCGGTTCCACTCACTTTGGAGGCCTAATCATTTCTAAAGCAGCAGGAGCCCAGTTTAATGGAGTTTATTCCAATTCACAACTTCCAGGATCATCGTAGCCTCTGTGACAATATCATAGCCCTAATCGTAATTTATCATAGTAAGGTGCTAGCTGTTTCCCAGCCCACAAAGGCCCTGGTGCCACACTCAGAGTCTTTCCTGGCAGAGTTTTATTTTCTAAATGTAGGACATACACAAACAGCTCTCCTGCAGCTACAGCTCTCAGAGGATTTTCTTCTTTGCCTCCTTCAGTCCTTCCTGTGTCAGGGCCTGCTTCAAGTTCTTTCCGGCCTTTTTCACTAAAGTTCACATCCCAGGGGAGGCCCTTTTTTCCTCAGCAAGTTCTCACTACCTTGCCTCCCAGAGGACTTCTGCAGTCTTTCCTAGGGAGCGTCTTATTGCTTCCACTCCTCTCTCCTTATTGAGAGCCTGGCTCTTTATAGTCCCACGTGCTTCCCTGCTCCCTTACCTGCCTCAACTAGAAGACCTGTTTTTGCACAGAAGCTACTTCATTTAAAGGGGCCAGCCACCCTGTGACAATTATATTCAAGAATTCTGAATTCCAAACCACATTATTCTCTTTTAGAATAATTCTAAAATGTGCTAGATGACTAGAACTGAAGCCAAATCAGCATCGCTTTTGTATGCTTTCATTCAAAATATAGAGGATGCTGGTATCCAAAGTGGATGAAGAAATCTCGAGAATGCCATTGTAATTATAATGGCTCAGAAGACAAAAATGTTTTGCCTCTTCCTAGTCACTTTTACTTTATCTGGAGAAAGGTTTGTGAAGTTTGTGGACAATGCTATGTGGAGGTAGCCATCCTACCTCCCCAGCAGGGATACACATGATAAGTATAGTACATCACCTACTGGGTGATACCAACACAGTAGACATGGATTGACTGTGGTTACTATATCTTTGTTTTGAAAAAACACCTTATGGGGGCATTTTATAGATGTATCATTCAATGCGGTAGCCTCACATTTCCAAATATACACTTAAAAGATTTTAAGAATCAAAACTAGTAGGCCTTTCTTCTCCTCAGTCCTCTATGATTCCATGATGTGAATGCAACAATAACCTGTTTCAGGAAAACTGTACTCATTTGCTCAACCCAGCAGCCTGAAATTTCCAAAAGAAATCATCATCATGAATGAGCCAGTAGAATTCATGTACAAATAAAATGTTACCTTTAAAATGGGCAGTTTATGTCTTCTGCCGGTGGCAGTCACCATGACATTTGTGACAGTAATATAGGGGATTGCAAAAGAGCACACTGATGTAGTATAAGAAAGCATTAACCATTTGAAGCCTGGTTTAACCACCTTTTAACAAGATGAAGAAAAAATGAATGGTTGATATTCACATCACTTCATTGCGATACAACACAAGATTCCATTCAGTACTCTTCTGTGTTCCTCTCAGTGCAACACAATTTTCTCTCATTCCCAAAGGATGACATAGCTGTCATAAATGTTCATTTCACCCTTTTATTTAACCTCCTGTTTAACTTGCAGAGGGCTTCATCCAAGTAAACAGGGAGCAGAAGGCAGACATAGTCCCAAGAGTATGTGCTTTGTACATTTGGATTTTTATGCATTTATAGTTTGAATGAAGTTTATGGAATGAATTTTCACCACCCTGCACATAAAGAAAACATATACATGAAACTGCTGGGTTGTTGTTTTTTAAGAGATTGTTTCTGCACTGGGACTTCTGAGGTTCATAAAATATCCCTCACTCCATTCCTATGCAGCAAACACACTCATACTAGGACTTACAGATGGCTCACACTTCTACATACCTATCAGCTGCTTCACATTGACATCAGAAGCCAAACAGGAGTCAACATAATCAACATGAGTCAACATAATCTCCAGATGGCATTTCTTACTTTGTCATTGTTTCTTTGGATGCATTTTTAACATAAATAAATCTTCTTCACTGCCACCTTTTTGGAACTCCTCCAGTCAAGGTCTGAGTAAAAACATAAGAACTCTCCTATTTTTCCTAATTCTCTGGAACATAGATACTGCAATCCCACTATGTTTCAGTCTTCAATATTCCAGTGTTTCTTCTCCAAATACATTGTTTTTAAAGAAAAATAATCACACACACACACACACACGCATGCACACACACATGGTACAATCCCAGATCCCAACTTCCTGATGAGGGAACTGACTTTTAAATTGTCATATGGGATGATTATGACTTCTTTTTGGTTTGCTCTTTAATTATTTGCATCTCATCCACCTAACACAATAACTTCACATGTTTTAGATGTTCAACTCTTTAGGGAAATGAAAAAAGCACTGTAAGGTAGTCCTCTGTTTTGGCTACTGGAAAAGTGCAGTTTCTCTCTGCTCCAGATTGTGCATACCCTCCTCTTTTCTGTCACTAAGTGTGCTTCTTTTCAAAGAGTTGGAGTAGTTTTGAAACATTCAAGTAATAAGATGTGGGGTACTGCCTGACATTATTTTCTCTCAAACCTACAATCAGCTGGGCAAATGTTATTGACAAACCCCATTCTAGCTGCAGGCTTCAGTCCCACATCTCCCTCCAAAAACCTGCCAGCCCTTCTCACACACTTCAGTCACTTCCCAAACTGATGTTGACTTATAGTTTTAATTACTGAAGATCATTTTCTGGGGAAGACTTTGAAATGAAAAAAGCCATTAAAGAAGGCATATTTACTATGACTGTTCCTGGAATGACAGCAGGCCAAAGTAACATGCCAAAGTATCAACCAGTCATTTGGTCCACAGCACTGAAGAAACATCCTAGTAAGTAAGGCCATAGCAGCAGTCACCATCTCACTTTCACACTCCGTCTTATTCCCTTGCTTTGGCAGTGTGGAAAAACAAACTGATCAATAACTTGATGTGAGTGTATTTTTACCAATCCTCATGAGTTCCTACACAAATGTTCTACTGTGATCACACAGGAAGGCCTTCCTAGCACTTATAATTTAAGACAACTTTAAAACACTGATAATGCAGAGTGATTTGAATGTGGGGGAAAAGACAGCACAATTTAGACTAACCAACTAATGGGTCATATTTCCAGAACACACTCTCTCTTCTAATGTCCAGTTTAGGAACTTGAGGCCAGATTTTTAAAGGTGCAGAGACACTTTAAAATATCTACTAGGCATTAAAAAGGGAAGACTAAACAGTGACCTAATTTGGGGCTTGACGATCTCATCTGGCCAAACGACTGACTTAAAAATTTGCAATATGATTGCAAAATAAAGGGGCCTTACTTCTATTTGCTCTGGGGAAAGGTGTTTCAGGACCTACTAAAGCATTTTAAAAAAATATTGTTTTCCAGGTGTATAAGAAAGAGGGAAAGTACTACTTTCCAAAAATGTCTGTACCACTGCAGTATCAAGGGCTTCTGTTTACTTGGACAAACACTTCCCACAAACTACAATAGTTTTAATTAAGGGAAGAATGTTTTTTCAAAATTTAGCAAATTTAATTAAAAAAACAGCTTTTTAAAAAACAGTTCTAGAGGTTTGGCAAAACCTCCAAACCCCACAAGCTTCCTGAAGCCCTGGATCTCAATTTTCTATTGTCTTCTACAAAGGCTCTTCAAGTACCGGGAAGGACATATCGATTCTCCTTGTGTAATCTCTCCACTGTCCATCCATCACTGAACCTGAAATTTGTCAATCACATACAGATTGACATTTTGACATCAGTGGTAGCTGCTGCTTTCCCAGAGCCTATGAATCCTTCAGTTTGATTTAACGTTTTGGTGTCCACTCTTGAAGTACAAGTCATTCCTATGGATTTGTGCCAAGAGACCTGCATTTCCGTACAGTATTAAAAAATTGTGCAGATCTTTTTATTTTAAGAACAACTTGAAAACAAAGCAAAAGGACTATGGGAGGAGCAGGCACAAGGGAGTGTTTAATTGGGAGCAGACGGGGTTAGGCTTACTTTTCAGCTGTGGAGACTCAGGTTCAAAAGTTAAGTCTTGTGTACCCTGTGAAAATAGGTTGGATTTGGATAATTGGAATCAAGCCCATCTTACAGCCTTTGACCTTGTTTAGAAACAAATCCCAGCTGGGCAAATCCAATCTTCTTGGTTCCCAACATAGCCTTCCCCTACCCCTAAGGCCATCTTCCCCTGTCATCACAACACAGGCATAGATTTCCTCTACCCCTCCTCCCCAGTTCTCAGTGAGACGGGGCGTTGTCTTCCCCACCCCTCCTTACAGTTGTTAATACAGGGAGACAGTTGGCTACTCTTTTGAGACTTATCGGGATGCTACCAAAAAGGGCAACATTTCCAGTTGTGCCCTCCCAGTAGACCAGTGGAGATCAGCACAATCCAAATTCCCATTAGTGTACCCCATCCCCCTGTATCTTCTGTAGTTTCCCAGCCATTGCATGAGAGTGTCACTACCAACCAACTGAGGTTTAGGGGTTGTGAGCACCGAACAAGTCCTCACCCAAGATGACCTCATGAAAAATCTGCAGCAATTCAATAACCCAGACAGTCTCAGGCAAAAAGGCAACAGGGTGAAGGGGTCGTAGATGGGATGAGAGATCGAGGGACAGAAGCATGTAGAGAAGAGAGGGAAGTACAAGATTTCCATTAGCTTGTTCCTGCTGCTCAAGTCCAAATCCCAAATGGAATGGTAACTGGGAGAATAAAACCCCCAGCTCCTGCATAATAAACTTCAGCAAGTGGTATCTAGATCCAAAAATTGTCACCTGGGCCCACCTCTGGTTTTAGCAAGCTGGGGCTGGCTAGCTGAACAGCAGGAGTTGGAGGTGTGAGAGCAGGTTTATGATACTCTCCTATTCACTGAATACATTAGCAGCCTGGGTTCTGCACAGTTATTTTATGTTCCTCCATTTTAGAAGACAGACAAAGTTATTCAAAAGGGCAAAGGAGGGGGGTTTTTTTGGTTGTTTTTTTTTTTTTTTAATTTAATAATGTTGCAAAGAGGATGAGGACATTCAGAAAGAATAAAACACATTATGTCAATACAGACCACGGATTGGATCCTCCCCTGCACTGTTCTACCAGCACAAAGCCGCCCCAAAGCCCACTTGCCCAGCCAAAGCAGATCTGGCCTATGTCAAAAGATTCTCAGGTAGTACCAAGGTGTCATAGTGGCTGTTGCGCTCCCTCTCTAAAGCCAATACAGGGGATGTGGTCGTGGGAAGAGCTGAGATAGTCATTGGAAAGAAACAAGACCTGATTAGGGGAAATTGAGGCAGATCTGCAGCCCTTATGAGGCACAAGTTGTATTATGGACTTGGCAAAGTCATCCCTATGCTCCTGGAATTCTAGGTTGCTGTAATAGCTACCTGGGGTCTCTGGCAACCAGGATAAGCTAGAGTTGTTTCAGGCTGCTCTCACCTGTGGTGGGGGACTAGCTCAGTCCAGAATAGCTCAAGCACTCAGCCTTCACATCCTCCTCAGCCACTCCAAGACACAGCTCAGGAAGCAGTTCAATGAAAGAAACAGCAAAACCAGAATGATTGGGTTATGCCACTTGAAACATGACAGAGTTTTGCATACCCCAAAGCACAGCTCTCCAAGTTCTTCTTTACGGAGTATGGATTAGTCCACAGTGCTGTAGGTTATTCTTTTTAACTGATTCCACCAAATATGAGTAGTATTTCTACGAAATGCACCATTTAGATCAGTGGTTCCCAATCTGTGTCCCAGGGGCCAAAAGTAGTCCTTAGCTCCCTTCCTGCTGGCTGCAAAGTGGAGTTACTGCTTAAGGACCTGGGTGGAGTGTGCTTCCACAGGGCTAAAAGATCAAAGCAAGCTCCTTGCTACAGCCAAAGGAACAGAAGACTCCCATTCCCCTGGTTGTAGCAGGGAGCACAACAAAGTGCTCTGCCTTGGTCCACAGGTGCTAGGGTCCTTGCTGGAGCTAGAGGGAGTTGAGCACTGATCTTCTCTCCCCCTGGTTCCCATCTGCAACAATTTCTGTGGGATCCAGACAGAGTGTGCTGAGCTACAGGACGTGTGCTGTTTCCCTGCTGCAGCCAGAGAAACAGGACAGCAACAAGCAAGGAGACAAACTGCTTTTCAGGCTGGGCCTGCTGTGGCACTTCAGGGCTGTAAAAATGATATCCGTGGTCCTTGAGCCAAAAAGGTTGGGACCTACTGATTTAGATACTACCCTCAAAATCTCTGGACCATATTCCACACAAATGAAGAACCATGCTTTCCTAGTTCTGATTCACAGTGTTCAAGCACCCAAATGCCTGTGCCTCTCTGAAGTTTTGCATTTCTCATCAACAAAAGCTTTTAGAAGAGAAGACTGGAAACATTCTATAAGTCTCACACCTTATGACATGCCAGGTTCAGAGATGTGGAAAGACACCCAATTTAAAACAGATGCCAACTGATGGATTGGTTTTGGGTTTTCAAACTAGAAGGACCATTAAGTTTGCCTATCAGGGGTTTGAGGGCCATCAAAGTTCTTCTGTTGTCTATTTAATTAATTATGAAAATCCTGGTGACAAATGCTTTTGGAATCACCATATTTGGAGGAGATTCAATAGCTGCTAGTGTGAAAATGTGCTACTTGCCAATGACCCAAAAACCAAACTCTATTCCAGTGGTTCCCAACATTTTTTCTGCCATGGCACACCTTGCTACCTTTAGTCAATTTGAGGCACACCACCATATAGTTTCCAAATGAACTCATGAATATTCATGAGCCAATTAGCCAATCCAGAGCTCTTTGAGTAGTTTTTCAAAAAAATTTGTGGCACACTTGCTCAGACCTGACGGCACACCTGTGTGCCATGGCACACTGGTTGGGAAACACTGCTCTATTCCCACAGACTTCAAGAGGAATTAAAAGTACTCCATATCTAACAGGGGCCACTCAGCACCATACAGCTGGTTTCCAGCTAAGGAACTGGGAAGTTAGGGTTCTGATCTGAAATGCAGCTCCTCTTCCCCTCAACGTCCATTCTCAGCGGTCCGTACAAGTATGGATAGTCAGAGTTGCATGAAACCAATTTTTTTCCCTAGCAAAACCAGCTTCTTCTGCCGCAAAATTATAGCTCCCCATTTGCAAAAACTAACTTTCATTTCCCAGAAAGACTCTGGGTGAAAATGAAAATGTTCAGCTTTTTATTAGAGCCCCAAACCCCAGATTATTCTCCAGCTGTGGCAGTGCTGACTATTTCCTTACATAGCTCTGTTAACAACCACAGTATCTCATTAGCAAACCCACAGACATTTTTGTCTCAGTGTGACAAACTGCACCAGCTGAGTTACTGTTTTATTGCAGGAGCCGCCAGTTGGGGAGAGAAGGAGTCTCACTGGTGGAACTGCAGAAAAGGAAGCTCAGAAATGAATGAACAGAGAGGCTATCAACCAATTCCTTGGAGAAAAAACCAATCAACCAGGTTCTATAGGTGAGAGTTGAGTCCAGTTAATAAGGCAATGGGAGAGAAGCCAATGAGAAATGCTGGGATGAAGAAATCAGTTCTTGGTAGGAGCGGTCGTGAATATGTAGAACAGGCTGGAGTCAAACACAAAGAAGGTAGGGCTGGAGTATCCTGAATCTGTCACCTTGGTCACCACACACATCAGGATACCCCAACAACAAAAGCACTAGTTTTTACACACTAGTTGCATTTCCCCTATATACTGGTGATCAGACTGTGCCTTGTCCTGGCGGGGTCATGGGTGGCAAGTAAAAAGCTTTCCCCACCTGCATGGTCCTTGTGCAGCCCTGCACAGGAGCAGTTACTGCCAACCGTGGAACACTAGGGCTTGCTTATAACTACCCCCAAATGGCAAGATGCTGAAGACAGGATGAGGATGGAAAGACTTATAGTTTAAATTCACAACAAGGTCCTATGACTAGTAAAGGCATCAACTAATATCCAGCCAGCTGTAGTTTCTACTTTTCTAGAGACTGGTGCTGCTCCGAGCATCCAACACTAGTTCTGCTGCCTTCCCATCACTTGGTGCACTCTGGATGGCTCCAGGAAATCAATCTCCCTTAGTCCAGAGTGCTCCCTTAAATGAAAAGTCTTATCTAGAACATGTCATGTTATATAACAAGTCACTTGCTTTGCTTGGAAAATGAAAGATGATGAGGCAGAGTCCCCGAGACAGAGGCTATCCCCATAAATCTGCCATAAAAGGAGTCGTGGATTACTTCGCTGGATTAATTATCTGTCCTTCAAACAGAGCCCTGACCTCAACCACTGAACATCACCAACCTGCCAAGGCAGCTCATGAACTTAGAAAAAAGGAGCAATTCTGTACAGCTGTGTGAGAGCACACTGTTTGCTGGCACAGTCTGATCTGTAGATGGTGTTCAGTGATAACAGGCAAGAACCCCCATTGCCATCATTATTGTCATTACTGCTCCCTACTAGAACCTCTCTCTAGCTCTTTCAGGTGCAGATATTTATTTTCTCTTGGTTTTAGTATTGTTGATCTGGTTTGTGAGGAGTCCAAAAAGTTTTGACAATGAGTCTGAGTGTGTCAATTGCTTGTTAGGAAAGAAACGAATGAACTAAGATCAAGGACAGTCTTTTTCTAGTTGAATTCCACTTACAATATGCACAGGATCCTTATTATGCCTTTGATCGATGTTGGACAAGACCAAAAGCATCCACAAAACTTACACTGTACAGCTGGAGCCCTACATGCAGAATTCCTGGAAAAACAGCTTGCAGCCAGTCTCCCCCTGCCGGCCCCAGCACATTGTTTTAAAATGTACTGCTTCTGTGGGCATGACCTCTCTAGAGAAAATGACACAAAAATTCCCACCATTGCTATCAATGGTTCAACTGCACCAATGGAAGACATAGTGTAGACAAGCCTTTGGTGGCTTCTGATATTGCTACCACCATATCAGTTAAACCTGGGGTTTAGAAGTTTTAAAATTTGGACTTTTCAGTGAAATTTTTCATTGAAGTTTGAATGACAACACTCCCCTCTGTCCCCCCCCCCCCCGGGCAAGGTCAAAAAATTAAATATTTGCAAGGAGAGAAACATATTAATTGACTCAGGAAAAACAGATTTTAAAAAAGGATTTCTCCATGTAACACTGGATGGAGGAAATCTATAAGTTCATATGTAGACAAGCTCACCAGCTAGCTGGAAAAAGTAGACTCCTTAGCCATGCTAACTGAGAAAGAAAGACATATAGATGGGACCACTGGATTTTTTGTATGACTTCAGACTTTAATATATTTGTAACCAAACAGCAAGAGATTACATCTTAAGACTTATTTTTGTATGGATATGGTTAATCTTTTAGTTTTATTGTTTTCCTGTCATGAGAACCTTGTGCTTGTGGATAGCTGCATAAATAAGAGCTCCTGCAGTACATCCTGAAGATGCAATCTAATGCACATCTAACAGAGGGGTTGGGCTGAAAAGGACAATGCCAACTTAAGATCCATAATTTTTAAAAAAATGTCTACCTTGGTGATATTAACACCATAACTTACTAAAGCTGACAGAATGATAAGCATCCGATTTACTTGTTGCTGTACTTTCAGTGTGGACAATAAAAATAGACTAATCACTAGATAATAGAGATAGTGTTGCCTAGACATTAGTGCTGGACAAACTCAAGAGAATTGGGTTCTATTCCTGGCTCTGCCACTGGTTCACCTAGGGCATGTCACCTCCTGCCCCATGCCTCAGTTTCCCCATCTGTCAAATGGAGAAAGTGAGGCTTATCTTCCTTTGTAAAGCACCTTGAGCTCTTCTGATGAGAACTGCTGTATAAGAGCGAGCTAGCTAGCTGCTATTATTATTACTCTTTCACTTTTGCTTACAGTCATTTGCTAATTCAATTAACTTCCTGATACCCATACATTATACAGCTTTGCAAAATTGTCTTGAAAATTTACCTGCCTAGGCACAAAATCTACTCATTGACTTTTACTATAATGATTAAGGATAATGACAAATTAATGATGTTTTATTTGACTGCCAGAAAACTATTCGTCTTGTGTGAGTAGAATTTAGCAAGGATGCATTAATAGAATGTTTCAATGTTTGGAATATAAAACATGGGAAGATAATGTGTTCTTTCAAAAAGAAATTGGCACAGAAATTTTAAAGAGTCAGGAGTCAAAAGGAGTCAGTCATTTCTGTTCATGTTAGATTTTTCAGAAAAGCAATTGAAATTATGTGCCTAAAGTGACTAGCCAGCATTAGTTTAAATAAATCACAAATCTAAAGTACCTTTTTCTTAAGCAGAAGAGACAGAGAGCTAGTCCACACTACCTCCACAACTGTGATTTTGTAACTGGCTAGAGGAAGCATCCTCCTAAGTTACAAATAACTGTTCAGGCTATGGCCACGTCACAGTTTTTCTACCATTAAAACTGAACGGGTGCATCCACACATACCATACTTCCCGCATGTTTGTATTAGTGTATTCTGCAAAAATGTGAGTAATTATCCCCTAATGTTTCAGCAGTGGACAGAAAGAACAAGAACATGAATGTAGATTAGTACAAACAACACATGGGGCAATGCATCCTGGGATGTCACAATCTGGCCAACACCATGCCAAAGGCACTCCTAAGAAGTCCTCTTTGCACTGTACAAATATATCATGCTGAACTGGTGAGAGATTACCGTAACTTTATGTGCAGGCCTCTGGCATGGGGCTGGTAGCAGATAAGGTTACTAACCAAGCTTCAGTCATGTTGTTTTTATAGACACAAACCACATCAGTAATGGATTATGACTTGGTTCAAAGCAGAAGCAGGTGACCTTCAGACTTTAGCCCCAAACACAATTTTCAGGAAATCTTTGCTCTAAGCCAGGGGTTGGCATCCCAAAAGGTAATTAGAGCCATTTTTAAAAATTCCATCAATAACCAAGTGTTTTGAGAGCCACAGTGGGTGTAGCCTCCCGTGGAGAACAGCTGAGAGCTGGGCCAGGCACCTAACCACAAGCAGAGCTGGCTTTTGGGTTAGGCAAGGCAGGCGCATGCCTCGAGCCCTGAGCAGTAAGGGGACCTTTGCCTGTTTTGCCTACCCCAAAAGCCATTTCTCCCTCAAGGGGGAGCTTGCCCCTGGGATCAGGGCTGGTGGTGGGGAGCTGGAGCTGGCAGTTGAGGGGGGAGCAGAGATGCTGGTGGAAGGTCCAACAGCAGATGACTGGGGTCCATGGGGGTCAGCAACAGGGAGCCAGGGCCATTGGGGGGCACAGGGCCTATTGGGAGTCCCCATGGGCCTATAGAGAGCCCCACAGACCTATAGGGGGCTGCCACAATGGGCATTTGCCTATGGTCCCCAGTAGCCAAAGGTCACCTCTGGCCAAAAGAGCCACTGGCAGGAGAGGAGAGAGAGCCTGGAGCAGGCCACCCAAAAGATCCCCCAGTGGCTGAGTGATCCCAGAGCCCAGAGCCACAGGGGGGCAGACAAAGAGCCACATGAGGCTCCAGAGCCACAGGTTGCAGACCCCTGCTCTAAGTCAAAGGTGGACTGAAGGGGTATATCAACAGGGAACAGGAAGACTGGAGTGCTAAGAGTAGTGCGGAAAGGGATCAATGGACTGGATGTCTATGAGAAAACGCATCTTGTTACTTTTATTATTTGGATCACAGTACTGCCTAGAGGCCTGGATGGTGCCAAAAGTTGGAGCAGCATTTCTTTATCCGATCTTCATTGCTTTGTGTTTCAACACAGTAAAACTGATTCTGCTCTTGTACTGGAGCAAATGAGGAGTGAAATTAAGGATATGACACTTGTACTGTTTGTAAACGTGATTAGAATTAGCCTCAATATACCTCAGTTTGTTCTCTGGCAACCATTAGGCAATCTATTCCTTTAGTGCACCGTTCATACCTTTAAAGTCAAATCCTGTTTTACCAGGCATTTAATCTGTCAATGAACTTGCTACTTTGTGTCCTCTAGCAACATAACCTTGTTGGAACATGCCTAGGTTACCAGGAGGGATGACAGATGAATAGTTTATAAAATATTTTTAAATTCCTGTTTTCAGCTTGTGCAAAAAATGCAAAACAATTTAATCGCTTTTGGCTTTGATGTGTTCTTTATGACTGTCTCCTACGATAGCTACTCCTCCCTCCAACCCTCCCACCAGGCTAGATCCAGGGGCAGTGATTAAATTATTGGCATATTCAAGCAAATCCAGGTGTTTTTGCATGTGTCTGACTGTGACTGTCATAATACAAATGCATAACACACTTCAAAGTATTTTTTGTTTATTCTTAAAATATCTCCATTGGATTGCAAGGAAGCAATGAAATAAAAATATAAACATGGCATGTATAAAGCTGAAATTTGGGGGTTGTTCCTGGCTTTTAAAATCAGCAACGGGGTTCTACTAGAATGCCTGATGTGAACACAAGGAAATATTTACTGAACATGACTGACCTATAAATGGCATGCATGTTCATTCGTTTTGCTGATTTAGGTTAGCAGACAGAAAAACATTTCAAGTCTAGGCACAGTCTGTTTTGTATAAGAGTTTACAGGCCAAAAAACAGGCCTGGAAGTGAGGTGAAATTAAAAAAAAAATCATATTTCTTCAGAGCCAAAAAAAAATTAAGACTTTCCATAAAAGTCTGTAACACTGTAATTGGTTCCCTTTCACACCCACTACAGCAGTAATATTCAGAGCTCAGTGAGTTAACAGCCAAATTAGTGATCAGCTGTACCCAAAAGACCCACAGTGGCATGAACGTATTGTGTCATTTACTATAGTACTATGTGTTCCTATTTAAACAGTATGACAGGAGAAATATTTAGTTTGTCTATATTATTCTCACAGCAAAATGATTGTACAAATATTATTGTTATATCAACTACAAGTAGTTAACATAGTAAAACCATACTGATGGATTAATAATTAAATCACAGGATGTTTTAATATCATGTGGTATTGTAGTTAAAAGGACCATCCAGTGGGGTGAGGATTAAGAGTTACTAAGAATTCTTCTGTGCCATAAAAAATTCAGTCAAAACTCAAAGTAAAGAATGGATGTGTAAGAAAACAAGGGCACAAAAAGAACCTGAGATCACTTGGAAGCTTGCAGGAGTGGAAGGAACAGACCAAGTGGGTTCACAGCTAAAATGCTGTCTGCATCCAGCCTTTTGACAAGAATGTCCCATTCTGTGTTAAGAGCATTTACAGACTATTCTGCTAAAGACTAAGGGACCTGAATGGCCATTTTCACATCACAAATTTCGCTCAACCCTAAACATTTTTGAAGATCAATCAGTGGTAGCGTCTTGAGGAACTTGATTTTAGAAGCACAGGGCAGCCTGTACAGAAAGGGGAAAAAATTGCTGGAAATTCTGCTTGCACATTAGGCAGCTGAACATAAAAGATTGCTGAAATCAATGAAAACACACAGTATACACAAGGGCTGTGTCTACACTAGACTTCCTGGGAAATCTCCCACTGCCTCATTATTACCTGTGCAACTCCTAATGTAGGCAGGACATTGAGGATTACAACCACGAAGTCCAATGCTCCTTACAGCAGGCCTACATTCCAAGTGGGTAAAAAATGCTTGTGACCCAGTACTGCCAACACTAGGGGGAAACTTCCTCCAAAAGTCTAGTGTACACAAGCCCAGTGAGGGACCCACCTCCCTCCCCAACACCTGCAGCTGGGCATGTAGTAAAGAATGAAAGGGATAAGAACTGCAAAGTCATCATTTAGGAACACAGGCAAAAATCACAATTTTGTAAGTGGCAAAACTGAGGGTCATTATTAATGGGAATACACAGTTCTTTCAAGACAAATTCAACAGTCAAACCAATGAAGAAAATTACAGCTGATCTCTATATAGTGAGAGCACTTGGAAAATGACCTTCCAGAGGATTAGCCTACAGAATAGACCGTGGGAGAGGAGTAATTGGATAACAGAACCTTTTACTTCTAGGTCAGGGTTTGAATGCAGCACAGGTCAGCAGTTGTAGAAAGTCTTTACCATCTGAACATTGCCTGATGGCCTCTGTGAAATGAGTTTGTGGTCCCAGTCTAATTCTCAGTGAATAAGCATCTACATCACAAAAAAAACCACCAATACAATTTGTTCTGATTGATATCCCTGGATGACAAGTCAGCACAACTCAGTCAGTTAATAAATACTGTATGTATATCAGAAAAAATGTTAAAAGGGAATTATATGGCTATCTAATGTCAGTATCTTTGAAGGTAGATCGAGCTGGATTCAGACTAAGACTTCTTGCCAGGCACAACAGACATAAAAGTCTGGATCAAGTCACCCTGACCTTTCAGGCTTATTAAGGTGAAGGCAATAGCAAAGATGTATTTGAAACATTCAATTTTGAGAAAGAAAACTCTGCAGTAATGCCAGAGCAAGATGCAGAGGGTAGCAGGGTGCAACAATCATTTCATGGAAGACACAGATTGTTACACGTCATCAAAGAGGATACACCTGATTGAACACTCCATCGCTGAAATGCTGCTGTAACCTTGCCCTACGTAGTTGATATGGCTCTGGATTATGTCCACTCCACCATTATTAAAAAGCATCACAAAGTATAAAGGGCTGGTATCCCAGATAACAAGAGAGAGGAAGGATGACCCAGGAGACCCAAGACTCAAGGCCTGGCCGCTGCGAACAAAGGCCAACCAAAAGCATCAGAATCAAGCTGAAGAGAAATGATGTATGCTTGAGAAATACAAAATAATGCTTATCTCCTTGTAACTACCTGCACAGCATGGCATAGTGTTGCTATTGCAGAGTTCAAGAAAGCATCTGATCCTTGAGCTAGTGGAATGCATGCAGAAAGGAGAACTGCATTCAGGTGGGTTTTTTTGTTTTTGTTTTTATTTTGAAATCAGATTCTATCGTTACTAATCAAATTTTATTAGAATTCGGGTGGTCTTAGAGTCCTTGTGAATTTCATACAGATCATTCCACATAAGCAATTAAAGAACTTAGACTAAGCACACCTCTGTCAAGAGAAGTTGTTTTCTGGCCAACGGTCCCAATGGAGCACAGGAAATGCCTGCTGACCAAGGAGAAGAATTGAGAGTTTAAGGTGATGGCATCCCCCAAAGAGGGGAGAATAGATGCTGGGGCATTGATTACTCCCTCACACTTTGAGTTAGTGCATCTAAGAGGGCTGGTGGGAAGTGAAAGCCAGTCCCTTCCAATACTACTACGGTCATTCAAAAGAGTGTGTTGCCATACTAACTTGTGTTGTGATGCTACTAACTCTCAGAAGTTAAGCAGACTCAGGCCTGGCCAGGCCAATACTTTGATGGGAGATTACTGGCAACCATTTAAGTGCTCCAGAAAATGGTCTCACTGACAGTAATTCAGCAGGTAGCAGTTCACACTATTTTCGTAACTCTATCAATAACATGACAACTGCATCAATAACAAAATGCTTATACCCAGCTATTTGTAGACCTCTTCTCTGGTGTGGTGTGAAATTGAACTGTTTCTTAATGAGGACCATACTTGAACTTTCACTTTGATTTTCTCCCCCGAATGCTCATTCGATAAACAAATCTGTTAGTCTTTAAAATGCCACAGGACTTCTTGTTTGTTTTGCTTAACTCATGAAAGTAAGTGTGTTCCACACTGTCCACCATTACATATATTCTTTCAGTAAAAGGAAACACTACAGTGGCATGATGCCTAACGACTCTCCTAATCCCTTGCAGGATTGCAACTTTGTATCAGATGAACTGCATACAGCCCTGAGCTACTGGAATATACTGAAAAGGATGAACTGCATTTGGTACTAAGCAGACGCATCCTAAAAGGACATGGAAATGTATATAAATATCATGCTGCATATACCTCGCATGCAATTAATAGTGAAAGTCACAGTATAAAATATCGGCAAACTGTGTAAAATAACCATATATCCTCAGGAGAACTGAGATGTCACTAACAATGGATTGTGACATCACCTATGGCAAAAGCTCATCAGAAATCAGAGAGTTCAGTTTCACCAAAAAGCTTTGGTAATCAGCAATGACTGGAATCAAAGAACTGACTACAGCCCCCCCCCCCCGCAAAAAAAAAAAAAGACAATTAAAGAATTATACTTTTTCAACTCTGGACAAAGTAGAAGAAAGCTCTTTAAAAAGCCAGTTCTTCCCTCATCTCCAGCATATGCCAATTGTGGATGTATGATATGGTCTCTATTGGTTATATGTACATTTAGAAGGTTAGTTCGAATTAACTTAATTCAAAACAATAATTATTAGTTTGAATTAAGTTAATTCAAATTAACATGGCCACATTAGGAAAACCAATTCAAATTAGCATGTCCATGGGCAGGACTTGCTATTTCGAATTAGAACAACAACATGGGAGGAGTGGCCATGCCCCCACCCAATATATAGGCAGAGGAAGGCACCCTGGGAGGAAGAAGGTCAAAAAACATTAATTCAAATTAATGGTTAATTTGAATTAACACAGCTACATTGGGTTAATTTGAACTAATAAATTTGAATTAACCCTTACTTTGAAGTTAAGCTAGGTTTTATAACTTCAAAGTAAGTTTTCATTAATTCAAATTTAGGAATTGCTTAGTTCGAATTAATGAAAGCCAGTGTAGCCATGCATTAATTTAATTTGAATTAATCCTCATTAATTCGAATTAAATTTTAAGTGTAGACATACCCTATGCGACTTACCTGAGACAATGGTATATCCGATACCCCTGGGCCGTCCTTTGTCCTGGTCAATTGCTGTTATCATACGCACAGTCGTACCCTAGGAAGGAAAGAAAAATGTGAATATTACAGGCTCTGTAGACTTTACTGCAGGATGTTCACAAATTCTTCATCATGTATGTATGACTTATCTCCCATGTACTCAAGGGATGGGAATAAAAAGCTAAATCATAGAACTTCATGACAAAGCAAGTATAATAACCGAAGTACACTGCTAATGTAATTTTACACCCACCCACTCACCAACACACACCCCTGTATACTGAGTATTGTGAGAATCAAGAGTCACTCCTGAACAGGACAAGACACTACAGAAAGGCCCTGTATAAGATTCCCACAACACAGCTCCACTGAAGCAGCTTATTTCTGTCCTGGGAAACCCTTTGCTATGCATGTCCTGTGCCCCCCCTAAAAGCACTGCCAACATAGCTTGGTCTTGACCTGTAATACCCAAGGAAGAACTAAACCTGTAACACACAAGGTTGTCTGAACAGATAGACATGAATCGTGGTAGTTTTGTGACGCAGACAAATGTCCATCTGGGACCAATGACACCAACAAACTCATTTCACTGTCACTTGCCACCTACCTACAGCAGATGAAATTGAAGCTAGGTCACAAGGTGAATGTTGCAATTAATGCTTGAGTTGAGAGGGTCACTTAACAGTGGGAGCTAAGCAAGAGAAATCTCAGCGGAAGCTGAAGGAAGCTGTAGCACATTTAAGGCAAAAAGACATTTAAGAGTATAAGAGATACACAGATGGGCATTATTAGTTTTTAATTAAAGCTATACACATGACTTTTAGAAAAGGGATGTTTATTGAGAAATATCATCCTCAGCTTGGGGCTTCAGGGCTCAAATCCCACAAGGCTGTCGCTCATCCACCATACATCTCAGCAATGGTCAACAAACAAATTCTTCCTGCCCATTTGTTTACAGTTTCAATTTCTTCTGGTTTTCTGTTTTCAGTGTTCTTTGAAAGAGGATTTGGCAATGAAAGATACTGATCAGTACTGGCCAGCTATCTCATTAACTGGAAAAGCTACAAAGATTTGTTACCTTTTAATCAAAAGCTATAGACAGAACTAGCATCAGAACAAAGCCCAGAACAGGTGAGTTTATGGATGGTTGCCTCTGTCTGAGCCCTCAACAGACAGCTGCTTACACAAGCACCTGTCAGGAAAGTCACATGACTTGCAGCCCTCTGAAAAGCATAAGCACTGAGAAGCCCAAGTGAACAGGAAGTGCCCAAAGACTGACCAAGGATTAGTTTTAGTTTCAGAAATAGAAAAGTTATTCACTTATGTGAATTCACTATCAGGGGTTCTCTAGCTTTGGTTTCACCTAGGAGACTGAGGTAAGTCCAGACTTGGGCAAATGTGTTCACACAAAACAATAATTAATGTAGTGCAAACACATTTATGACTTTAAGCAGCTCTGTTTTCATTGGTTTATTGAGAGCGGGAAAAGAGGCATTTATTTCACCCTGACGGAAAATGTCAGCACGGGTATTTGCATATCTAATGAGGAAGTGCGGCAGCACGTTGGCGTTGGCTGCATTCCACAATGCTCACAATTCATCAGCTGAAGGCTGGAGCCCTTGAGTTCCCACCGTTTATTTACCCAACATTATTGGTGTATTTTGTCTTTACAATGGCAGCTTTCTTTTATGAACTGCCTTGAACTAAAAAATCTTGGCACTGTGCATGAATGATGAAGTGTGCGTATGTGCGTGCAGTGCATATTTGTGTCCCTCTGAGTATAAAGAGGTACACGTGAATACCCAGGTGTGAGCTGGGTGGGTGCAGGCATATTTACTTCTGTGTATGTGCATGCACATTTGGCAGTGTCTGTGTCTGCCTGTCTATGCATGTGTAAATACTAAGCATGTAATACCTGGCAGTGTCTGTGTGTACATGCGCATGCACGTGCACAAAACACGCAAACTACACTAGCCAAACAGAGATGAATATCATAACAGTGCGGGAGATGGGAGTAATCCCAAGACATCCAAATAATCTCATTTAGAAATTAAAAACAGCCTCGAGCTACCTTGGAGAAACTAGCATTTCTCCTGCAGAAATTCAGACTTTCAGTTCCCCACTCTCAGAGCAGCAGTCTGACACAACAAGGACTGAGCGGAGAACATAGGGAACTGTCTGTAATAAAAGAGAAGCTCTTTGGGCCATGTATGTCTTTCCTCAACCTACTGAGGCATTTCAATAAATTCTAAGTAAATCTGCATTTTTATTTGATAGCATTAAGCACAATGCCCAGGTCACGGACCTTTGAGTGGCACTCAGCTGCTGGGATCCAGCAGCCACTGGATAGTCTTTAAATCTACAGCAGTAATTGTGAAAGATGCAGCAGGGAAAAAGAGGAAACCGAGGCAGGTGGGAGCTGAGAGCTGGGATTTATGGGAGTGAAGAAAGCAGAAAAGAAGTAGGGGGAGTTAAAAAGAGTGAGACATCTATGTGCACAATTCAGT
Source organism: Podocnemis expansa (assembly GCA_007922195.1). Taxonomy (NCBI): domain Eukaryota; kingdom Metazoa; phylum Chordata; order Testudines; family Podocnemididae; genus Podocnemis; species Podocnemis expansa. The sequence continues at coordinate 22,884,001 of ML681981.1, read as the reverse complement.
GCTCCCTTCCCAAACATGGTACACTTCAATTTACTATTCCCAAGGGAGAGAGATGAGCCCTCAGTTGCTCAGTGGCAAACTAAAGTGCTTCTCCATTCCAAAGACACTGGCTGCAGCAGTGGCCTATCTGACAGTTCACTCATCGCCTGTCAAAAGAGAAGGAGTGGCTCAGAATGATAAGTGTCACAAGCCGTGCTGTACATTTCAAAGGAAAAGCAATTGCTGGGGAAGAAGGGCTAGTGATGGCATAGGAATAGTAATAGCCCTGTTTATTTCAATGCAGGTTTTGCCTAAGAAAAGCTACCTTTTGTGGGTGATGTGGGGTGATTGTTGCCAGAGGTGGGAGTCAAGAGTACCAATGTTGCTGTGAAGAGTAGGGATTTTCTTTTTAGAAAAACCCACCTGCAAGAGCCAGGGGGTCTCCCACAGGATCAGTGGTATTGCATCATCTGGTCATGAAGATTAAAAGACTGGCTGCATAAGGAACTAGGGCTTTAGCTGACTCTGAAAGGTCTGAGACACAGGCTTTCAGGGAGATGTTTTTATGATTGGGGAGCTACCCTGCTTTCCAGACAGCCATTTCTTGAACCCACAGAACAGTGAGCAATTACTACCTGCTACACTTCCCTTTATAGCTTACCAGACTGATTTTATTACTTGCCATTCTGTTTATATGGTACTCTCCCAACATCCACAAATCTAGTGGTACCAAGCCCCAAGGAGTTTGTGTGTCTCCACTAGCAGTCTGCTCCAATAACCAACAAAGACAATGCAAGTCTTTCCACTGAATTCAAAGGGATCAGGCCCAAAATGCCCATCTTCAGTTAACTGTTTAGTATGAAATGAAGCAAAACAATATAGTCATGACCTGCCCTCCTATCTGAGCACCTGGGTAGCAGCTTCACATGTACAGCACTTATACACTATCCCAGAGTATATCCCAGTATGATCTGGAGAGAAGCATTTACAGAGCCAAGCCATGGAGGGCTAGAAGGAAGCTGGATCCATGCAATCCTAAGAGCCTTTCTCACTCTATATATCTACATTTTCTTTAGGCATCTTTATGTGTCATGCTTTTATTATGTATTTAGATGTCCTGAAAAAGTTAAGAAATCCCTTCTCCTTCACAATTTGCCCTAATCCAGCTAAAGTTTGGTTGGTGAATTGCAGGAAGGAGAGCCATATCTGAAATCACAACCACAACTAATTTCCTATGTTCCAATAAGAAACCTGGCAACAACCCGGAGCAGGTTCTGTTTATACTCATCTACATTCTGCTGAGTTTCACTGTGCACAGTGGTTGAGTAGAAAAGCAAATTGAAGCAGTTTTTCCATTTGCTGCAAAAATCAAATGGAAAATCAAAAAATACTTTTGGGGCCCAGACAACCAAGGCCCATCCAGAAACATCCTCAGTATGCTGACAAAGGTAATCCATAATAGCTGTACGGCATGCAAATGAAAGTCCTGACAGCTTCATCCCTCATGTGAAGAAATTCTTCTAAGTAATCAGTTAGTGCCCTCCTCACTTACTCTGTCTTTCACAACTTCTTTTGGAGTCTTCCTCCCTTGCACTTCTTACAAGATACCCTAACTTTACATATAGGATCGTCACAAGATGAAAGCCTATTGTCCAGGAAACTCCAATAGCACGCAGGACTCATCTCTAAATCAGAGATGACTCTGCCACTGTCACCTAGGGGAAGTCCTTGTAATTACCCTATACAGTACTATGAAGTTCATGTCTCCAGGGAGTACTCATCATACACCTGTTAAGTAAACTGGTGGCTGCAACTACTCATGAAAGCCCTTGATATTCTTACAGCTATTGTATTAACAACTCATCAGACCATCAAGGAGGAGGCGGCCATATTATAAGGCACCAAAGTCAAGGGTGTAAAGTGGAAGTAGGAATACAGAATACCCCACTTCCACATGGATGGGAGGAGAAGATTTAAAATGCAAAAATCTGAAATAGTCCCATGCTTAAAAGCAAGAAAAAAGAGAATTTTATATTAGCCAAACAAAGTCTGAGGAGTTTTTTTTGGGTGTGTGTGTGTAAATAAATCCTTTTTTAATAAAACCCTGAGCTTTTAATAAAGTGTTCACACTGATGGGCTGGAAATATTCTGTGAAGGAATTAGCAGAGAGCTATTGATACTCTGGAGCCAAGGTGATACGGCTGCTTCTTTATTTTTTTAATTTACTAATTTGCAGGAGTGGAATTTGGAGGTGACAAAGAATTATAGGCATCAATTCTATTTTAAGGGGGACAGATATCATGCTGCAATAAAAGAACACATTATGCCCTCACCCTGCAAAATCCAACCAGGGACTAAAAGTTATTGGGTCTCAGCATCTCTTATTGTTGCAGTTTCCTGTCTTGGATGCCAGTATGGAATGCATTCCAGTGTGCCTCAGTCTACCTCTCGCTGGGTGGATCATTCCCATGCTTCCTCTGCAAGAGAATCTCTAATGAGTCTTGAATTAAAGATCTTGGATGAGAGTGAGTTGTGATCTGAATACAAAGACACTGAATACTCTGTATGACTTCCCCACATCTCTATTTTACCAGTCTGTAAAATGGTCTCATTGCTTACAAACTGATACAGCTTGTGAGGTAATTAACACCTGCAAAGCATATGGAAGAAGGAAAGAACTATGACCCATAAATGCTGGGTGCTACTGTAACAGTTGGGTGTTCTGGTTTGGTTTGTCTAGAAGCCAAGGGAAATTTGTATTGTTTGTTTGAGAATACAAACTATATCAAGAAGGATTATGCAATGCCTAATGAGAAGACAAATTTTCTCCCCCTCTTTGCTAAATTCTAAATGGGGGTGGAGGAAGGATGAGGAATTTTCTTTCTACCCAGGGTTTGAATAAGTATGTGCAAAATGCTTTTGAATTATGCTACAGCATCTTGAGCTCAGAAAAATAAGAATTACCGCAGTACTCTTCTCTCTTCCTTCTTCCATCGCAGGATTAAGAACTGGAAAGGTGAACCATAGCCCCGTGTCAAGGCAGAAGGAGCCAGCGGGGGAATAGGGTGGGAGGTAGGCACTTCAGAAAGCTGCTATGGCAGAATCTGAGGTAAAAAAAATCCTATTTCGCACTCCTTATTTCCAGTCAATTCTAGTCAAAGAGCTGATAGGGATCTGTTTTCAGTAATTTGCTGCAGTTTATCCACTCCTTTCACCTTCTATCAGCTCTTCACTGACAGGCCAGCTGACATGCTGTTACTTGAGTGAGAAAATTAAAATTTGATGCAGTAATCCCAAATAAGATTTTATTAGGTAACATATACACTTTAGATAAGTTATTCTTGCCTGATATGTAGAGAAACAGTCATGCTGTGCACCATGGATAAATAGCGATGGACAGACAGACAGACAGGCTGGGAAAACTACTAGGAAGCTTGTTCAAACCTTGTATGCAGCCTTACATCTGCCACAGCAGAAACAGCTTGTGTCTATATTAGCCCAGTGTGCCAGAAGAGTGGACGCATAAAACAAGACAGAGCACACAGTCCATGGTGGCCATGGAATGAGTTAAATAAGCCCAGATGCTTCATCCAAATCCCTAATGGACTTCTTTTTCCACAAAATAAAAACCACCATGAAGTCTGACAGTTTCTATTTAGCACATCCACAGTTGAATTCCTAGGGCATAATAGGTAAGGATGGAGAGGTGTTTGGGAGGCGTTCACAGTCCCTATATTCATCACAATAAATTCCAGACATTGTACTGGTGCCTAATTTTATGAGGTTCAAAAGAGACTATGTAGGAGTAAGTAGCAAACTATTGTACTGGTCTTTTAAAAATGAATCACTGTTAATCATGATCCAACTATTCGTGCAGGAGAAAGTTCTAGTGGAGTCTCTCACTACAGTCGCCATTTATTCAAGATTATCTCAGAATTCATGTCACACTAGTCTCCTGATCTCATAACCATTAAGGCTATTAGGTCACAAAATCTCCAGACCAGTGCTACAGGTAGACAGCTTGGAGATCTGAAAGGAAAGAAACAGTCAGAGATGGTGGAGATGACGCAGATGCCTTGTTGGTGTTTTGATGAACTATTTCTTGCTCTGCCACAGTCACACACCCAAACTTCAGCATGTGCACAGAGATGTGTGATCTTGTACTCTTTACAGACTTCTGAAGTTGTTCCCTGAAGGGAAAATACATCAGACTTTACACTCCATCATTCAGTCACATAGGCTATGTCTACACTAGCAAAGTAGTTTGAATTGAAGAGCCTTAATTCAAACTAATTTGAACCCTGTCTACAGTAGGCTTTGCCTAGTTTGAACTAAAAATTTTTTTAGTTTGAACTAAGGAAAGCTTAGTTTGAACTAATTTGCATATTTTGTTTGAACTGGCCCAATGGAACTAAATAAGTTTGAACTAGTGGTTAGTTTGAACTAAGCATGTTTTTTTAGTTCCAACTAAGCACACTTTTTTTGTTTGAACTAAAAAACATGCTTAGTTCAAACTAGCTTTCAAACTACTTAGTTTGGACTAACCAATTCCAAACTAAGATTTTAGGAGTTGACATAGCCATACAGATCCCCTCTGAACTCCCATCAATTGCACACACCAATGTGACAGTGAAAACAAAGGGGAAATCACTTAATACAAGTTTGTACAATCACACATTTTCTGTGGAGGATGAAGATAGTTATGGGTCAGAATTTTGTTTCCCACATTTTCATTTTTTAATCTGTTATATGCTTTTTTTCAGATGCTATATAAGAGGAGAAATTAAATCTATACACAAATGAGAAATCTGTGGCTTACTAGTTGTGGGTTGATTTCATATTTCATCTTAGATATGGATTCTTTGGTTATTTGTCCAGGACGAGTACTATACTTTCAGAGAGTAATGGTTATGTATATTAGTGTGTGAAAGGCCCATTTAGCTTCAGTCTTACAATACTGTTATTTAATTTGAGAGAGTGTCCTTTCATGGATGCAAGGTCACTCTGTGAAGGTGATTCAGTCTATAATCTTTGATGATAGTACGAATTATTTCATATAATTCTTTTTTCTCTTAATAATATTTTACAAGGAACTTTTCTTCTTCACTGTGTACATTGCCTAGTATTGCGGAAATCCTCAATATAGGACAGGACAGGATTTCATGTAAGTGTAATTCATGTAGCCATTTGTATCTATCAATTGCATCTTCCCTCTTGGAAACACTTATCAGCCTTTTGGCTAAGATCAAGTGTAATATCAGTCAAACACGCCCTGATCTTGGGGGCCCTGGGCGCCTGGGACCCTCGCAACGAAGACATGCTACGGGCCTGCGGCGTCGGCTGGCGCTACGCCCGCCTCATGTGACGCCTCATGGTGTCAGACTGCATCCGGTGGTCCCGAGACATCTACGTTGAGCACATCTCCGGCCACCGGCAGTATCACGTAGAGTGAACACCAAGACGTGGAACCCCGTAACTCCCATTGCTCTCCCACCACCCCACGGACCCCATGGGGGATCCCACGCTGTCACAACTTATGTACTTGCCCCCTCCAGTACCCCCCCTGCGATCACTGTGACGCGTAACCTTCCCCCCCACTACTATGTCGCCTCCCGCAGCCCGAACCCCTGCTCCCCACCGCATCTGGGACCCCTCGGGCTATGTTCTTACTCCGCTCCCCGCTCCCCAATGACTTTGTGCCCACCGATAGCCCGTATCCCCCGCCCAGATACCTATTGTCTCTATGCTGTAAACCTTTGTTGTCCACGAAACATTAACTTTCAATAAAACCTTTAAATCAGTCAAATATCTAACACATCCTCTATGAGGAAAAACTATACCCTACCCTTACCAAGGAAGAGAATCAATAATTTAATAGAGCTTTGCCATATCTAACATATGTGATCCTTGCAATATTATTCTGGCACATCACCCCTTCGTGTATTACATGTGTGTGCTTTTGATTTGTATAATCAATATTTATTTGTTGATTGCCTACATGCTGCCATTTATTGCATGTGTGTAAGAGTAGGGAAAGTTCCCTGATGTATGAGCAAGGACATTTTGGGGTTTGAATTAATTGCAATTTTCTATTTTTCATTCATTTCATTTTTTGGGGGGTGGTGGAGGGAGGTCTTTCGGAAGAGGCTATTCCACTGGGTGATTTATGCATGTAGGTCTCAACCCTATTTGTTTTGTAATAATTTACTGTTTAGAGTTGCCACTTCAAGTCCTAGTATTTCTGTGATTGTCCTATTTTCAAAGGTAGTGATTTGAATTCCACAAGCACTGCCTATAAGATGCTCACAACATGGACCACATTCACTCAAAAATTAACACTGTATTACTATGTGCTGACATGACATCATAATGTCCTGACATATGAGTTGTCCCATCAGACACACTCCAAAAAGGCTTTCCACCTTTATATATTCATAGATCACAAATGAGAAGGGACTGTTGAGATCATTGAGTCTGACCTACTGTGTAATGCAGTCCGTAATCCACCACAACCCTGGGTAAATTGTTCCAACAGTTAATTACCCTCACTGTCAAAAATGAGCCTATTTCCAGCTGAATTTACAACTTACTTCCTATCTGAATTTACATTCTTTAAACCCTTTTCTCTATGCACTTCTGGATGGCATCAGACAACACCCCCCCCCCTGCCCCAGAGAGTGCTAAAAATGTTTCTCTTCCTACATTTCACGCCCAGTGTTCCAGTCTACAAGGCCCATCCATAGAGACTTCAAAGCGTTTTAGCTAACATGTAGTAGTATGGAAATTCTTCAGCATGAGCATACAATGGACACGAAAAAAATTATTTCCAAGTGGGGGAAGGACTGAGAATGTCTGCAGAGGAATGTAGAACTATGAGAGTGAGGCACTTGTGTTCAAAGCCTGAGCTATGGATAGTGGAGCCTGGTGGTACTGGATGAACTTTCTTCAAAAACACCAACCCACCTCAACTTTGATGTGCACCCATTGCTCCTATTTCGGCCCTATATCCCTATTCAGCTTAGACATTGCTCCTCTATTCTGCACTACATTTATTTCAGTCCTTGGTCATTCTTGATCGTAGACCACTTATGTTAAATTGTGCACCCAGATGAAATGAATGAACTAAATTGTGACCTAAGCAGTTAACTGATGGCAGGATTCCAGAAGTGATTTGTGAGTGCACAGAAGTCCAGCACAGCATGATTTAGCTTTCTAAGTGTAAAGAACACATGGCCTATGGGCCAAATTATCAAAAGTTACTTTGGAACCTAAGTACCCTGGACCCTACTTACGCTACAAAGGCTTTTGAAAATGTGATCGTACGCCAAGCTATACTTCCCCAGAGCGAGCACACATCCGGTTGATATAATAAATAGCATCTTTACCAAACCATGGACCAAGGACCATCTGCCATGTTCCCTATATTGTTCTGAGGAACAAAAACTGTGCTATGGTGTTTACATTTGGACACCAAGAAGCTTCAATGAAGATAGGGCTCCTTCCTGGCCCAGATTCAACACTTGAAAATTGGGATGGAGGAAACCAAGGAAACCATCTTACAAGGAGGAAGCCACAGTATGTAACAGGAGAGCATTCTCCCTTCCCAACAATATAGTGTCTGGTATTCATTATTCCCTTAGCCCTACCTCTTGTCCCCTCTCATTGCATGAAAAAGAGGCCCTTACCGGAGGTGAGTTCTCATAGATGTTTGTGCTGTAAGGAAGGTTGATGAAGACTGGATCCATGTCTTGCACATCTGTGATGGTGATTGCCAGGTTGGCCAAAGTGGACAAGGGCTTGCTTTTGTCTTGATCCTTGAAACCCAAGGAGGAAAAATAATTTATGACCAGGAGAGAAATGCCCAGAGCAATATTTCATTCCACAAAATGGTCAAGTGTCTCAGATTTGCACTTACAGAATTCCTGCCATCTTGCGTGGACCACCACTGGGTCAAGTCCTATAAATACTCCAGAAAATCTAGCTAGTGAAGTTATTGTCTGCAGCATATAACTCTGGAGCTGGAAAATGATGCCTTTTTCTCCCCAAGATTTGCCCTGTGCAATTTAGCAAACACGTATGTATTTTTCATTCTGTTTGAATGGAACAGAGCCTGCTTTATGTTTAGCAAATATTTCAATGCATAGCTCATTTTCTTATGCTGAAATATCCTGATTTTAACTAAAGCTATATACTTGGTTAGTTAACTGCTGCGGCAGCACCAGCAGGGGACTAACAAGACCTCGTAACACTGTCATTTGTGAGGGATCCACAAATAGCAACTCTTGGCTTTAACTTCAACAATTGGAATAATGGGGTTAAAAATAAATATAACACATTTAGGCAGGGGAGGACAGTGCCTCATGATATTAAAGTCATTTGCAAGTGGGTTACATTTTGAGTTTAAATAAGTCAGAAGTCACCCACTTCTATTGTATTATAAATGAGTTGGGCAAGATTAACACAAAGGCAGCTCTCGCTCTCCGTGAGGCACATTGCGTCCTGTGCTGGAGGGAGTGCAGTGCTTGGAACAAGTACACAGGAGATCTTATTATGAAAGCCTTTTAAAGCAACAGCCCTGGAACATTTCATGCCAGGTGGGCGGAGGGAGATTGGGCTGTTGTATGCTTTTCACTGCTGGAAGTCCAGGTTCAGACATCCCTTAAGGTTGCAAGAGAAATAGCCTGCCATGGTCTCAAGATAGTGAAGTAAGTGGCCTTACACCCAAGTCTAGTTATGGCCAACTAGGATTGCTGCAGCATGCACCCTATTACAGCAGCAGTAGCTGAAATGCCACAAATGTGAACTTCCTAAGTGCAATGTCTTGCAAGTCATAGCTGGGACTCTATCCATGGTCATTGCTCACAGCACTGCCCTGGATCAGGTGAGGACTGCAATTGTGGGAGCTCCCCCAACCTCAATGGGAGCCCGAAAGCCGGGCTAGCTCATGTTAGCCCTGTGCCTGATAAAGCAGTAACACTTTACATAGTCTACCAAACAGAAGCAGATTGGGGGACATGTGAAGGGAGATAAATAAGTCTCTCGTTACCCAACCATCAAGCACAGTAGTGAAAGGAAAACATTAGATGTTTCTACACACTTGTGCAAATGGTTTTGAACAGCAGCCAGGACTGATTGCCAGGAGATTAATGCTAATCTAAACTGCATTCAACAACACAGCTTGTACATTACCCTCTTAACACACAGGCCTTGCTGTTTATGGCCTTGCTGGATACTCCTTTCTGACTCATGCTCTCTTGCTTCTCTAGAATTATTGCTGCGGGGCTCGAGGATGTTATTTTCTTCAGATAAAAACTTCTATTTTTTCCGTTATTTTCTTAAATCCGGTGAACTGAGTTGTAAGAAGTCACAACATAGTCATTGTATGACTCTAACATTGAATTGCAATGTTTACTTCATGGCATTGCAGCCTCATGACGTGAAGCATCGTTGACTGAGACATCACAGAGCAGAGATCACAGCACAGAATTAGGGAGCCTAATTTTAATTACTTTCTGTCTCTGTGACTCCATTCCACACATTCTATCTCCCCTTTCTGCCCTCCCAGAGCCCTGGGTGTTTGTGGGGAGGACCCTAGCAGCTCAACTCTTCCATACCTGCTAACAGTCCCACTTCAGCTGAAATGGTCCCAGGTATTGAACACGTGTTCTGGGGAACTGGTCAATGTCTCTTCAGCCCCTTCCCCTCAAAGAAAAGAACTAGCTCCTGTATGTGACTCTTAAGCAACTGGGCGGTTACGGCTCCCAGACACCCACCTTACTACATGAACTGCTCTTGGCAAGAGAAAACTAAACCAAACAAAAACCTTTTGCCTACACCAGACCTGAAAAGTGCTTTGCTTCTCCTTTCCAGGTCCTCTTCCTATGCTTGCTGCTTTCCCTCCGGGGCTCAAAATTCTTCTTCCTCAGTACAGTGCACCCACACAGCCTTGCTTTCTTGGGAAGCACTGCAGTCGTCACTCACATCTCTAGCTCTCCCTCATCAAGGCTCATGTTCAATTCCAGGAAGCCTCCCCCTCTTTCTCTATGTCTCTCAAGATTTTAGGCTCCCCTCAATGAACTATGCAGGGTCTCTTTATACCTGTTGATTATAGTCACCTGACAGCTGGCCTCCTCTTCCAATTGGACCACGGGTCCTCTCATGGACCACCTTTCTTTAACGGGCCATGCCTTGAAATGGGTTGTCTGGCCTGGATCCCACTGCCCTTAAATGGTCTGTCTACAGGTGGATTAAAAGCCTGCACCTGGCCTGTGCCAGCTGACTTGGGCTCACGGGGCTCAGGCTAATAACTGAGGTAGACACATCCAGGCTTGAGCCAAAGCCAGAGTTGTGGGATCTTCCCACTTCCAGGGCCCTGGAGTCTAGCCTCCAGGCCAGCCCCAAATGTCTGCACTGCAGTTAAATAGCCCTTAGCCCAAGTCATGGCACAGGCCAGCCATGAGAATCTAACTGCAGTGTAGACCAGTGGTTCCCAACCTTTTCTCTGCTGTGGCACATGTTGATATCTTAAATTATTTTGAGGCATGGCACCGCATAGTCTCCAAATGAACTCATGAATAGTCTTGAGCCAATCCAGAACTCTAAAAAGTTTTTCAAACAATCCCATGGCACAGCTGCTCAGGCCTGATGGCACACCTGTGTGCTGTGGCACGCTGGTTGGGATACACTGGAGTAGACATACCCGAAAGGAACAGACCACCTTGGTACAGGTCTGCTTCTTGGATGAAGGGAGTGATCTGAATGCATGCAAAATATTGTGAATGGTACAATTTGAAGACTCAAGACCCCACGTGAGTTGAAATTCACCAGTAGATTTATAAAACAATGGTTTTATAAGCAGAAAATGAAAGAAATGTGTGCTTTTAGTACCATGTACAAACAAAGTGTTGGAGGCACTTGGCGTTCAAGCCTTGCCTAAGGCAGTGTAACTACACACCCTGCATGCATTTGCTTAAATAAAATCCTCCTACCTTTGCCTACGTGGCCTCCTAAAGTACACTAAAATAGAATTTTACTGTTGCAATCCACAGGAAACCAAGATTCCAAAGGAAAAGTTGAACGAGGGAAGATAAAACGAGAGAATAATAGCCCCTTTCCACTGTAGCTGAAGAATCTCAAATGCCAAGCAAAATAATTAAATGAAGCAGATAGCCTGACTCACCGTTGCATTGACCTGGAGCTGGTAGGCTTGAGTGATTTCATAATCCAGTCCTCGTATTACTGACACAATGCCGCGACCACTGTCAATGGCAAAGAAGCTGGATGGAGGCTGAAAGGAATAAAGTACACTGCCTCCTGCCCCCTGGTCTGGGTCTGTGGCATTCACTATGAAAATTGGAGTACCCACGGGTGTGTTCTGGAAATAAAGAAGAGCATAAAATAAACAAACTCTCTGCATTTTTAAGATATTTACATGATATACAGTTGCTTTTTTTACTATGCCATTGCCATAGCTAGAATAGTTATAACATAGCTATAATAATAATTATACCGTTATGGTTGAAAAGACACTTTCATTCTAAAATGAATATTTTCAGATGCTTACAACTTTCCCAACAAATCCCCCTTTTAGTTGAAATGGCTCTTAGTTTTGTCTCAACCCACAGGCACATTTATTTCATTCAATTTTTCACCCCCGCCCCAGCATTTTTTAAAAAAGCAAAAAGAACTGTATGAAATGTAACACTAGAGTTGGAATTTTACTTGAAATCCAGTTATATTTCCCACAGCAACTGAAACCTGGCCAGATTACACACACATATTAAAAGTTAAATTTTTACAAATGAAAAACTAATCTGCATACACACAGCTGAGCATACAAAATCAGTAACTACAAACACAGTGTGGCATTTCCTATTGTTAATTAGCAATGGAGCATAATTTTCCATTTTGAGCAGAGCTATTCCATTTTGCTCACATGCAACTTAGATGCATAATCTTGAAAGTGAATCTTTGAAGGCAGAAAAGTTGCACTAGATGAAGCAACCCAAAATGCTATGTGTGTGCAAGAGGGCTGATTTAAAGCTTCTCTGAAACCACAACATCCAAGCAGAAGTGCCACTGGCCCAGGAAAAGACCCAGGGCTTCGCATGCTGGGACTTGGGGCTCAAGCTGCTTAAATGCGCTGCTGCCACAGGCAGCCCGGTAGTTGAACCGGAGCTTGGGCACAGGGACTTGGGGCTCGAGCCCCTAAACCCAGTGCTAGTGATGGCCCTGCATCCAAGTGAGATAGACACGTATATTTATGCTGCAGTCCCAGGTGCATTAAGAAATGAACGATGGGCAAGGTTAATTTTGATCTACCACTTGAATGCAGGCAACAAAGGTTGTCACACAAACAGGCACATTAGTTATTGATCATTACCACTGTGGATGATACCAATCACTTCTTCAAAACCCTTCCAAAGCCCCCCTTTTTTATTGTTACCTCTCTTACATTAAATCATTCCTCAACAAAAATGGAGTTACTGGAGCAATGGTTTCAAGCTGCAGCTGGGGCAGTCGAGGCTGGATATTAGGGAAACTTTCTCACTAGGAGGGTGGTGAAGCATTGAAATGGGTTACTTATGAAGGCAGCAGAATCTCCGTCTCTGGAAATATTTAAGGCCTGACAAAACCCTGGCTGGGGTGACTTAGTGGGAGTGGTCCTGCTTTTAGGAGGGGGTTGGACTAGATGACATCATAAGGTCCCTTCCAGTTCTATAATTCTGCTGCAAAATGCACGTAGCTGCACAGTTCGGGGGACAAGGCTTTGTTAGCATAGACTTGCCACAGCTTTGTAACAAAATCATCCATTGTCATGCTCCATGTCAAATCTCCTCCCTAGGCCAGAGTTTACCGATGTTCATAAACCTCCCAGTGAATCTGAGTAAAGTTTCCAGTGACCCTGGTCAGAATCATAGGTTTTGACAGAAAACATGAGAACCTTTCACTTGCAAGGTATCACATACCAGTCATTCAGATTTGCCTCGAATCAGGCAAAACTAAGGGATATCAGCTGAGCTCTGCTTTAGTTCTTGGGTTGGTTCAAACCAACAGCTCAGAAAAAATAATTCTGGTATTGGAACTTGCATTCACCAAAATCCATGAAGTTTTATACAGACCTGATCAGCTGAGTGGTAATTTAGAACACTACCTGCAATTTACATTTGGGACTATGGGCTCTTGTGACAAGAACAAAAAAATAACCTTAGTTATCAAGGTGTTAGCACACAATCATCCTTATCTGCTTTTTGGAGAGGGGGGAAGTAGAGTCCTATAAATCCGCGGGTATCCGCATCCACGGGTACGGGTGCGGATAACTGCAGACCCATTGCTGTGGATCAACTCACAGATGCAGCTTCTATTGTTACCTTATCACACTGCAATCCATTGCTGAAACTGCTACCGACAGGATGCAGGGGAAGCAGGAAGCGCTCTGGCAAATCCTAGATTGTGATCTGCCAGCCAATCAGAGTCTCCAGGTGGGACTTGGAGACTCACTGGTAGCCTTTGATTGGCTCATTCCCCTGCCTGCTTCTTCGTTTTCTTGCTTCCAGTTGGCAAGCCATTGCTGTCAATCAGAGATTTCATAGGTGGGCAAAGAAATCTGATTTATAGCACAGCATGCGAACCACAAACAAGAAAGGAAAAAGTTGGTGGGACCCATGTGGGGAAAGAACCAATCAAAGGCTGAATAGTTGTATGTGAGCCCAAGCTCAGTTGCAGTTGCGGTTACAGATGCAGCTAAACCCTGGCATGCGGATTTCGGATCGGATTAATGTTATCACTGAGCGGATGAGGATCGGATGTGATTTTACATTTTTATATCCGCGCAGGGCTCTAGGGGGAAGTCACAAAAGGTAATACAACATTACAGGAAGTGTTGACATATTAGCTTGCCTCAGGCCCAGATAAAATGCTAGTGTTTTCTTGTTACAATCCCAGTTCTTTGAAGTGTAAGGAATTATAGCTCCCAGATGGGTGGGGGTTTTCCCTTTCCTTTTCCTTTCCCAAATATCAAAGTACCAAAGAAGTCCTTACAGGTCATGGCCTACTTTTCTGAGACCAGACAGGATTTGTGAAGGGAATCCTGGAAGACTGAATGGTGTTTTATCACAAATGCAGCATGAATCAGCCAGACCAACTAAATTCCTCAGCCAGAGACCCATCCATCAACATGAATTTTTAGGCTCAGCGACATCTGGTAAATGTTGTGGTTCTCGGACATGTGCTCTGAATTATGACCCAATACATCCCAGGACTTGCACCTTTCCAGACTCTTTCTGCACCAAAGTGTGCAGCAATTCAGTGAGGAGGTGCCATGTCAGCCCCTATTGCTGGCACACCCAGGCCTCAGACTTATCCTGGAAGGTAGAAATGAACATTGCAAAGAAGACGAGAGTGCAAGGGTCAAGGATTGGAGAAGGGGTGGGGAGCAACGATTGTTAAGCGGGTACCAGACACCAATCATCATGGCAAGAGACTCAGTTCTAACCCCACCCTCCCATCTACCAAAGCCCTGTTGGTACCACCATCTCTGGGAGCATGAGAGACAGTGAGCCCAGTTCCTATATCAGAAATCTTGTCTCCTTAAATTGGTACCACAGGGAACTCCAGCAGTGTGAGCTACCTACTAGCAATGCCTGCCACTACCACCTGTTATTCCATCAGTTCCAGAGGTATCCCATCTGCATCAGCTACAACTCCAGCACCATATACTTCCTGAGAATGGTGCTCTTTCCAGTATCCTTTATAATCCTGATATTACAAACTTCCACAGAGCAGCACTGCTCCAAGAAACTATCCTCCAGCCTGCCCTTCCCCATAACAGCTTCCTTTCAAAGGCAGCTAGCCTTCTGATCCAGAGCACACCACATGGGCACCTTCTTTAGCGCCTTCTGGTGAGCTGCATAGTATCAGTCTTAAGACTCAAACCATTACAAATTAACTATTAATGGGTGAAAAAGGAGTTTAAAAGCAGGCCTACTCTGATTTGGTCCAGGGGTATTGCCCCTGGGAATAATAATATTCATAAGGATAAAGCTAGTCTTGATGAACATGTTTTCTTTTCCTTTTAAGTGTCCCCAATCACTTCTTTTAACATGCAAATCTGCTCTGGTCACCAACCATTATCAGGCTGCCCGGCTGGCTATGAAAAAAGCAAGTTTGATTTAGCTGGTATTGTATTCCATACAATAGCCAAAAACAGGCTTTGAAGTGTATTCATTCTCTAGCCCCTAAGGCAGCTCAGTTGTTCCAAAGGAGAAACCATATTGAGGACTCAGAGTTATGAGTATTACAAGTTTTAAGGTCCATCAGCTAAGGCACCAGCAGAAATGAAAAGTAGTTCGGAATTAAGTCAGCTGTGTAGCTTGGACTCTGTATGGGGATAAAGGTCAGTTATTCTCTTATCTCAGAAATTCACTGGCCAGTTCTCCCTCTAGTACTTGGCCTGTACAGAAAATTACACATGAACAGGATTTCAGACTTTGAATTTTTATTTTGCTCATAAGGAATGGGGTTCCATGGATCAGTGCTAATGTTATAAAAACACCAGGAAGACAGGTAGCTACACATAGGAGAGAAGTTAACTGTTCTGGTGTGTTTTAGGAACTGAGATATGACTAAAAGGCAAGAACAATGATGGAACTGAAGCCGGAAACAGACCAGCAATGCTGCTTATTCAGGTTTATATAACTTGTGTCATGTTGCATTGAGATTTATCATTATCTCGCAATGCAATAATGGTATTAAAACATGATATTACATGAAGTCACCAGCACCTGATGACAATAGTTGTGAAAACACCATGTTTTGAGTCCATAGGTCACTTCAAATCAGGGGAAAAACTGTTTTGGGTCATTCAAGAAAACAGAAGTTCTTCAAATTTTTTGACAACTCAAAAAGAGACTGAAAATCATTTTATCTAAACAAAAAAAATTAAAAAATGAAATTGAAGTAAGTTTTGAAACAATGTTGTTTCAATTTGAAGTGCTTATTTTCTTAAAAATATTAAAACAAAATAACTTGATTTTTTTTTAAATTTGAATTTGTTTTACCATGGAAACAATTCTGTGAATCCAACATGAAATGTTTTGGTTAACACAATGGATCAACTTTGTTATAATTATGACCTTTTGCATAACAGTATCATGTATTACTCAGACTCCCTAAGTTATTTCAGATGCCTTTATTGTCTGAGCCAGGCAGAAGGAAGGAAGCCAAAGAGGTGATAATGCTGCAGAAAGTGTGATGGGCATCAACCCTATATGAATCTAACAGCCCACTTGCTAAGGTACAGCTACTCTCCTTGATCAGCAGCCTACGTTAGATTTGCAATTCAGCGTCTGCTTCTTCCATGGGAAGACACGGAAGCAACAGTACAAGTAAAGACTCTCAATAATTCACAGTACGGACTGGGAACTGGGAAGACCCAATGCAAAACAGTAAATTTTAAGAAACGATTAGAGACCAAATCCTTTAAAATGTCATGGCTGGGGCATCAGAAAATAAGCTATGTTTGTCTGGCATTTTTAACTCCATTTTAGCCAATATTAATGTATCATAGGCTACTAAGAACAGGCATGCTGCAGCATATTTGATTAAGCAATGACGTGTTAGTAGCATGAAGCCTCTGTAGTAAAGTGTCAGCTGTACTATTAAATGTTTGCTAAGATGTGGGCAGTGACAACCACATATCATATGCAAGAGAGAGAGGTGTGCACAGGTTTCGTGATATAGGTAAAATCCTGCTTTCCCCTCTGAACATGTTGATTGACCCAAAGTTCAGCAAAAGCATTACAATTCTGACGCAGAGGAGCAGATTTTGAAAATTCTTTTCTGGGCTCTCTGTGCCCCTGCCAACCACAGAACCGTGCTGCATGTTATTATTGGGAGTAAGGTGGGGGCAACAGAATAGTCAATAAGTTCACAGCTGCATGGACCAACTGACCCAAACACCCTATGGAAAGGTGAGCTCATAAGCCATCATTATTTTAGTTGAGGTTGCAGAGAAACTATAGAGCAGTTTCATTATGACTCCATGGCCATGAGTCAATGGCATGATTCCATCACCTCAAGCTTTGCTGAGAACCCCTGCACAAAGTCTATTGATGCAGGTTTATACACTGGACCTAAAATAATAAACCTTCCTGGACATGTTTCTTTCCACTGAAGCAAGCAGTTCAAGTGAGACCACAATAGTTGGGAGCCATCAACTGAACATGACGATGCTCCACTAAGAAAGGAAACATTGTCTGCAGCATTCATGCCTATGCTAGGATATATCCAGAGTTCAGAGAACTTTTCACTAGTATTTCTTAAAATAAACAAACATGTCAAAAATACTCTTCCATTCCCTCCTGAGAGTAATGAAGGAACAGGTCACTGGAATATTTCCCTGCAGGAGATGGCATCTCATGTTTGTGAAGAGGCACCATAATATTTAAACAATGGAGTGACGCATTTGGGTAAACAAACTGCTGTGATTTAGTATTTTATCATAAATAACTAGCTGAAGGAAAAGCCCACTGAGTACATGCAATCAGAAAATCACACAAGATGAATCATGTTTCTACATTTGAATGCCTGGTCCATTATAAAATACTTACACATTTCCTTTGTAACTTTCCATCTCCTCAGTGCTGATTTAGGAGCCGTTTATCTCAGCTCAAAGTAAATGCAAAAAAGTTGAATTCATTCCAAAACTAATCGAATCACTGACTAAGTCTAGACCCTAGAGATGGTCCCTGGAAACAGGTAGAATATTTGCCTGCTTCACAAAAGTTACAACTGACCCTTAAAACTATTACAAAATAGAACTGGTGGGCAGCACACTATCATCATTAAATCCAAGTTCCAGTCCTGCAGATGCAGGATAGAAGTAAACATGCAAATCAATTCCTCCTGGCAATAAAGAGGTGTAAACAGGAATGTACCTTGTGTTTGACCCTCCTCAAAATATACATCAGTGCCCTAGCCCATGACTCCCACTAAACACATCTGAGGATAAAATGCCTCTTCTGTGCTGATTATTTGGCCATGCTGTGATTGAGCCATTGGAAGTGGTCTCTGAATGCTGTCGTATACCAGCACACTAGATGTTGGATAGAGGTGGTTGTACTGAACACTCAGAAACAAGTATAGTAGGCATAACTAGCAGTAGGCTCCAGCCTCCAATGAGTTCCCATAAACACTTAATCTAGTGAATAACAAAGGTTTAGGGTGTTCAAAAAAATACTGCAATGGCCCTCAGTTCAATGGCTTTAAGTTACAAGCAAAATATCAATCAACAGCTTCTAACCAAGACCCTCAGGACTGTCTCTTTGTCCTAGTGCCAGAAATTTACCTTCCTGGAGACAATCATAAGACTGGAAGGGCCCTCAAGGATCTTCTAGTTCAGTCCTCTACGCTCAAGGCAAGACTAAGGGTACATCTATACAGTGATTCCCAAACCTTCTGAGCATGAGGACCCCTTTTTAAAGTAAAAAATTTTTTGGAACCCCAAATGATAATAGTTGTTATCAAGGACTGATTGCAGGCAGCAGTGCTGCTGAAGGGCAGTATAGGACCTGGCCCCTGCCTGCTCCCAAGGGATGGGGACATATCCAGGGTGAGGCTGCTCACAGCAGGCAAATACAATTCATTTAAAGCAGAGGTGTCAAACTCATTCAATGTAGGGGGTCACACTGGAAGGCAGGACACCTGTCATGGGCCATGTGGCTTCATGGGCTCCCCAACCCTTTCCTCCTCCATGTTCAGAGTGGCATGGGCTCCCCTTCCTCCTGCCCAACAGCACAGGTTCTCCCACAACTTCCCTTTTCCCTGCCCTGTACGCCCCCCTTCCCCACACTGGCTCCCTGACCCCCCAGTCTCTCCCCCTTCCCTTTCCACTTTTCCTACCTCCTGGTGGCAGGCAAAAAAATCAGTCTCAATCACAGGCAGGCTGGGCTCCTGGCTCCCCCCCTCCCACCCATCACTGTCGGTCGTTCAGAATGCTGGCCTCTGGTTGGCTCAGTCCTGGCTGGTCTTTGATTGACTTGTTCCCATGTGGGCCCCAGCCACTTTTTCCTTTTTTATTTGTGATTCATGCAATGTGCTGTCAATCAAATTAGTATGCTGACTAACTGTAAACAGTTGTGGTGGGGGGCTATGTGATAGCTCTCTAAAGCTGGCCTAGCCAGCTGGGACTAAGAGACTGATTGGTTGGCAGACCACAGCAGAGCTGAGCTGAGAGTGTCTGAAGTACCTCCTTTGCTCCCCTGTGTTGTGACTCGGATGATGTGAGTGAGTCAAAAGCATGCCAGGAGCTATCTTTGGAGTTCACTGCAGCAGTGAACTCCAACTCCAACTCCTGTTGTGCCAGGAGCCTATCTTTGGAGTTCACTGCTGCAGATAGCTTCCAGGCACAGCCCAGGCAGCAGCTCTGTGGGCTGGATCAGTGCCTTGGCGGGCCAGACCCAGCCCTATGGACCACAAGTTTGACACCCCTGATTTAGAGCCCGCTCTGGCATGGATTGCTTGCCCACAGCACCTGGGGCCAGATGTATTCACAGGCACCTTGCAATAACTCCGTGGTCCACAGACCACAGGTTGGGAACCACTGTTCTATACTGATGGTGGAAAGAGTCTGCTGGCAGAACAATCTTTCTGGATCAATTTAGCCATTAGTTAAGACACGTTCAGTCAATCCATAAACTGAATTAATAAAGTTTCCAAAGGGATAGCCGTGTTAGTCTAGTCCAGTAAAAAAACAACAAGCAGGTTTTTTAGTCTCCTTTAAGACTAACAGATTTATTTTTTGCATGAGCTTTCGTGGGAGAA
>ML681981.1:22629096-22863801 GCA_007922195.1 Podocnemis expansa | reverse complement strand
TTCTCCCACGAAAGCTCATGCAAAAAATAAATCTGTTAGTCTTAAAGTGCCACACAACTGCTTGTTGTTTTTTTGACTTAATAAAGCCATCCTCTCAAGTGGTATAGCTCCGCATTGATGGGAATGCATTTCCTATCAGCACAGAGCAGTGAAGACAGCATGCTAAGGGGGAATTATAAAGTTGGTGAGAGTTCTGTGAGCTACTCTGTTGAGCTTGCATAACTCTTGTCGACTGCCACCAAATTTTGCTGGAAGTATAGACCAGCCCTAAGTATTATCCATTCTAAACTATTCCTGATAGGGGCTTGTCTAACCTGCTACAATGACAGAGATTTCACAACCTCCTGAGGCAATTTATACCAGTGGTTAATTACATTGACAGTTAGGAAGTTTTTTCAAATATCCATTCTAAACTCTTGCTGCAATTGAAGCCCATTCTTTTTGTCCTATCTGCAACATTGAGGAGAGTAATTTTCCTCCTACCTCCTTGTGACAGCCTTTTGTGTACTTGAAAACTGTTATGTTCCCTTCCCCCTTTACTGTCTTCTCCTCTCCAAGCTAAACAAACCTCATTTTTATGATCTTCCCTCAGAGGTCATGTTTTCTAGACCTTTCATCATTTTTGTTGTTTTTCTCTGCACTTTCTTCAATTTGTCCGCATCTTGCCTGAAATGTGATGCCCAAAATTGGATGCAATATTCCAGTTGAGGTCTAATCAGCATGGAATAGAGCAGAAGAATTACTTCTTGTGTCTTGCTTACAACACTTCTACTATTACATCCCAGAATGACATATGCTTTTTTTCTGTAACAGCATTACACTGTTGACTTGTATTTAGCCTGTGATCCATTGTGACTTCTTAGATCCCTTTTTGCAGCATTCCTTTCAAGGCAGTCATGTCTCATTTTGTATGTGGGCATCTGAGTATTCATTCCTATGTGGAGTACACTTGTCCTTATTAAATGTCATCCTATTTACTTCAGACCATTTCTCTGGTTTGTCCAGATCATATTAAATTTTAATTCTATCCTCCAAAGCATTTGCCACCTCTTTCAGCTTGGCATCAACCACAGACTTTGTAAGTGTACTCTTTATGCCATTACTGAAATCACTGATGAAGATGTTGAACAGAACCAGACCCAGAACTATCCTTGTGGGACCACCATGATATACCCTTCCAGCTTGACTGTGAACCACTGATAACTACTTTCTGGGAATGGTTTAGCACAGAAAAACACTGAAGAATCAAAAGCTAAATACAGATCAAAGCATGCTCCATTTATTTATCATCAACACTAGCTTCCTAAACAGCAAAACAATCCCCTCCAAACTGAAAAATGATCAAAAGCGAGAATGACACTGCAACACATGAATATGCAAGTCACTGGGAAGACCAGATCAAAAAAAGCTACACTACTACTGATCTCTGAACAGAACTATAACATTAGCAGTGCTGTGAAATATGCAAAACAAGGGCACACTCTTATCAAATATGCAAACAGTGACCATAAACTAGAGCTGGGACCTAGGAGACATAAGTAACAGTCCAAACCCAGAGAAGAATGACAGAGTAATCAATAAGGCAGAGGAGTGACTGGGGCAGACAGATTCTTTCCATTTACACAGGATAGGGGCACAGGACAAAGACTAGGAAAAATTATTTCTCAGATGATCAGAAATAGAAGTTTTCATCAAGAAACTATGAGGAAAAGCTGTGTCTACCTCTGAAGAAAAGAGGAGTCCCAGCAAAGATAGCTTTATACTACATAGCAACCCCTCTGCCCCTTGATCTGCAATGGACCAGAAGAGCAAATGGACACAGGAGATCAAATCCCAAACATGATGTGAAGCACCACTCTGAGCACAGTGTATCTTCTTTTGGCAGAGCATGGAATGCCAGGTTTGTCTCTTATGCTGAAGCAATACCAATATAACTTGTGCTGTCAATAAAGTTGCAATGAATCGAAGTGACAAACTAAAGCCCCATTTTATAACTGTTGAAATAGCCAGAGCTCAGGGGACTTGCTCAAGCTTTGATACATAAAATGAAATCCTGCCCACTGAAGTTCATGGCAAACCACTCATTGACTTCAGGCTAGGACTTCACCTACTACCTATGTAAGTCTATATCTTGAATGGGCAAATTGAACATGTATACATACACAGGTATGTTAATACCTGGGATATGAAAGCCTTATATACCATACCCTAAACAAAAGGCAACTAGAAACTGACACTCAATAAAGGCGCTACATATAAAGATGTATTTAAAATATTTATGATGTCCTCAATAGACTCAGCTACAGTGTTTAATATCCAGTTATAAATCCTCCTATAAAATGCATTAGTAACCAATTTTTGACAGAAGCTAGTCTCACACAACATAAAAATCTATTGCAGAATATTACATGTACAAAAATATATTCTAACATGCATGTACCATAATAGCAGATTGCATAGTTCAGATTTCATAGATTAGACAGACAGATATTGTGAAGATTCCCCTGAAAGTTTTATCCGTAATTTCTGAACTCCAAACATATCTTGATGATCTCTGACTGCTCAGAGCAAATTCATCCAGGAGTAAAAAGTGATTTGCATTCTGAAGTACCAGCTACGTTGAGCATGCAGATGAACTGGAAGTGATGGGCTTGTGACAGACCACACATGGGTTGAAGTCCGTGTGTCTACATGCAGTGTCATGCAAGACTCCATGACTAGAGCGGCCCCAGAATTGTTGTGAAATGTTGCAGACTGAACTGCTTAGAAGCACAGATAGGTTCAAAGTTGACTTCTCTCTCAAAGGCTAATCATTGATCCAGTTACAGTGCAACAAAAGTTGAGCTATGCACTGAGTTAGCAGAGTACAATATTCCCAGACTGTGACTGAACAGGTACCAGGATATGGCTTTACACAATACAAATGGCTTTCAAAACAGCCTAGAAGTAGAGTTGGACTCCCTGGAATTGATTCTTGTTCCACATGCACCATCCTATCACGTATCAGAGGCATACACTCTTGATCTGTGTTGTTTTATTGTATGGGTTGTTCCAAGTGGACACGTTTGCTGAAAGCTGAACTGCGCAACAACCTGGACAATCTGGAGAAGTCAGTAATGGGACATTTTAATTTAAATAGGACAGCCCTAGCTTCATGTGTCCCAGAGGAATGTGGATCAAGATACAGAAAATTCACTTTTTAGGAAATGGGAGGGGGAAATCCTTTAATTCAATTTAGCTCTGCCATGCAAATAATCAGAAGAGATGGACATCATTAACCCCAAAATCAGGAAACACCACTTTCCAAATACAACACTTGAAGACAATGTTATACTCTAAAATGAACAGCAAAATGTGCTGATAGTTCTTCAAAGAAGAAGCTGAAACTCAAGGAAAATTCAGAGATAAATTCCCCAAAGGCATCAGTAAGTCTGTTGAGCTAACTTCTCACATAGCCTAAATTCAAACAAAATGGGTCTTTTTCAAGGCAGAGCTTCATTTAGATTTCTCTTTGGACTAGTTTCTAAACTAGACATAGACACGAGATGAAGGATAGCCTGATGATTAGAACATTAGCGTGGGACCAGGACTGATCTGTTCTCTGCTCTGCACCAGACTGAGACAGACACCTTAGGCAAGCTGCATAGCCCCTCTGTGCCTCCATTCTGTAAGGTGTGAAGCCTTGCGGTTTTTTTGGTTTTTTGTTTTTTGTTTGGGTTGTTTTTTTTTTTTTGCCAAGTTTAGGCCTTGTTCTTGTGCTAAGCAGTAACAGACATATCAAAAGACAGCAGCCATAAGCTATATAGCATGTGTCACACCTTCATGTTCCTGAAACTACTTCAAAACAATGCCATTTCAGGCTGCTGAGGAGGTGATGCTATCCTAACAGTTCTTACCACTAGATAAATAAATTTTAGATGCTTAAAGAAAACTTTGCTTGACAACTTTCTGTCTAGAAAGGCATAGCTTATGAACAGTTGTGATCCTAAAATCTACACTTATTGTTTTTATCTGTGATGAAGTAAGAAGACCTCTTGGGCTACCTTAGGATGTCAGGAGCAATACCCAAATGTTCTTTTTTGCTTCTGTACTTTTGTGATGGGACACAGGAATTCTGGTGATGGGACACTGAGATGTGATAACTATAGGAACAACTGGGGGGAGAGAGGCTTTAGACAGACCTTACCAGGACCCCCTGTGGGTGACACAGGTTGTGGGTGGTTTAGACGAGGGGCAGATCAGCTGGCTGGGGAAGAGAACAAAGGGCTGAGAGGGGAGGAGGGTAGTAGGGAAACTTGAAAATAAGGAGACTGAAAACAGGGGAGTTTGAGAGGGAAGGATTTGGTGAAGCCTTGAGAAGGAGGCGAAGGCGATCCTCTAGCTGAAGAAGCAAGGTAGAGAGCGAAGCTTGGGTGACTGAATTGCTAACTGTGTGTTTGTGTCTTTCCCTACAGATGATTTCTCTTAGTTGTCAGTTACTGTGGGAAATGGGACTGTAATTGTGTGATTGTCTGGGGGCTGTTTGGACCATTGTTCCCTGCTCACCTTTCATCACCAGCTTCAATGAGCCTTGTGATCACCCTTCCCCTGTATGTTTAAAGAGAGGCAAGGGCTGACCTACGCAGAGAAGGCCTTAAAAGCCAGTCACTGAGCAACCAGGGGGATTGAAAACAGGGGAGTTTGATGCGGGGGAGTTGGTGAGGCCACGATAAGAGGAGCAGCACTACTTGTGCCAGCACCCCTTCTGTCTCCTCCACCTGTGCCTGTAGCCAGACAGACATCCTGAGCATGGATATCTTTACCCAGATCCTGATGTGGACTTGCAGGGATTGTGGCCTGCATTTCCCTGTCTCAGACAATCAGGCTGGGAAGATGAATTAATGTGACACATGTCTTCTCCTGTAATCTCTCAGGAGGCAGGTAGGAGAGTTACAGGAGGAGGTGTCTAGGCTCAGGAGTATCCATGCCCTGGAGAAGTTCCTCGATAGCATCCACGAGGAGACATGCAAGGAGAAGGATACTATCCAGGTGCCAAAGACTATTGCGGCACCACTGGAGAAGGATGGGATGCCTATGGCAGAGGGAGGACACTGGCAGCTGGTTACCTCTGGCAGCTAACAGTGCTCCACCCCTGCTCACATCCCAACCTCCATTGTAGTGAAGAACCCTTACGTAGCGCTAGAGACAATGGATGAGGTGGAAGAAGACACGCCATGCACCCCCAAGGCTGGGAGGATTGCATCCATCACTGCTAGGAGGAAACGTAGGGTTGTGGTGGTTGGGGACTCACTTCTGAGGAGGACAGAGGCACACATCTGTCACCCTGACAAGGCCTCTCAAGGAGGTATGCTGCCTGCCAGCTGCCCGCATCTGAAACATTACGGAGGACTGTCGAGAATCATCTGCCCCTCTGACTACTACCCCATACTATTCATCCTTGTGGGAACCAATAATACTGCGAGAGGTGATCCTTGGCAGATCAAAGGTGACTTCAGGGCTCTGTGAGTGCGGGTGAAGGAGTTCGGAGCACAGGTGGTGTTCTCCTTCATCCTTCTGATCAAGGGTAGGGGCCTGAGCAGACACAGATGCATCCTGGAGGTGAACGCCTGGCTGCGAAGATGGTGTCGTCAGGAGGGCTTTGGCTTCCTTGACCATGGAGTGCTGTTCCAAGAAGAAGGACTGCTAGGCAGAGATGGATTCCTTCTGTCAAGGAGGGGAAGAGCGTATTCGGATGCAGAGTGGCTGACCTAATGAGGAGGGCTTTAAACTAGGTTTGAAGGGTGAAGGAGACCAAAGCTCATAGGTAACAATGTGGGAGACCTGGGGGAAGGGATGGAACTTGGGGGGTGCTGGGGCTGTAACACCAGGGATAAAAGAGAGGGTAGTTGGAACATGGGGGGGTGGATCAAATAATTGTGTTAGATGTTCTAATGAAGCTGAGACAAGTGCGGGAGGAAAACGCTGGGAGAAAATGCAAGGAGGTAGATGCAATGGAATTGAAAATTGACATGGGAAAGGAGGGCAATCAGCCTGGTATCTTGGGTGCCTGTACATGAATGTGAGGAGCCTGGGAAACAAGCAGGAAGAATTGGTAGTACTGGCACTGACAAGGAACTATGATATAATTGGAATAACAGAGACATTGTGGGATATCTTTCATGACTGGAGCTCTGCCATGGATGGATATAAATTGTTCAGGAAGGACAGGCAGGGAAGAAGAGGGGAAGGAGTAGTGCTATATGTAAAAGAGCTCTTATGACTGCTCAGAGCTCTGTTATGGAAGTGGAAATGAGCCAGTTAAAAGTCTGTGGGTTAAGTTTAGAGGAGAGGGCAACAAGGGGGATGTCGTTGTGGATGTTTGCTATAGACCTCCAGACCAGAAGGCGGAGGTGGATGAGGCATTCTATGGGCAACTGGCAGAAGTTTCTAGATCACAGGCTCTGGTTCTCATGGGGGACTTCAATTACTCTGACATCTGCTGGGAGGCCAATACAGCGGTGCACAGGCAATCCAGGAAGTTTTTGGAGAGTGTTGAGGACAACTTCCTGGTACAAATGCTGGAGGAACCAACTAGGGGCCTTGCACCTCTCAACCTGCTGCTCACAAACAGAGAAGAACTGATTGGGGACATAGAAGTGAATGGCAACCTGGGCAGCAGTGACCATAAGATAATAGAGTTCAAGATGCTGATTCATGGAAAAAAGGAAAGAAACAAAATACAGACCCTGGACTTCAGAAAAGCAGATTTTGGCTCCCTCAGGGAACTGATGAGCAGGATCCCTTGGGAGGCTGATCTGAAGGGGAAATGTGTCCAAGAGAGCTGGCTGCATTTTAAAGAAACACTGCTAAGGGGACAGGAAGATACCATTCCGATGAGCAGAAAGAACAGCAAATGAGGAAGGCGCCCAGTGTGGCTTAACAGAGAACTCTGCACTGAGCTAAAGCATAAAAAGGAAGCTTACAGGAAGTGGAAGTTTGGACAGATGACTATGGAGGCATATAAAGATATTGCTCTGGACTGCAGGGATAAAGTCAGAAAGGCCAAAGGACAACTGGAGTTGCAGCTAGCAAGGGATGTGAAGGATAACAGGACGGGGTTCTATAAGTATGGCAATAACAAGAAGAGGATTAGGGCTGGTGTAGGTCCCTTACTGAAGGGGGCAAGTATCCTCATGATAGAGGATGAGGAAAAAGGCAAAGTGCTCAATGCTTTTTTTACTTCAGTTTTCATAGGCAGGGCCAGCTCCCAGCCCACTACACTGGGTATGGCAGATTGGAGAGAAGAAGAGAGGCCTTTGGTGATAGAAGGTCAGGTTAGGGACTAGTTAAAGAAGCTGGATGTGCATAAGTCCATGGAGCCGGACAAACTGCATCCGAGGGTGCTGAGGTAGTTGGCCGATGAGACAGCAGTACTGCTGCCATTATCTTTGAAAACTCATGGAGAACTGGGGAGGTGTCAGAGGACTGGAAAAAAGCAAATATAGTGCCTATCTTCAAGAAAAG
Organism: Podocnemis expansa; assembly: GCA_007922195.1. Classification (NCBI taxonomy): domain Eukaryota; kingdom Metazoa; phylum Chordata; order Testudines; family Podocnemididae; genus Podocnemis; species Podocnemis expansa. The sequence continues at coordinate 22,856,298 of ML681981.1, read as the reverse complement.
CAAAAAGGAGAATGCAGGGAATTACAGACCTGTCAGCCTCAATCCCTGGAAAAATCATGGAGTAGGTTCTCAAAGAATCCATCCTGAAACACTTGGAGGAAAATAGAGTGATCAGGAAGAGTCAGCATGGATTTACCAAGGGTAAATCGTGCCTGACCAACCTCATCACCTTCTATGATGAGATGACTGGATTTGTGGATGCAGGAAGAGCTGCTGCTGTGACATACCTCAACTTTAGCAAGGCTTTGAATACGGTTTCCCACAGCATTCTCTTTGGCGAATTAAGGAAGTATGGGTTGGATATGTGGACTGTAAGGTGGATAGAGAACGGGTTAGATCAACGGTTTCAGCGTGTAGGAATCAATGGCTCCCTGTCTAGTTAGCAACCAGTAACGAGTGGTGTGCCCCACAGGTCAGTCCTGAGGCCAGTTCTGTTCAACATTTTCATTAATGATCTGGATGACGGGATAGACTGCACACTCAATAAGTTTGCAGGTGACACCAAGCTGGGGGGAACAGTAGACATGCTGGAGGGCAGGGACAGGATTCAGGGAGATCTTGACAAATTGGAGCAGGGGGCCAGTAGAAATCTCATGAGGTTCAACAAGCACAAGTGCAAGTCTTGCACTTGGGACCAAAAAACCCCGTGGACTCCTACAGGTTGGGGAGCAATCAGCTAAGTAGCAGCACTGTAGAAAAGGGCCTGGGGGTGATGGTGGATGGGAAGCTGGATGTGAGTCAACAGTGTGCTCTTCCTGCCAAAAAGGCCAATGGCATACTGGGCTGCATCAGAAGAAGCAGTGCCAGCAGATCAAGGGATGTGGTCATTCCCCTCTATGCGGAACTGGTGAGGCCGCATCTGGAATACTGTGTCCAGTTTTGGGCTTCCCACTATAAAAAGAATGCGTAAAAATTAGAAAGAGTACAGTGGAGGGCAACAAAAATGATCAAGGGGCTGGAGCACAGGACCTATGAAGAAAGACTGAAGGAACTAGGCTTATTTAGCTTGCAGAAGAGAAGACTGAGGGGGTATTTGATAGCAACCTTCAACTACCTGCAGGGATGCTCCAAGGAGAACGGCGCTCACCTGTTCTCAGTAGTAACAGGACAGAACAAGGAGCAATGGTTTCAAGTTGCAGCTGGGGAGGTCGAGGCTAGATATTAGGAAAACCTTTCTTACTAGGCAAGTGGTGAAGCATTGGAATGGGCTACCTAGGAAGGTGGCAGAATCTCTGTCTTTGGAGATGTTTAAGACCCGGCTAGAGAAAACCTTGGCTGGGATAATTTAGTGGGAGTGGTCCTGCTTTTCTGGCAGGGGGTTGGACTAGATGACCTCATGAGGTCCCTTCCAACCCTATGATTCTATGAAATGGAGGTCTGAGAGGCACGATCTCCGGGGACTCTTTCTGGGGTTTACTGCTATACCTCCTGGTTAATCTGAAAACCAACTGTCTTAGCTGCTGTGCAAAGTGGACTGCTAATAAACACTCTGACTTCTATACTGGCTGAGTGTCCCTCCTGATCGGGACGGCCAGGAACCTCCTGGAGGGAGGACCCAACCCCCTCCACCCTCCCAAGGAGACCAGGCAGAGCAAGGGTCAGACCCTCTGAGTCTGGATTTGGGAGCTGGCTGCACAGAAGTGTGGAGACCCAGCTGGATGGGGGAAGGCTCCACTGTAGTCGAGGCCAGCCTGGATGTGAACAGAGGGAATCAAAGACCACTTTTCTGGCATACTCCATCACAGTATCTAAACAATTTGTCTCATTCTTTAATTGTTTCTGTCTGTTGCATAACCAAGTGACTTATTTAAATCAGTCAAGGTATAGGGATATGATTGTCTAAAGAACTGTTTTGTGGTGTGGCAGGATTGGTGTTTTGCAGTAACAGCTAAACAGGACCCAAATTTTAACTTTATAAACTGGGGTTCAAAAGTTCTTTGGAACCTTACCCCAGGACACAGCCCAAGAAGATCAGAGCTGCTAGATCTCAACACCCTGCCAACCCAACTGTGCAAAAGCTAGACTCCCCAGAGATCTAATCCCGAGTGGCAACCAAGAGAGGTTTGTCTGCTTTATTGGGAATGGTACTGTATCCTCAGCATGTGTATTCTGTTTTGTCAGTTTCCAAAGGGATACCTGTGTTAGTCTAGCCCAGCAAAAAAAACAAGGAGTCGTGTGGCACTTTAAGACTAACAGAACTTTAGTTCACCCATCTTCGAAGCATCTGAGGAAGTGGGATTTTCTCCCATGAAAACTCATGCAAAAAATAAATCTGTTAGCCCTAAAGTGCCACACGACTCCTTGTTTTTTTTATTCTGTTTTGGTAATTGGTAATAAATAAGAATTAAAACATTACTGTGTAAGGCTCCTTCCTAGTAAAAGATCTTGAAAATCTGCAGAGACTTTCACAAGGAGCCTTAGGAATTGGTAATTGGTGAGTACTTCCATTAACCAGGTTACACCCAGAGCCCTATGATATGGGAATAAGTGACCCCGAGCCCTCAACTGTGACTTGGGAAAGGGTAGGTACCTTTCCCATAGAGCTCTATAGACTGGGAAAGGGTCAGGGTGGGGTGCCTTAAGAGTATTATGCCTTGAGCCTTACAGATCTGGGTAAAGGTGGGGTGCAAGTAACAATCCCCCATCTGTAAAACAAGGATGAAAGTGAGGATCTACATAATGAGATGCCAGGATTGTCACTCTGGAGTCGGAACCTCTGTAGAGTCAGTGCAAAGTGATAGAAACCGCTACAACCATGGCTGAAAGCTCTTTCTTTCAGCATATCACCAGATACAATTATCACTCGGCTTCACAGTCTGTCACCGTCTGATTCTAAAATTCTCAGCCATTTTGACTTTACAAATTACCCACATGTAACAGCAAATGCCATGAAAAGACTCCTAAGCATTGTGATATTGGAGGTAGCTTAGTCAGCCACCATCCTCACTCTACTCTTACGCCTCATACAAGCAAAGAAATGGTTGCACGCCAATTAGTTGTAGAGTCTACAACTAATTGGTGTGCAAGTATTTCTTTGGTTGTATGAGGTAGCTTACACAAATAGTGGTTTATTTGCTCCAACTGCTACAGTCCTTCAAAACCATGCACAGAACACCACAATCAGCATGTACAATACCCCCTCACATACCTTGCCCCCCTCACAGCAGCACACCCCCTCATTCACCACCTATACAAATCAATACAAGTCTTCTAGCACAATCCTCATGCCACACAGCACAGCCACCCTAACAACAGAACCAGCACACACAATAACATTAAACAGCACTCTGAATACAGTACTAGAGTCCATGTGAAATAACAGAAACAGCTCCTACCACAGCTGACGACTCCTTTTTATTCAGAATATCACCAAGTTCAATCACCACTGAGACTTGCAGTCTGCTACTGCGCAATTTTTAATTTCTCACAAGCATATGACTTGAAAAATTACATGTACGTAACAGCAGAGGCCCTCAGACTGTGAGGCTTGCAAATGTTCTGGGATGGGGGTACCGTACCTAAAGTACCTAAGTCAGCGTTAGTGCTGAAGCTCAACTCTTCTGCTATGAAAACCTGACACAAAACTAAATGAATGAGGAGTCTGAATTTCTTTCTTGACGTTTCTCCCCCAGTTCTGAACATGACATGTGCTGTGGAGTCTGGTACTAGGTTAATCAACAGACCCTTTCAGAATATAAATCTGGAATCAAGAATCATTCAGGGGCAAAAAGACATTCACAGTAGTTAAGGTCCAACCCTCTACAAAAATCTAAGGTAAATAGAATGATACAAGGGAAATCCAGCTAAATGAATAAACCTGTTAAAGGAATAGATTCACACTATGCTTTTCAGAGCTTTCTACTGTAGCAAAACCATTTCACGGGCCACAAGCCACAAACACCTAGAACATGACTCAATCCATCAATCTCATTGAACTGGCCTATTGCCAAGGGCCCATCTGTGTGAAGTGGAGAGAAAAAGAGCATTGACTCTTTTACAACAGGATCAATATTTGATACAAATAAAGGTGGGGGAAGAGAAGGTAGACTTTGAAAAGTTGATTACCCAGTTCTTTCATTATATGAATCAGCTTTTATTTTAAATTAATTCATGCAAATCTTGGCCAGCCACTTGAAAATCATTTAGGGCACTCTAGCTCTGGGTACATAAAGGGCCTTGGAACTATCAAAATAACTTAAAGACCTTGTGAAACACACGTATATGTTTGCACATGCACACACATCAACTCATTTTCTAAGCAAATACAGTGTTCACAAAGATGAGGAATAGGCACTACTGATTTGAAGTATGTAGAATGCCCAAGCATCTATTCCACAAATTAGTCCACACTGCTCTGCTCATGCTCCAGAATCCTAATCTCAAAGACTCTGCTGCAATTCTGGGCATGTGCACCACACAGCTCTGCCATCATTCCACGGTCTTGAACTTCAGCACTCTGTATTGTGTTATGCCAGTCCTGGGCTATTTCTGAAGATGCATTGTGAGGGGCTGGAGTGGGTTACCTATGGAGATGGTGTAATCTCCATCCTTAGTGGTTTTTAAGGTGCAGCTCGACAAAGCTCTGACAGGGATGGTTTAGTTGGGTTTAGTCCTGCTTTGAGCAGGGAGTTGAACTAAATGACCTCCCTTCCTTTCAAACCTTAGTCATCTTTGATTTTGTGAACAAGAATGGCTTGTTGTACCAAATTGCCCTTCACAGTGTTGCTGTTTTGACATACTGGTAGGTATCTGCTAGTGCCTTGTTGACTAGGAAAACCAAATTTGTTCCCATCAGGTCTGCAAAGACATACCACCAGGCATCAGACATGCCCCACTGAGCCGGAAAGGCAGACCCATATTCTGAAGAGGGTAAATTGCAATTCACTTCATTCCTAAGCATATAAGATACACAAGCAGCTGAAAGAGAGAAGAAACTTAACACCAGATATGCACTGCCTGGGAAAGACAGGAGGTGATGCTCAGCATCAGCCATTCATTCAGGTATGCCATTCCCTTGTTCCACTTCCCAAATGGAGATGTCTGTACATGGTGCCATGCTTTAGGGTTTTACTCATAGCAAAATTGTGGGTCATACTCCTGACCCCTCTGGAGAACTGATGAATGGAATAAGGATTTGTATATGTGCTGGGTTGAAAAGTGAATGAAAAGGTTACTGGCTAGCTTCTTGACTGGGTAAGAGAGTGACCATTTTCCTGTGGCAGTATCACTGCAGGTATTTTATTCATCCTACTATGCCAGCAGGAATGGGATCCCTTAAAATGTGACTTGGATCACCCACCAGCAATCAGAAGAACTCCCAGTTTCCTGCTACTGTTTTTCAATACTGTCTTGGACCTGCTGTCACAGACACCATCCTTACATTCAAAGTCTTTGCACCATGACTTGAGGACTTCAACAAGCGAGCCAGTGGTTAAGAGGCCATTAAAGGAATGGATGGGCAAGGTTCTGTGACCTGCAACATGCAGGAGAGCACACTAGAAGATCACGATGGACCCTTCTGGCCTTAAAAGTCTACAAGTCTCTGCAAGCTAGACAGGATGGCTACTGGAGTCTGTCAAAATTTTTCTTTAAATATAACAGTATTGATTTGTCTCCTCAGCCCTCTATCCAAAGCCAGAGAGCCTTTCTGTAACTGTAAAATCTCTTGAGAGAAGGCAACATTTTGTTGACACAATTCCCATTTAATCCCCAGACTAACCCTATTTATCCCCAGTGGCAGATGCACGCACACAGGACCACCCTATGACCACCCAGGGCAAAGTCACCCAACAATGGAGGAACAGAAGCTGGTAAAAATGATTAGAATGCAAATGTACACCCATTGTACCAATGCAAATAATGTGTAAAAACAGCAGGCAATCTGGCCCAACAGCTGCCTGAAGGTCAGTGAAATGAGAGAAGGTAATAGAAACGGACTGATGGGTGCATACTGACAGACACTGCTGGGGTTAGAACAACAGGCAGCTTATGCAGCAGCTCTTTGCTCTTGCCAAAAGCTGACTTCCCCACAACTGAGGCTTTCAGCCCGACATATACTCAATTCCTCTCCTCTCCCGGAGTGATCCCATCACAGATCAGGTGGATAGTTGATTACAAAATACACACCAGGGTCCATCTCTCACATAAAAAATGACAAATTTAACACAATGAATATCATTCTTCCATCCCTTTCAATCCTTCCTTTTTTTTCCCATCAGGTCGCCCTGGAGTAGAGAGGACAGAGGTGCCATAGAATACCTCAGACTCTTCAGACTTCTCAGTGCTCAGTTGGGGGCCTTTCTTCTTGAAACTCTCTCATCTTAGATCAGAACATAGGAGTGTCATGGTCTTCACATCGGTGCACCCTAAGTTATTATCTATAATGTTTCTGTTCACTTTTACAGTGCAGTCATATGGTTTGGTGCTAATTATGCCATGCAAGCTTCCTTTTTGAATATTCTGCCTTATTGGTATAGTGTCATGTTTCCCACAGCACCATGTACAGATGTGAAGCATGTTACATGGTTCAGACCATCAGTGCTATCTCCTAGCACAGAGGCTGGAGAGGTACATGACAAAGACAATGCAAATTGAGCTCCCTGGCTTAAATGGAAGAAAAAATGACTTCAGCCCAGAAAGAGGAAGAGCTGGGGGGAGATTGGGAACAGATGTTTTGAACTGCTAGAGGCTTTTTGCCAGAGAATCTCCTTCCTGAAACATTCTCCAGCTCCAAGCAAGATCTGGGCCTTGCCTAGGAAGAGGCAGAGATTAGCTATAAAAATATCTTTCAGCCAAACACCTTGTGAGTAATCTTGGACTATAGGTTAGGTAGTGATGTAGGCTTAGAGTGCATCTTATCTCTTTTATTTGCTTGTGGTAACTCCTGACCCCTTTATTAAATGATTGTGCACTGATTTGCTATACAGTCACTTAAAATCACGTTCTAATCAATAAACTAGAATTTGTTTTATCTAAAGCTGTGTGGACTTAAGAGGGTGTGAATGAGCAGAGCTGGGTATTCTCATTTCTTTGTCCAATGAGCAAACAGGAGTCCATGAACCTAACAATACTGGGGGAAGGGTCCCAATCCCTGAAGAATGGAAGTTCCCGGTATGCCATCTGGGAGTCCCCTGGAAGGCACAGTATGAGGTACAACGGATAACTGAATTCAAGTGCTTCATTGTGACTGGTACTCCACGCCTGCTATATCATCAATAGAATCCTGCCTAGCTACCCCAAATCACGCAGGACTGACATTCAAAGTGACTAGTTGGAGAAGGGCAAGGGAGAAAGAAAGGGGCAAGAAAAAAAGCAGTTGGTGGAAATAAAAGAAAGAAGGTGATAGAGGGAAAAAGTATATTTGTTTATTTCTTAAGAGTTTCATGACATAAGACATGTGTCCCTACCTGATTAGCAATATGTTAAAACTCCACCTTAACTCCCAAATGAATACTCACTTATTTCATTTACAGGTAGTCCTCACTTAGTGACCGGGTTCCGTTCCTGAAACCTGGTTGATAAACGAATTGGTCACTAAACGAGGAGCAGCCCTTACCGGTATTTCAGGCATAATGTACTTTACTGGTAGTGGGTTTTTCAACCATCGGTAGATAGTTTTAATGTCACCTTTGCATCATTTATAACATTTTAAATATATATTTTAAATGTTTTAAGCTCTAATGTACTGAACTTAGTTTGCATAGTGTACTGTAAATATAGGTAATCTGAGAGAGTTGATGCGAGTTCTCGTACATCGCCATAATACCAACTCATCAGAGAGCCGGTCATAACTCTGAGGGGTCACTAAACGAGTAGGTCACTAAGTGAGGACTAGCTGTATTCTGTGTCTCCATTACCCTTGCTCCGGGAGGGCTCAGCAAACAAAAGCAGAGAGAGATCCCGAAACTGAATCACCTCTGTCTTGAGACCCTTTTCTCTAAATTCCAGAGACAGGAAAAATGAGTTCTGATCTGAAAATTCATCTCTGTTCTTTGGTTTGATCTTGAAGGTCACCTGCTGCCACACTGAATCAGTCTCTTCTTCACAAGTTATACATATACAGTACACATGTATGCACACATAACCCTTTCCCTGTCTATCTAGTTGTTAAGGACTTTTAAGGCCAATCTATTTGTTCAGGATTTTAATTATTATTTAACATGAATGAACTTAGATGTGATCAAAGAAATTCAAAATAAAAAAAAAAGATTAAAAATGGACAAACATTCTGGTGAAAATTTTGTCCCTTTTTATACACCAGTGCTATTTAATATGTATCTCCTGTTACTTCTGTTAAGTGACCTCTCTCTTTATATGGTGACATTGGCAAACAGCCATTCTGGAGCAATAATTCAATTGAGGAGCTTCTAAAAACATAATAAACACAGCTGGAGCATACACGTTATCAAAACTGGAGGTTGAATTACAGCCTGGTTAACTGCTCTCATCTCTGTGTGCTGTTATTCAAAACATAAACAGTCCAATTCAATGCAAAATGTTAAAGAAACAGATATAATGAGCAGGCCTTCACAGGAATTTGACACACAGGAAGCCAGTTTGTTCTGCATCTGGTGTCAGGGAATGTTGCTTATGGTGCACTGGTCAGAGCAATTACTAGAACGTCTGACTGCATGCTGGCAATTAGTCATGGATTACAAGGACGTAATGGTCCCCTATGGAGTGAAATATTATAACCTGCTTGTAAGTTCTCACAGCATCCCACTGTGGAAGGGGTAGCAAAGTAAAAATTGCTATAGTCCGGTAAATGGTTCCCCAACACTCCCAAACCACTGCTCACTACATAATTGACATACTGCTCTGCCACACACTTCACAGATACCAACAGCAGCAGAACTCAGCCAGTAGGATAGGTGGCCAAACATGAGCAGAGGGAAGGTTAGTTTGAGTCACTGCTCCATTATTGTGTGAGTGGAACATCCTTCAGCCTTCTGCACCCCTTCACTTCTTCTGGAGGAAAAGAAAGTGATCTGTGTCCCTTATGGAATAAATTTCACACACGTAACCTGCTATGCAGATCTTCATAAACTAAGTGCAATACAGCAGTAGCTATCTCTGTCAAGACCCACTACTCAACACAAGGTGCATGACACGCAAAGTACCTGAGAGGTCTCCATGGCTGGCATCTTATTGGTTTATTTGTGAAGAAGGCAGTTAATATACTACTCCAACACCACACCTCCCTGCTACTGTTTGTCTGGAGAATTGTGAGGGAGCAGGAGAGAGAAAGGAAAGAAAGCAGATGGAAGAAGAAGAAGAAAAGATGTCTACAAACTTTCCAATTGGCTCCCACCGCTTTTCCTTCCAGGCAACAACATGATAAGTGGAACGTCCCACTTGCCCAGACTCCATTCCTGGAAGCAACAAACACTCACCTTTCATCTGGAATCTATTTCTCTTTTTTAAAGTTATCAAGAGGTGGAACGCACAAAGTAAAGTTCTGACAAACAATGCAGCTTCAAAGAGGAGCTGTTTGACCAAGATTGCAGCAGGTTTGCCACCTGTGCACAAAGCATGGCATCTGCTAGTTCCAGTGTTTACCCCTGTGTGGTTTGGGAAAGTAACAGAAATAATAACAGCTCTGCAAGCAAAATGTGGGGAGAGGACAAAGTGAGGTGAGGCATCAACTTTGCAACACCATAGGCCTTGGTTCAAACCTGGTCCGAGTCATAAATGAAATGAATTCGGTAGTGTCAGTCTCATCTACAGCTCACCCGCATCACAAAAACCTCACACTTAGAACAATTAAGAATCACTAACAGACTCTGCTCAAAACAGGCCAGAGCAGGGGCCTCAAAACTCAAGTCGCCATGAGGACTGCACGAGGACTAGTATGTTAGCCCGAGGGCTGCACCACTGAAACCTTTTCATACAACAATATTACAAATACTGGTATCAATAGTGTCTTGTGGGCCACAGGACATAGCTTTAGGGGCCGCATGCGGCCCACAGGACACCTGTTTGAGACCCCTGCATAGACAGAAAAATGTGGATTCACATCCAACCCACACCTGTCAGAATAAATTGAAATCCAACCCACCATCTCAGTCTCTGTCTTTTAGGCAATCCATACGTAACCCTGCTGCCAGCGCGAGCTGGCAAAACAAGGGCTGGGTTCTATATCTAGGGGTTTCTAAGTAATGCTACAGCACCAACCAGCTCAAGCCTCCACCCAGTCTTCTGGGAAATCATGCACTATTCCCTGGGCCCCCCAAAGGGGTAAGGCTTCCCCACTCACAAACACGAGTTTGAGTGTGGTGTACAGAACTTTCCATACTAGTAAAACAGAATGTAAAAACCCAATAGCAGAAATCAGCACTGATCTGGAGAATCAGTGCAGAACAAGGTTCCCAAGATAATCCCACAAAGCATAACAGAACATACAAACTCAGTAGCAAAACCAGCAACACTCTGGGGAACAAGTGCAGAAAAAAGTTCCCAACAAACCCCAGGGTATGTAGGGAATATCTTTCATGCCAACTGTCTGCTGGCGCTACCCATTGGTCCTCACACTGTCCACTGCCACCAGCTGCTGGCTCTGCCCGCTGTCCACCTGCTCTGTCCACTGGTCACTCACACTCGATTCTCACCAGCTGCTAGCTCTGCCTGATCACTCGCGCTCTGCTCTAATCAGCTGCTGGCTCTGCCCACTGTCTGCCAGCTCTGCCCACTGGTCATTCATGTTCTGCTCTCACCATCTGCTGGCTCCATCCACCAATGGTCACTCACGCCATCCAGCCATCTGCTCGCCCTGTCTGCTGGCTTCGCCCACTGTCCGCTGATGCAGCCTAGTGGTCACTTACTCCATCATTCATCCTCTTCAGGGATTTCAGCTCAGAGAGAGAGGGTTTGGCTCTCTCAGTGATTTCAACTCTTAAACCTTTGGCAGCTGCAAACAGCTTCTCCCATTAAAATAACAAAAGAAGGTCTTCACAGGAAGCTTGGCCCGATCTATCCTTTGACAGTGGGGCAACGGGGTAAAGCACAGCCTCAGACACAGCTCCAGACTGAGCTAGTGCTAACCCCCACCCCTGTCTTAACTTCACCAGGCTTCAAGTGGGGGGCTTTTTAAATATTCTTTTTGCTAAAGGTAGCTTTTATCCTTTAACCCACCTAAACAGAGTTTGAACAAACAAGAGAAGAGCATATTACAAAAGACAGTATTTCATGTTTCTCTTCAGTAGAATTACAGATATCGACAGATTTGTGATCAGATCAACTCAAATACCACTACCCAAATTGCCCTGCACCCATAGTGTGACTGTGCTAATATGTTCTTTGTGCTCATGCAAATACAAACTCCTTGCAGAGCAGTTGCACCCCGCCCTTAGAAGCTGTTAGGCACAGCTTCTAAGCCTGACTTACACATACATGCACTCACACACAGCTCTCGGTCCCCCAAATCAGTTTTTTGGGGACCAGCCACTCCAGGGAGCTGCCGAACAGCAGTGAACAGGGTAATCCCTGCCCAAACTGCTGACTGGTGGCCAGCAAGGGAAGTACCCACTCTCAGACCTCAAAGGCAGAGAAGCACCATTAAAGGCAATGAGCTGCAAACCACTGCTTTATCGCCCTTGAGATTTTCATCTGATCCACCATCCAGAAGAAATGATCTGTAGATATAAAGCAGATATCTGTGGATTTTCAGGGCTCTGGAATTTAAAACAGCTGGGCTGTTGCAGGTCATGAAAGAAATACACAGACAGATATGTATGGGAATCCAGGACCGGAATCGGAGAGACGAGAAGATTCCTGTAACAGTGGATGTTTGAGATGAAGATTAAATAAGCTATTAGAGTTGCGTAGTAGTCCCCTTTATCTTCTTGTATGGGTTCTAGTCACTGCTACAAATATCAGTTTTCCAAACCAGCAAATTTATCCCTAAAGAAGCAGAGAATTGAACTAGACACCAACCAAGGAGAAAAGGAGCACCTATTTTGTCTCTCATCAAAACTTTTTTTTTGTTCCTTGGTGAGCTGATCTCTCTTTGCATTCAAAGCAGACATGCATTCTATTGCATGAATACCACATTGTTCATTCACAACTGCTGCACAGATTAAGAAGTAAACAAAAGGCAGCTGTGTTACTCTCAGCACCATAAGAAACAAAAGGAAAATTACTGGCTGTGTCAAATGAAAAAGAACAAAAGTGGTGTATCAGCTCCATCCTCCCTCTGCACCGTACCTGGACATTTAGGCAGACCGGTCAGCTTTGCCTGTCAAAATTCATTCCTCTCCCTCCACACATACATTCTGCAGACACAAAACATGATTGTTCTCACTAGTTATAAACATATGCACAGAAATGCAGAGGCCCTCCGCAGCATGGGGCACAGTCAATTGCAAGTTTAAATGATGGACTTCCTGTAATTTGACGTCTTTAAATCAAGATTCAAGGACTTCAGTAACTCAGCCAGAGGTTGGGGTCTATTAGGAGTGGATAGGTGAGGTTCTGTGATCTGCAATGTGCAGCATGCCTGACTGAATGTTCATGATGGTCCCTCCTGGCCTTAAAGTCTATGAGAAACAAACATGAGCACACACAAACACTCAGAGAAGAACTGCATCAGAAAACTTTCAACGGAACAGTTTTCCAAAACAAAACTCAGTTCCATCAAACTCTAACCACCACACAAAATTATGCTCATTTCACTGAACTTTAGTTTTGGGAGGGGGAAGGTGGGCAACTTTCCAACAATGTCAAAAGAAGACTTGAAATGTCCCATTATGTCAATGGCAGATTTAAATGTTGTAGTTTTTCTTTAAAAACTACTTTTTATTTCAAAATGTTTTAAATTTTGTATTATAAACATTAAAAAGTCAAAATTGCAACTTAATATTTTCATTTGTCAAAAAAAACAAAACAAAACAACCAACAAACCTTGATATAGCCCAAACTATTTTCCCCCCAGAATCTTCTCTCATGGTGAATTTCAAAATCTTCAGGTTTGTTTCAAATCAGAAAGAAAAACAAATTTTGAAATTTCAAAATCCCACATTAAATGGACTTTTATTCTCACCCTTGGTCTAATCACAACTCTCCCTGCCCACTTCCTCATAGCTGTCTCTGTGTAGTCTGTAGCTTATCAGCAAGAGTTCGCGTAAGCAGGTAAGGGAAGAATATTTCATTCTAAGACAGCTGTGAAGGTAGCTTTTTTTTCCTCAGGAAATCCCAGTGCCTTCCCAATGGTAGAACAACTTTACATTGGTAGCATTTGTCACCTGTAACAGTCTCAAGATAATTCTGGGTTGGCAGCCTCATCTGAAATTAACTTTCACAGTGCCCCTTACATATTGTTCATTGAGGTGCTCTGGGCACCTGTATGGAGTGCTAATAGAATTCTAGCCATCCTCACACATAGCATCAGATACATCTGTGAATGAACAAAGAATAGGTGGGATTTCTTGGACAGTAAATAATCAGGCACACTTGACAAGAAATTACCACTATACAACTACATTAACAAGAGGTTGTCCAGATTGTTTGATCAAAATAGTAAATTAAAGCTTCATGCCGTTCCTCCATCCCCACTGCTATAATTTAAAGCATTTTTCTGTAATTAAAGGTCCATTCCCGTGATTGTAAAAGTGACAGACTGAAGCAGACCTAGGAGGCAGGCAGCAGCCTCTTATACAGTTCTCTGCCGCATGCCCCACTGTCCCAATAGTGTCCTACCCCCTCCATCCATCCTTTGCCAGCCTTAATAATGACAGGAAGCAAGCCATGCTATTCCAAGTTATTTTCCAGAAGACGGATTGAATAATAAGCAAAGAGAGATGTTATGTAACAAGTTCTGGTCCAGCCAACATGCACTTTGGACTAGGTGGAAGTCTCCAGATTCATTTCAGTTGTCACCTAATTGAAACAAGACCTCCACAGAGTAAAGGAAAATTCTCTGCATCTCCTGGTGCTCTCATCTTTAGCATGTTTGAGGAAAAATACCCTCTCTGAGGTGAAGTCCATAAAAAGGCTTCTGCCTTTGAGAAGCAAGGAGGAGGACTGTGAAGTAACCTGTTTTAATGTTCTGAGTTGCTATCATGTCAGTCCTCATTTAGGACATGACAGATGGGATCCCAGGCTGGCCTAACGAGACATTTGAAAGTCAGAAGCAAAGGCTGAGAATGTGAAAACCTGTCAGTCACAAAGCTCAGGGCCTCCCAATGGCAATTAATTTGCTCTTTCTTGTCCCCTACTATAAATGAGACAGTGGATTTTCAGTTTCAGGAAGCTCTGCTTGAGAGCTCATTTTGAGTGTCACAGCAAGCCCTCAGCTCAGATGGGGAAAGGAAGCACTTCCCCTTCCTTTAGTTTCCTCCTCCATATTTAGGTTTCCAGTCATGTCACAACAGCTTTATCTCATTCATGCTATCGTACACGAACCATTCCTCCTGCCCTGGGTAGAATGCTGTTCTGAGAAAGGGAGAAGTTTTAGAAATCCTGCCTCTGATTTAGCTTCTGACCTCACAGACAACCTACCTCACAATTAGACAGTCTGTGGCCATGCAAAGTCTGACAAAAGAACCCATGACTAATACTACCAAGTCTCAGAGTCAGCTTTGTTTTAAGTCAGAGACAAGACATCCCGGGCTAGCAGCATCATCACCCTGTCTGTTGGGGGGTGATGAACACCTGCAACTCCCACTGAAATTAAATCATCCCTGGTACTATTAAGACATGTTTTTGGAAACAAAAGACTGACCCAGAAAGATACAACTAAATTACTCTCCAAATGAACCAGTGTTGGGGTGGGAATAGAACCCAGACCTCTCAACATGTGATGCCATGCTCTAACCACTGGACAGTGTAGTCTCCTCATAGAGACAGTCAAGCAGCCTAGGATGACAGCAATAAATGAAATTTCACTACAGTCCTTGTAATATCATAATTCAATAAGCAAAGGCAAGTCTTCAGTAAGATTTCCCAATACTGACTAAAGTGCTTTTAGGACAAACTTCACTGATTCCTGCATTAGGGTTGTGTCACGGCCAGCTAGATCCTATTTGTTAGGTAGTATTTTATTTGCAGTGGCTGCTTACATTCATGGACACA
The DNA here is from genome assembly GCA_007922195.1 of Podocnemis expansa. Taxonomy (NCBI): domain Eukaryota; kingdom Metazoa; phylum Chordata; order Testudines; family Podocnemididae; genus Podocnemis; species Podocnemis expansa. The sequence goes on along the minus strand of ML681981.1, from coordinate 22,841,232 downwards.
CTCGCCTTATGAAAATGCAGCAAGGGAAAGAGTTATGGATTGTAAAGTGGGTACCATCAATGCATCTGACCCGGAGGTAAATGTTGATTTAGGTTAGCAGGGAGACTACTTTTTACCACTTTACTTTTCACTCATTCTACCACATGTCCCCCACATCCTTTGGTCTCTTCCTTTCATCCACAGCATCTTGTCATATACCTAGATCATGAGTTCTGGAGCACTGACTGTCTTTATTACTCACTTGTACAGCAACTGGCACAGTAGGACACTGTTTCTTGAGTAGACCCCAGATGCTAATGTACCACTAAATAAATAAATAAAGACTGGACTCATCCCCAGTCACTAGAGGATGTGTAGACACATTACAATATTGCTGCACCAATAAGCAAAAATGCATGAAGCTCAAGGACTCAAAAAGCAAAGATGTTGCAGGTCCTGAATGAAGAAAGTTTTAAAAAAAAAGACAAAACCAAAACCAGATTTCTCTAATCATCTGAAATAGACACTCGGCACAATTCTGGAGAGAGAAGGCGACCAGAACTGGAATTCTAAGCAGTTTGACGTGGGCTTGAGGTGAGACAATAATGAGTTTCCCTTTTAACAGTGTTTTGTCATTATCAATTCATCTGGGTTACCCTTTTTTTGATAGGTCCATTAGTTTATGTTTAATGCTAGCATTCCCATAGAAGCCTAGGGGATGATACTCTGGATTGCAAATGACTTTCATTAATGAGCATGTTAATACAATAACTTTCAAATGAATGCTAATAATAGGACACTAGCAGTATTACCTCTTCTTGATATTAATTGGGTGACACTTTATTTTAATGGTACATTAATTAATGCAGAATTTCAATGGTCGTCCACATGACACCTACATTAATACAAATGAATTCATTATCATCCGTGTTATTACAAGAAATGACAAATAAATCTAGAACAGTGGGACCCTTCAAATAATAATCACGAATCATTAGGTACTGCATTCATTTATGCAACATATTTGCAAATATACACATACAGTCTGAGGATGTTTGTCTGTGAATACATCTTCCTTTACACTGTAGCTTGGTATCTCTTTCTTTCCCCGAAAGAGTGCTTCTGTACTTCTCTGACAGCAGAGACTGTTCCTTCTTTCCCTCCTCTTACACTCATAAGGATCCAACCACCATCCATTTTAGCTGAGAAGCAGTTTGGTCTCTCTTCAGAGTTTAATCCTCAATAACCCTGAAAGGTACATCTCCCTCTTCGCCAGAGACTGTGCACAGAAAGCTCTGCGCATACATTGGAACCAGAAATTAAATACTGGTCTTCTACACCGCATAACTGCCTAAGTGTTAACTAAAAAATAAACCTTGGGGATACATTTTGTTCAGAGTGCAAACCCAATAGGAAAAAAAAGCAGTTTAAAATCAATTAATTAATTAACACGCAGCAGATTTAAAACAAACAATAAGAAGTATTTCTTCAACACACAGTCAGCCTGTGGAATTCCTTTGCCAGGCAACATTGTGAAGGCCATGACTGTCTGTAATGGGGTTCAAAAAAAGAACTAAACAAAATTGATGGAGGGGAGGTCCATCAATGGCTATTAGTCAGATGGGCAGGGATTGGCTGTTATAAGGGATAGATCACTTCATGAGTGCCTGTTCTGTTTTTTCTCTATGAAGCACCTGATATTGGACAGTGTTGGAAGGCAGGATATTGGGCTAGGTGGACTATTGGACTGACCCACTACAGCTGTCACTATGTTCCTTTCAGGTGAAGTGCTCATAAGGTTCTCCTTTTTCCAATTCCTATTTTGCGGCCCTCTTACTGCCTTTATTACCCCTAAACATCTGCGCTCCGTTCTTCTAGACAAACTGCAGAGGCCTCAACCTTCTGCCCCTCTAAAATGACCCCAGGTCTCAAAGGCCCAGCCTCCTTAGCTTTGCTGTTATATTCTCATGTATGAGATGCACAAAGCGAATTCTCATACCTGATTGCTGTATTCCAAGGTCAGTGACTAAGCAGTAACTTGATCACTGAGGCCAGAGGAATCCCAAAAGAGTCTTCTAAACTAGAGAAGTGACTAATGAATATACCAAGCAGTGCTTCAGGAGACAAATTATGATTTCTGTATCTCTTTCACCATAATTTCTGCCAAACCCACAAAAAGTGAAAAACCCAGGCTCTCCAATTTTTTATTAATTTTATGATGGGGTAGTAAATAATAAAGGCAAAAACTGCCTTTCTTTTCAGCAAAGAACTGTGCAAAGGTGTTCCACCTCTGACCAGAGATGGCACAGATATTTTGTGCCCATGAAGGTGGAAAATCTATTTGAAGCCTGGGACCTGTACCTTCTTATAAACCTGTCTAAAGAAACCAATCAAACTGAGAAATCTCTGGAAGACTGACCAGACACGATTTCTAAGATGCTCTAAAACAAAAGCCATACACTGTGTAGAGTCAAAAAACTCAGATTCCTGGAGATGGCTTTATTAACAAAGAAGTGATCTATAAAGTTTAGCTCAGGACTTGCAGCTTAGCTGCTCCTAGGATGCCCGTCTCAGAAAGGGACACCCCTGGGCTATTCATTCTTTCTGCTCCTATAGATACATTCCTATTTACTCCTTATGTCCAACTAGAGTAATGAGCCACCTACCTCAGTAACTCAGCCACACCCACGTAATCCTGTCCCAGTAGATCAGTACCTATTAACAGGATGCAGTATTTCAAGTGAACACTTCCACAAACTCATACACCCACTCCATGACAAATTTGTAGATTCCAGATAACCCTTCAGCCTAGCAGCTGCATTTGGCAAGTTCCTTAGCCAGTGGTCTGCATGAGAAAGCGCTGTCATACAATGCACTGTGATTCACAACACCCACCAGTTTTGGCAACAGCAGTACTGTCTCTAGTGATCTGGGGAAAAGAAGATAGAGCACTGGTGAGGGCGAAATAAAAACTGAACACATAGTCAATGCAAAGGAGGAAAACTTTAATATTCAGAATAACTTCAACAGCAGGACGAAGCAAAGAAATTGTTCATATGAAGGAGAATTATGGTATTATGAATAAAAAAATACATGCAGTCTAAAATGGTGCAACTAAAGCACAGCTTAAGAAGTTCTGTCATGTAGCCTGTGGATGTCAGCCTCTCTGCTATATTACCATTTGTATGAGTGTCTCAGCACACAATGACCTGATTTATCTAAGTGGCAGACATTAGGATTGAAAGAGGAGACATGAGGATAGGTGGAGGCTGCACATCAGTGTTGAAGAGGTGCCTACACGGGAGCAAAGTTTCTTCATGGAGATCTCCCACATTCAGCCAAGTTAATTGAGTACATTACCCCTTAACATACAGCTCCATAGCTGATATTCATTTCATACATTTGTGAATGCCAGGGTCAAAACCCCAGATAATGCCTCTGCCAGGCAAGACTGGGCATCAGTTCCTAACATGGGACAACAGCAATGAGTTAGCAGTCATAGAAGAGGTTGGATGGAGGGTCTGTGTGGAAATGGGACAAAGGGAACTATGCCTCAGAAGTAGGGAGAAGGAAACCAACTAAAAAGAACAATACAGTTTAGCTCTCAATCAGAGGGGAAGGAGAATCTACCATCCTAAATGACTTCAGCCACATAAATTATTCCTAGGGGAAAGGGTCCAGTTGAGTCTCAGATTGGGCCAGATTCTGCCCCAACAGAACAAGCAAAAGGCAGAGAAACAGCCCAGGCAACCACAGCAAGAGTATCGTTTCATTTTAATTTGAGTGTGATTCCACAGCCTGAAACCAGGTGCAGGTAGGTTTCCTTGTCAGACAACCCCATGTAACTTCTTAACTGCTTCTGGGCAAGTGATCCTGCTGGGACTTTTCCCCTCAGCCTAGTTAGTGCCACTCCTTTCACACAGAGACTGACATGTGGAAAGTCCCTTCACAGTAACAAGGCTCCTTGAACAGATCAAACCTCAGGTTACCACAAAACCAGTTATATACCAGAGATGCATCAATGGTATTTTCATCCCCTCAACAGACAACCTAATCTCTTTCCTAGATTTCCATCATAACTTCAACAGCCTATCCACTAATTTCTCTTTAGAACACTCAGATACTAGCATCAGCCTCCTGGACACCATGATTAGCTTCAACAATGGACCTCTGCAAACTACTACACATACAGATCTCCACACCTACCTTCGCAGATCCAGCACCCATGCCAAACATGCCAAGAAATCTGTTATCTGCAGCCAAGTGCTCAGATATACACCTGAACACACTAAAAACTGCCTTCACCAAGCAAGGACATGCCACCAAAAGGGTAAATCACATCATGGAATGGCCCACCAAAATGCCCCAAGAAACCTGCTTCAATATAGAAATAAAATCCCCAGTGACTGCATGTCCCTAGTTGTTACCCACCACTCTGCCATGGAACCTTCATGAGATATCATTTAACATTACTATCCATACTCAGAGGGGACCCACATACTGAAATATTTCCTAAAGCCCCGCTTCCGGTCTTCAAACCACTTCCCACCCCCAACCTCACCATTTTCATCATCAGATGCAAGCTCCCCACAGATCAGGACACTAAATGCGCTGACAATGACTAAGTTGGTGAAATGAGACAGTATGCTCTCAAGGGAGTGCTCACAGAAAAATTATAAAAACCAAAAGCACCACATCACCTGTGGGGGAACACAGTTCTTAGAACAATCACTGTGTACCTGACTACCAAAACCTCCTCAAAGGCAACCAGCACAGCACCTTCAAAAGACGCACCCGGGAGCTTAAATTTACAATTTTGGTAGATATTAAAACTCATGGTCTCACTAGAGATGTTGGATTTATGCTTAGTACACCAATCTGTAACCCAATAACACAACCCCCCCCACAGTTTTTTTTCCTCTACTTCACCCCCTATAACTGGAGATGTGTAACTCAGATCTTGAATGATCCCTCAAACTGTGACTTAACTACTGATGCTAAACAAACTGTTCCACCTTGTATTTATTTGGGATGCTCTGAGTACATTTCCCAGACCTGAAAAAGAGCTCTGTGTATGCTCAAAAGCTTGTCTCTCTCACCAACAGAAGTTGGTCCAGTAAAAGATATAACCCACTTTGCCTCTCCAATATCCTGGGATGAACACCAAGTAAGCCTAGACTGCATACGTAGGATCTTACATGTCACCTTAGACAACTGTGTTCACTTGGCTTTATTTCTCTGTCTAACATGATTCCTATTTAAAAGGATTTCCCAGAAGATCCAACACACTGATTTACACTTATACAATAACTAAAGCAGCAATGTTTTGGAATTCCCATCGTTAATTTTGCACATCATCATCCAGGCTCAGAAGGGTGTCTCCATGGCTAGAAACAGGTAAGTTTTAGGTGTCATCCCTTCTGTTGCCCATTTAGGAAATATGATGAACACTACTTCCTTTGTATAGGTAAACTGGGTTCTCCTTACTTGGACATGCCCCTACCCACAACTGAAAATATTGATCATGTCCTGTATATCAAATGTGCATGGGATTTCTTCAGATAATAATTTATCATCAGAGATAGGTGGAAAATATCCAGAGTAGATTATAAACTTAATAATACAGGCACGACATTTATAAATAAAATCACACCTTCCCACACCCACCTTTTCTCCATCTTTCCCATCACTGTCAAAAACTGTTTTTGATGTTTGACAGGAATGTTCTATATGTGTACACAATAGAAAGCCATGCAAAGCCACACCTCTCAGACTTCATGAGAATACTGCCAAGAGGAGAAAGACAGGATTCCAGACTACCCCTTTCCTGGCAGCAGGCACAATTAACAAACTATGACCAGAGCAAGCATATTTCTGGACATTTACTCTCAAAACAATGTTGAACTGAACATGTGGTGCTGATAATTCCTACTTCAGGCTACTAGTCAATGAAAAATTCTTTACAGTGGGAGATGAAAGCTAGGGGTTTAAATCCACATTTGTGGATTTATAAAAGTGGCTTGATTTTTAAAAAACCCAAAGCTCGCTCCCTTCAAAGAGAAGCAAAGTCCATTTGACCCTGAATGTAGGAAGCTCCTGTGCCATCTTAACTTCTGGAGGAACTAAGTTTCACAGACACAGGCTTGCCTCATATACTTGCCCTAACTCCTAAAAAACTAAAACCATAAGTTGTGCACTCTCTCCATCATAGACTCTGACTATCCCCCTGACTGGTGCTCTGAGAAACGAGTAACCCATTGATGACTTGTGTTGAATTTACCAATGAATGTGGACATAGAGACCTCACCCATACAAATATTATATTTTGTCATCAGCACTTTCTCTCAGTGCAAGTAAGTGAGCTTTGCTATAGTCACTTCAGATAGCATTTGAGTGACTGCCTGCCTGATGTGAAAGGCATGTTATGGGACAGGGTGAGGCGTGGAAGAGAAAATAAGGACTTGCAGCCATATTTGGTTTTATACAGTTGAGAAATGAAGAAGAAAAGGTCTAGCTTTGACTGGTCACAACAGGGCATCTGACTCCACCTTACCTGCACCTAAGCGCAGGGGTTAAAGTAAGCTGGAGCACAGTGGAACGATGTTCCTGGGCCCACCATTTTTAAGGGCTCTGAGTTCTGGGCCCCCTAAAAATAGAAAATGGAGCCAGAATGCTACATTCCAGGGCCCACCATTTAAAAATAGTGGGCACCAGAACACAGCCTTCAGGCTCCATTTTCTATTTTTAGGGCCCCACCAAATGCTGAGTCCCCAAAAACAGCAGGCCCCAGAATGCCCTTCTGGCATGTTCTGGCAGGGCAGGGAGCTGCCTCGGGCGGGGAGATTTTAAATCTCCTGCCCCAAGCCTGCTCTCACTGAGCATGCTCAGAGTCTCAGTGAGAGTAGGCTCTGGGCTGGAGCCTGAGCCTGGGGCAGGGCAATTCCCTAGCGGCCAGAAGACTCTGTCATCTGGCCAGATAGTGGTCACAGCAGCTGGCTGTCACAGTGGTCAGGTAAGCGGGCCCTGGGCGGGAAGTTTTGGGGACAGGTGAACCAGCTCAGCAGGGAAAAGGTGCAGGGGAGGAGGTCAGCCCAGGGCGGGGGGGGAAGATGGCGTGGCACGGAAGGGGGTTGGAGGACCAGTGGCAAAATGGGGGCCGGGGCCAGTAGCTGGAGTGAGGAGTAGGTATCTGAGGAGCAATAGCTGGGATGGGTGAAGGGGGCCTGGACCTGTGGGGGGGCCCAGAAATTCATGAGGGTTCCGGGGCCCACCAATTTATACATTAACCCCTGCCTAGGTGTGGCAGAGGAAAGGAAGGAAAGAAGCACAGCTTTATCTTCTTGCTTGCCCTGGACTCTACAGCAATCTCAACACTATTGCTCATTATTGATCCATAGTCCCTAGAAAACAACCATCCAGAAGCTTGTGAGAATTTTTAAACCTTAAGAAAGTTTAAGGCTAAAATGAAGCAGTTGCAGCCACATCGAGTGTGGAAAGTGTGTCCAGAAACATCAGAAATACCATAACTGGGGACTTTCCTAGGCACCAATTTTGGTTTGTTAAGTAACTATCCAAGACACCCTGCCACTAATCACAGTATTCAAAATCTCAGTTTATCAGAGGAAAACCTGAACCGTGCATGCATGCACATACTCACACACTCCACAAAAACGGCCTCCTTCATTTCTCAACACAGCTAGCAGTCCTTATTTTCCTCCTTCCAACCCATTTTCTTTGCCCCAGGTCCCCACCACAAGAGAGAGTGAAGCAGCGTGAAGTACTAGAGCAGGCTGATGTGACTGCAGACTTTCACTAGTAACGATTCAGGTAAACAAGTCTTTATCCAGGGTAGTCAGGATATTGACTAAAATGAGGAAATTTCAGATTCTCCTAGTCTCTACACGGGTTTCCCTGGTCTACCATTGCCTAGTACTCTGTTCTGAATGTCAGGCACAAGACACTTACTACCTACTGCTAAGAAGAAATCTATTACATGTGAAAGACACACTTGTCCATAAAAACTAGTGGCCAGCAATGAGAAGTAGCTACTAACCCAAATGCCTGTTTCTCTTTCATATTATTTGTAACACCCACATAGCCAGATTGAGTCTGCCTCGCAGGCGGCTCTGACTGGAGAAAGAGTGTGCACGGGAACACAGCAAGGAGAGCCCCTTTGCCCCAGGGACACCTGTTCCAAACCCCCAAAGTGACCACACACACACTGGGATAGCGCAGGGATTATGGGAATGGGGAAGGTTTATTTACAGAGGTGCAAAGGGGAAACCAACAGAGGAGATGGGGCAGCAGTAACACACAGTAACAGCTAACACAGGGCCCTGCAATGCCCAACAATAGAGCAGGCTGGAGGCAGACGTGAGCTCTGCTTCTGCACCATGACTTCAGCAGTCCCAGCACAGTTCCAGTCCAGTGTTCAGTCCAGCAACTCCTAGTCTTCGGCGCCAGCCCTTTCCCAGCAGAAGAAAACCCTCTGATGCCTCTTCTGCCGCTCTCTGCAAACCCAGAGCGGTTCCCTCCCCACTTAACTAACTACAACCTCCCCCTGAGTGCCAGGTGCTGTACTCACGGCCCCACAGCTCCAGATGGCCAGTCACTGGATGCTGCTCTGTCCTTGGGCGACTCTCCCCAGCACAGTGTCCTTCTGTGGGTGCTGGGCTGGCCTGGCATCCCAGGTCAGCCGCTCTGTCTTCCCTGGCTTCAGGCAGGGCCTCTCTCCCTCTGCTTCCTCCCCAGGCCTCTGGCTGCAGCTCCAGCCCCATCCTCAGCTCCACAAACCCTCACCCACAGGGCAAAGATTTAAAGGAACCACGCTCCTTAAAACCCCAGGGGGGTTAAATATTTTTTTTCTAGGACACAGCCAGGGACATGAACTCCTAACCCAACAAACAGCTTGAACTATTCATTTCTTTTTCAGTCCCACCTAGAAGAGGGCTGTCTGTAAAGGCTCATCCTTGACTGAGGAAGATAGCTAATGGCTTTGAACACTAGCACTCACCGTCCCCGACAAATTAGTCTTGCCCTGACAGCTGGACCAGAGTATAGTAACAACAAACTTCCTCACAGCCAGCAACCCTACACCATGTGCTATTCCAATCCATTGACTCCTGCTGGGAGACGATGGGGGACCAAAGCAGCCTGTCCCCACTACACTTATTGTCTTTTATTCATTATTGAGATGCTAACTCTTACCTCGGAGCAGCCAATGATGCCAACCTCTATTGCCCACTCATAGAATCAGAGAAACTGGAAGGGATCATGAGAGGTCATCTAGTGCAGCCCCCGGCGTTCATGGCAGGACCAAGTACTATCTTAAGCCATTCCTGACAGGTGTTTGTCTAACCTTCTTTTAAACACTTCCAATGATGGAGATGCCACAAGTTGCCTAGGCAACTTATTTCAGCTGACTCTTAGGAATTTTTTCCTAATCTCCAACTTAAACCTCCTTCACTGTAATTTAAGCCCATTACTTCTTGTCCTAACATCAGCAGCTAAGGAGAACAATTTTTCTCTCTCCTCCTCGTAACAATCTTTTAGGTACTTGAAAACTGTTATCATGTCCCCTTTTTGTCTCTTTTCCAGCCTACAGAAACCCAGTTCTTTCAATCTTCCTTCATAAATCAAGTGTTTCAAACTTCTAATCCTTCGTGTTGCTCTTCTCTGGACTTTTTCAAATTTGTCCACAGCCTTCCTGAAATGAGGCGCCTAGGACTGGACACAATACTCCAGCTGAGGACTAATCCAGGCTGAAGAATTACTTCTCATGTTTTGCTTACAAGTGCTCCTGTTAATACAAACCAGAATGGTGTTTGCTTTTTTTGCAATGGTGTTACACTGTTGGCTCATATTTAGCTTGTGATCCACTATGACACCCAGATCCCTTTTCACAGTACTCCTTCCTAGGCAGTCATTTCCCATTTTGTATATGTGCAATGGGTTGTTCTTGCCTAAAGTGGAGTACTTTGTGCTCGTCTTTACTGAATTTCATTCTGTTTCCCTCAGACCATTTCAACAGTTTGTCCAAATCATTTTCAATTGTGATCCTGTCCTCCAAAGCAGTCGCAACCTCTCCCAGCTTGGTATCATTGACAAACTTTATAAGTGTACTCTCTCTGCCATCATCTAAATTATTGATGAAAATATTGAACAGAAACAGACCCAGAACCGATACCTGTGGCACCTGCCTCATCATGCCCTTCCATTACATTTTCAAGCAAGCACTTCTGTTCTTTCTCCCACACTGCCCCTCATGCTTGGAAGGAGCGCTCCAAAAATAAACTCCTTATTCTTCTTCAAAATCCTCTCCAAAACTCTCCTTTGCTGTAGGGCCTACAGAAACTTGACCAATTAGGCTGCTCCTATGCTGAAACCACTGCCTATCACATCAACCAATGCTGTCTCATTGTTTCTTTGCGTACCTCTATCCATCTGTAAGCACCAACTCTCTTTTGCCCGATACTTAATTGTAAGATCCTTGGGACAGGGGCCATCTTTGGCGTTTGCACAGTGCATAGCATGTTGGTGCTGTAGGGTTGAAGGTGCTACTGCAGTACAACTAATTCCTACATCAGGCAGCCTTTTATAAATGTATGCTACTGAGAGAGGCTGAGGCAGCAATAACTACAATTACATTTGCAGCCAGAATTCCTACAGCAACACATTACTGTAATGGGGGACTGCACACTAAATATGGACTGTCATGTATGTGCAGACAGATTGCCATATTCTCTCACTGTTCTTTGATGTCAGCTAATATAGACCCTAAAAAGTCATGGCAGCAGCATAAGCCGATCTACCGCCAATAGAATCAGGCTCATCTTTTCCACCAGGTGTGGAGCTGAGGACCATAACAGAGTTCAGATTCATTTTCTAGCCCATGAAAAACAACCTGCCTGCATCGCAGCACTGAAACCCTCTCCCTCCCCTTCATCAGTCCCATTACAGTCCCTGTTCCCACACTGGAGTGATTGCAGCCCCTTCGTTCTGCTGATTAGAACTGATGTCACTGGTTTGTTCCTACCACTTCAGTCCATACCCTCTATTATTAAAGGGTTTTTAAAGTTTGTTTTTAACAGCTCTTTCAGTTCAGTTGCTGAGTTTATTTTTCCACTTTGGCTCTTTCCTCCACTGTCTTGATTTGCTGATGGATTTCAGTGGCTGCCAGAGTTCAGTAAAACCAGGCTTGCAGAATAGTATTAACTTCTAACCCCTGAGTAAAAATAGCTGTAATAAAGCAGGGTGAATAATATAAGGCTTCACCTAATGTAACTTTGATTAAAAAGTGCTGCCTGCTTCATTGCTTCTCTGCAGTAACTCCAGAGAAGCAACAGGAGTTCGTCTTTTCAGAGCTCTGAAAAGACTTCAGGTTTTGGAAATGAAGTCTGATAAAATGCATGCATTTCGTTGGGGCTGGGGCCTACTTTCCAAAGTCTGGTGTACTCCGTACTTCTGCGTGCAGGACCACAGCTGTTAACCAAGTGCAGGGCTGAAATAGGCGCTTACTCACTGTAAGAGCTGTCCCAAATTACACAGTGAAATGAAGAGGCAAGCTTCTGTTGGTGAAAGAGATAAGCTTTTGAAATCTTCTTCAGGTCTGCTCTGTCTAAAGTTGAAAGCTTGTCTGTTCACAAACAGAAGTTGGTCCAGTAAAAGATATTACCTCACCTAGCTTGAGTGAGTCTCTAATGCCAACATGGTTACAACAACACTGCAAAATAAGGTCAAACAAGATTCAGTGAAGTGGGCAAAGTACAGCCTGGAAACAGAATGAGTGCAGCCCATTAACTCCATGGTTTACAACCATCCTCATCTTTAATATGGTAATACAGCCCAAGGACTACATGTCTCAGCATGCAATATTCCCTTTAGAGCAGGGATGTCAAACTCATGGCCCACAGCCTGGTTCAGACCCACCAAGGGTGCTGATCCAGCCCACAGGACAGCTGCCTGGGCTTTGCCTGAAAGCTGTCTGCAACAGCGAACTCCAAAGACAGGCTCCTGGCACAGCAGGGTGTGCTTCTGACTCATTCACTCACATGATTTGAGTCACAGCACAGGGGAACAAAGGAAGCACTCCAGCCAATCCCAGCTCAGCTCTGCTGTGGCCTGCCAACCAACTAGAGTCTCAGTCATATCAAGCTAGGCCCACTCCAGAGAGCCACTGCACTGCCCCCCAACTCAACTGTTCATTATCAGTCAGTCAGCACGCTAATTTGATTGACAGCACATTTCACAAATCACAAATAAAAAAGGAAAAAGTGGCTGGGGCTCATGTGGAAACAAGACAATCAAAGGCCAGAAGGGTCTGAGCCCATCCAAGGCCAGCATTCTGAATGATTGACAATGAGTGGGCTGGGAGGAAGAGAGGCAGGAGCCCAGCCTGGCTACCTGTGACTGAGACTGATTTTTTGCCTGCCACCAAGAGGTAGGGGAAGTGGAAAGGGAAGAGGAAGCGGCAGAGGGTCTGAGAGCCAGCGTGAAGAAGGGGAGCCCACAGGGCAGGGGAAAGGGAAGGTGCCAGAGAGCTTGTGGGGTTGGGGAGGGGAAAGGTGAGCCCACGCCACTTTGAACATTGAGGGGGAAATGGTTGGAGAACCCGTGCAGCCACATGGCCTGCAATAGATGTCCTGCCTTCCAACATGGCACCCCACACTGAATGAGTTTGACACTCCTGCTCTAGAGCCATGTAGCCAAATCACTCAGATCATGGTAGAGCATTAAGGTTAAGCTCTCCCCCCACACTTTTTTTTTTGTGGGTTATTGTTTTTAGATCTTTGTATCCTTCTTATCCCAGGTGCCTCCTCCCCTGCTGCAATCAATCTGCTGGCTAGGTGCCTTCCCCACCCTTCCTGAGCCAGAAGGGAAAAGACCTTGCCAGCAAAAGTGTTGCATCATCTTCCAGTTCCACATCCAGCTAGTAGAGGGGTCCCGAATCCTTAGAGGACAGGAAAAGGAAACACTAGAAGGGACTGGGCTGGGGAAAGAACCAGAGGCTGCTAGTTGCAGAGAGAAGGTCAGGCAGCAAATGGAATAGGGACTGAAAGCTGAGCGGTGGGAAGCAGCCACTTGACAGCTGGGGGCAACCATAACAACAGGATGATGGCACAATGAGACCTGAGAGCAGGTAGTGTGGGTGTGGGTTAATCATATATTTGAAAGTCAGTGCAGAGGGGCCTCGATGAGAACCCGGTTAAATCATCCAAGCTCTGGATGGGGACATGAAGGCCAGAGCGCCATTGCCTTTGGGTGAGGGTGGCATGGAGGGAGTAGCCAGGAGCTAGGCCAGAAGGGCCCTATGAGTAGAGCTCTGCAGATCTGCGGGTATCCGCTGCAGATCTGAAGTTATCCACATCTGCGGATGTGGGTGCGGATAACCACAGACCCATTGCTGTGGATCGACTCACGGATGCAGCTTTTATTTTTACCTTCTCACAGTGCAATCCATTGCTAAAGACACTGCACTGATCTGTGTTGGCAGCATGAAGGAGAACCAGGAAGCACTGCAGCCAATCCTAGACTGTGATCTGCCAGCCAATCAGAGTCTCAAGCTGGGGCATGGAAAGCCACTGCTGCCCTTTGATTGGCTCATTCCCCATGATTTCCCTGGCCACTTCTTCCTTTTCTTGTTTCCAGTTGGCAAGCCATTGCTGTCAATCAGAGATTTCATTGTTGGGCAAGGAAATCTGATTGATAGCACAGCATGCAAACCACAAACAAGTAAGGAAAAAGTGGGTGGGACCCATATGGGGAATGAACCAATCAAAGGCTGAAATGCTGCCTGTGAGCCCAAGCTCGGTTGCAGATACAGTTACAGATCCAGCTAAGCCCTGGCATGTGGATTTTGGATACAATCAATGCTATCACTGAGCGGATGCGGATTGGATGCGGTTCCACATTTTTGTATCCGTGTAGGGCTCTACCTATGAGGAATGGTTCTCCTGGTACTGAGCTGCCCCTAGTGGCTGTGTTAGGAACTGACATTTTGGTCTCTGTTACTCATTAAAGTAATTATGCCTCATGTATTTGCACTTTTTATTTTCTGGCAATCCCCCAGTACCTGTTCAAGACCTGTAAATATTAATGGGACTCACCAAGGGCTAGAGCCTAGAGAGTTGAGTACAGTGCTTGGAGCACCAGCAGCACTTACCTCTAAGCCCATGGTACACACAGCCCCCTACCAGATGTCTACACAGGGACTGGCATGCTACAGCGCCCATGCTGCAGCAGCAGGGTCTGCAATAGCAGTTCTTGTGGGTTTCTCTATCTTGTGTCCTGAAGCAAAACAGAACCTGTCAGGGGCCAGTGCCTGAAGTCAAGCAGGGCCAGCAATACCGATGAGCCAATGAGGCCCTGGCTCAGGGCACCCCAGCTTAGGGGTGCCAGGGTAGGGTGGGCAGGCCGGCCCAGAAGCTGGACCCTCCGCTGCCACCCCTCTGCTGAGCTAGCCACTCTGTCCCTGGGGGCAGAGCAGGCCAGCCCATGGGTCAGACTCTTCTCTCTCACCTCTGGGCTGGCCCTCCCCACTCCTAGTGCAGAACAGCTGACCCAGGGGAGGACCAGAAGAGTGGAGCCCAGTCTCTGGGCTGGCCTGCTCCACCCCTGGGCCAGCTGTTCCCTGTCCTTGGGGCAAGGTGAGGCAGCCCAGAGTGGAGGACAGGTTCCATGCTCTGCCTCCCAGCCCCCCATCCCACGGGCACAAAATCAAAAGCTGGCTTGGGGGACCACAGCCCCTTGAGCTGGCTCTGGAGTCAAGGATACCACAAAGGGGGCAGCAACACAGCAATGCTACAAAATTGGCAGCAGGTATGTGAAGGAGAGAAAGACTAAGAAGAAGAGAAATTTCCCTGCTAAGACCTGTCTTCAGAAACAAAATCCCCAGTTATTTAATTATTCTTCTCTTCACTGTCAGTATTGCCAGACTGTGGAAGGAACTGTTTTATTACAGGGTACAGAGGGAGGGAGAAAGGATTTTAATTTCACGCCTTGCGCCAGGCGTCACAACTCTGGACACTATTTGTTATCTGACTTCTGGCCCTATCTCTACTCCCTGTACTCCTGAGGCAGGCTCGGCCAGTTGGCTTTTTAATTTATTCTCTGCTAGGATGGGGATTCTGTTCGAGTGAGAGCTCTCACTGGCCAGGCGTACCGTTTTAATAACAAAATGCCTTCAAGTTTGGAAGTGGAACTTTGTGCCATGTTAGGGAAAATTCTTGTCACTTCTGGAAGGCTGCAAGTTATATGGTATAGAATACAGACATGAAAATCAGCATAATGGAAGACCAACTGCCCTATTACTTCATTTACTTCACAGTCCTCCACCATGTCCTTTGAAAGGATGCTCCTCAAGAGAGCTGTGTAATAGGCATTCCAAATTCTTTCGTGCCTCTCCCCCATCTACTTCATAGGTGCATTCTAATCCTGGCTCAAAAGAGACCACAATCTCTTGGAAAACATAAGAAAGGAAATCTCATGAACTCCATATTTAGTCAGTCAGTCATCTTTTGATACCAGTTACAACCACTGGTTTAGAGTTCAAATCTGCTGATCAAAGGCCAATGCTGAACTCTTCCTGGTCCAGCTTTTGACTTAGACTAGAAGTCCATTCCTCTCCTTAGGTAAATGGCTTCCATCAGAAAAGGGCTCTGAAGCCCAGAAAACCTGCAACCGTGAACATCCCACTCTTAAGCAGGTTTTGGGGACCTAGAAGTATCAGTACAAATCTCAGTTTTCGTTTAGTTTTAAAATTAAGTTTCCAGCCCTTTTCCTTATAACAGAAGTAAAAATATGAATAGATCATAAGGACTGAAAGTTTGTTCTCCTCAGTGTCTGATATTCAAATCCCTAGCCTCTTTCCCACCCGCACCACCAGATAGACTCAGACTCTAAGGTCGAAAGGAACCAGTATCATCATCTAGTCTGACCTCCTGCACAATGCAGGCCACAGAACCTCACCCACCCACTCCAGCAACAAGCCTCTAAACTATGACTGAGTTATTAAGTCCTCAAATCATGATTCAAAGACTTCAAAATTCACCAACAGGTGAGCCATGCCTCATGCTACAGAGGAAGGCAAAAACCCCCCAGAGCCCTAGCCAATCACCCCTGGGAGAAAATTCCTTCCGGACCACAAATATGGTGATCAACATTAAACCCTGAGAATGTGGGCAAGTCTCACCAGCCAGTTACTCAAGAAAGTATTCTCTGTAATAACTCAGAACCTACCCCATCTACCTTCCCTTCTTAGGCCACTGGCATATCCATCACCAGGAGTCAAAGATCAGTCAACTTCCAAAGCTGGCTGTCCCATCATACCATCCCCTCCACAAACTTAGGCTCAGTTTTGAAGGCAGTTATGTTTTTTGCCCCCATAGCTCCTCTTGAAAAGCAACTCCACAACATGACTACAGCTGGCTTTTGCGCTCTGAAAAAAGCCATATTCAGATATTCTTTTGCCTTTGGAACTCACTTCAGTTTATAGACGTTGGGGACATTGTTGCCAAGGCAGCAGCAGCAAGCTCTCTTAGATCATCTGCAACTCAATGTGCACTTCTGAGGCATAGCCAGCATGACCTCAAGACACAAGGTGTGACAGCTTAATAGCATGAGAGTTAGCATGTTTATTGGACTAAGCAAGGGACAAATCCCAGCTCAGATACAGTCTCCCTCTGTGGAGACAGTCAGATCACTTAATCTTTCTGCCTTTACTTCCCCACCTGCTAAACATGGATAATTATCTCAGTCACAAGCCTTGACTACAGTAGGCTTTTGGCCAAAGTTTCCCACTATAGCTAATACTAGTCCAACTCCACCAACAGTAATCATGTAGGAACTCCATGGTAGAAAAGATGCTACCAAACCCTCAAAGCCCAATGCATTCTCTGGACTTACATCGAACAAGATGAGGAAACATGATGGTGAAAACAGCACCAGCCAGGAGTCCTATCTGCACAACCCTGCTGCCACTACAAGTGGAGCTGATCCAGCTTGTGCAAGGATGAGAAATGTTTGGCCAAAAACATTAGTGTAGACAGTTGCCGAAGGGGCGTGCTGATTGATGAACATTTGCAATGCGCTAGAGAATATAGTCCAAGTGCCCTTCTAGCAGCCCACAGAACCACAGCTCAAATAATTGTCTCTTGTGTACCTTTTCTAGCAGGTAGCAGCAATGTACAGACCACAACCACACAAGTTCCCTTCCTTCTGCACCTGGAGGTTGGTAGTGATCAGTCTCCCCCATATTTTAATATAAAATAAGTTAATTAAATTTGGGAATACCTCCAAAGAATCCCTGTCACAAAGTCTCCAGGCAGATCCTGTACAGAATGGTGTGATTAGGAAGGTTAAAAATCTCTTTAGTTTTCAGTGAAAACAGGGAGGTGGGAAAAGTCACAAATACCTGTTTCACAGTCCTCCTCGAGGCTATGTTCCCCCTGCAATTCTGTTCCTATTTCACTGGTCACTTCAGTTCTACACAGTAGCAAGAAGAGAAGTGACAGGACTGAACTTCACTGGGAGTCTGCTCCATGGAACAAAATATGAGTATATAAACTATTTATATCAGTATATAAACTATTTATTTTGCATTGGAGAAAACTTTTCCCAAAGTTTGCTCTTTAAACATCTTCCCATCTTCTACCTCCTTCTTTTGCTATTGTGGTTTGTCAATACAGAGTTTAGATTTCTGGCAAAAGATTCAGGATGAAAGAGAAATCAGAGCAGGTAATTGCTGCGTGAAAATAATAGCACAGCAATTTATACAGACAAAAATGGGCAGTGGAATGCCAAGAGACAGCCAACAGTGGGGAATCAATACCTCCCAAGAGGTGGGATTATTAGGGAGAGAAAGGGGCTTGAGAGATCCATAAGTGTCTGATGACCGACTATTTCCAAAAAGCCATCAGCTGAATGATAAGCACCTTCACAGCTTGACCATGGCCCTTCCTGGATGAAGGAGGCAGCATGAGACAGCCAAACTATGTCATTCACATGAATAATGAAAAAGAACAGGAGCCACCATCCTCCTCTCCTACATGCCCTTTCCTGAAACTTTACATCAAGTGACTGTCATCACTCTCCTCTACGGGCTGTTTTCCAATGTTTGAATCTTAACTGCTTTGATTTGCTGTTACAGCGTGACCTGGTCCCATGACTTACTCTTCCCTGCATTCATTTTCTTCCCATTCCGTAAATTCCCCCTTCTTTAAAGCATCTGATGAAGTGGGATTTTCTCCCATGAAAGCTCATGTGATAAATAAATTTGTTAGTCTTCAAGTGCCACAGAATTCCTTTCTTGTTGCCACCCTGTTTCTCTGATGTACTGGAAAAGCAGGTGGGCCACTGGCACTACTCACAGCATCATGTTGCCTTAGTGTGGGAAGGAGTCTGCTCCAAGAGTGACCTCTGAGATTCCCTTTCCAAACCCCACAAATTAAACCAGGAAGGCTAGTGCACTGTATAGCTGAGAGATATCCTCAGGGAGCAACTTGACCTCCAGCTGACCCTCAGTATGGTATGCGTTTACCCCTCTCCCCTTAGACCCCATCATCCTGTTCTCCACAGGCTCAATATCACAGAACAACCAAACCGTTGGCAAGTAAAGTGGATGGAAAGTAATTTTTAAGTGACTCCACCAAAAGCAACTTCATAGTTTAAGCCAGGCAGAACCAGATCCCAAAACCGCTCCTCCCACTCTGGGCCAAGTCAGAAAACGTCATGGTGAAATTATAATTTTAGGTGGTGACAGCCTTTCTCTAATGAGATCAGGGAAGCCTGAAGTCCCCATAACAACTGAAGCCCTTCTCCGTAGGGCTCTACAGAAGTCCAAGTTTTTTCCAAACTAGGAGGAGCTGCAGATGCACTGACCTCTCACTTTCTCACACCCTGAAAGAATGACAGGCAATGTCCCATTGTGAGCCTGGAGTAATTTGTACTTTTCTGGCACCCCTTTGAGACAAGGTGAACATACCTCTCGTCATGGACATCCTCCACTCACTACAGCACTGTCACTGTCTTGGAGTCTGGGGCACAGTCCTCTAGCTGTGCTGCTCAGGGTATCTGGCCCAGCATAGGGGTAAAGCAATCCAAATGAAAAAAATAAAGTTGGGATGCTTCTGTGACCCTCAAAGGACAGAGTCCAGGTCTTTAAGAGAAGACCAAAGACTAGGCTCCTCTTCTTGCTGAAAGACTGATAAGTGATTGCCCCAGTCAGCAACCCATGTTTCTAGGAACTGGGGAATTCTGCATTTCAGCCCTACTCCTCCAGAATGTGCCCACAACCTGAGCAGGATGCCTTCCTTCCAAAGACTCTGGGCTTGACACGTCTCGCAGACGTGGTGGATTGGGGCCAATTCCCTGAGGAGCTCCTTAATTCCTTGTTTATTGATACAGGCATCTGCCCCTCCACAGGATCTCAGTGAAGCAGAGATGTTAATGTAACCTATATGCTTAAAAAGCAGTAATCTTTTTTCGGGATCTCTTTAGGCTGGGTTGCATTGCTGGGCAGATTTGGCTGCCCAGAAACCAGAAGTTTCTGGTAATTTGGAGTGGTAGCATTTTAAGCATGTTGCACAAGGTTTCTATTGTTGGTATGAGCAGATGCCCGAGGGAAGCCTGAGAGGAGCAGCCCAGGGAGGAGTAACCATAGAGACTTGCAGAGTCCATGTGCGCAGTGCTTCAGTGAAAGGAGCTGAGCAAAGAATGGACTGAAAGATGTATTCTCCTGCTGTGGAGTATTTTACAGGGGAGGTTTTTTTTATGGGACTGAGAGCTGGTTAACCGGTAACCTGACTGCATGGCACTGGTTACAGAAGAGAAAGAAAGGAGTGCACGGCATTCTCCTGAAGATTCCTGCAGCCAGAGGAGGATTGCTGCTATTCCCACTCAAGCCTCAAGGACTTGAACAAAGACAGCAATTGAGATAATGGTGATTCCACCTGAACTTTGGGACTCTTGGGTTTCTTACTGTTCTGTTTAAGTTCATTTTGGTTTCTTAGGATAAGATTTGTTAAGTTAGCAGTTAATAAAGTCCATTGTTATGTTTATTCTCAATAGGATTTTAATGTGGATGGTAACTCTGAGCAATCTTTGCTGTGAGTCACTTTAGAACTGAATCCTGGCTCTCCAGCTGCTTCCTCCAGTGGTTTATCTCTGTTAGGCACTGGAAAGGGGCTAATGAATGAATTCTAGCCCACTCAAAGGTTACATTAACCTCCCAGAGGACAAACTATACTCCCCAATTTAAAACATCACCATGTGAGATCTATTTCTCTTATCCAACTAGACTGTCTTTGGCATGCATGTTAGGAATCCTCCCCAAAGTGCACAAAGGAGGCCCTTTTGTTGTTGTTGACAGTTTGTATTTTTTGTTTTGTCAGTACCTTATTTGAATTGTTCATACAGGTATCAAAAAAATCTTAATCCTAGTCTGGATGTATTGTCTCTAAAAGAACCCATTTAGGTTTAGTCCACCTCTTAGAATTATCTGGAGATTTAATTTAGTTTATATTCCAAAAGTGATAATTGTACATGAGGCACTTGTTGCAGGGAGTGGGGATTTTTTTATATCCCTACCAAAGAATGAGCATCTTGGCATACCTCCCCACTTTCCCCCTCAATCTTTAAAGCCCCATACTGCAGCCATCTCAGTTCTCATTCACAAAGACAGCATGGGACTCCCATCCACTGTTGTTAAAAAAAATCCCCCTCCTTTGTTTTTCCCCCCTCCAGAAAGCAATCATAAGTGTCCACTCAAGGCAGTCTCCTCTGTTCTCCAAGGACCGTAGTGCCTTCAGGCCACCAGTGTGGCATAATGATGTTACAATATACCTTAAAGATGCATAACACAAGATCATGCTATACACAGTATTCCTTGGGTGAAGGACTAGGGTTCAGATGCCACCAGCAACCTAGTATCAAAGAAATAAATGTCCCAGAATGAAAAGAAAACATAAGGAAAAACTATCTTCTTCTAAGATAGTCCTTCAGAACTTCAGCAACTGGCATTAAAATTTATCTATAAAAATAAACAAAAGATATTAATAGTATTTCTTGACTGATACTCTTCTACATAGCCTGTAATTGCCAAGAATGTTGGCTTGTATCTCTCGATGTATGAGGTACACAGATCTCACAAGAGTGTCAAGATTCAGGCTCAGCTGATGAAGACTTGCACAGTTCCAGTGAGGGTCAAGCCCACAAAGTGTTTGGCAGATGCTCCCAAAAAGCTGGCAAGGCTTGTCAAGGAACATGCTTTTCCATGGATTTAAACATCCTGCAGTCATCTGTTTTACAAAAGATAATTTGGAAAATTAAAATAAAATTGTTCAACTAAATGTTTTAATCACAGTTTCTCCTGGGAAAGAAAGTGGCGGCAGCCATGGGACCGTATGCATGCACACAGAGAACAGCATTTCCTCATGTTCTCATTCAGCTGATTGAACTTGATAATCTCTTGTTCAAGGCACATCTGGGTAGAAGAAAGGTTAAAAATACTGCCTCACCGCCAAAGGCTAGTTAAGCCCACTGCAACCATGCCTGCGGCCTTACTGCATGCACACCTGTTTTTCATTATGTAATAGCAGTGCAAAGTGGATCGAATATTCCCCCTTAGGGGGGAAGGTGGGAAGAAAAGAGCAATACTTAACATGCCAGAAAAAAGCAGGAATTTACAGTGGATTGTTCTAGAGATGTTAGGGACAAATTGGGTTTTTCAGGGGGAGATAAAAAGAGCTGTTATATCTCCGGTTTTGCATCATTTAGTTCAACGGACCTGACAAGTGTCTAACAAACAAAGCCAGAAGCAGTAAGAGAATGTGCGCACAAGAGAGAAATCCTTTCAGAGATTTGGAGAGACAGCTTCTCCTCAAGGGGTTTTCCTGTATTTCTGTTGAGGTTTTTTTCTCCTTTAAATATCTACAGAGAAAAAAAAAACCATCAAACTCTTATAGGAAAAGTCCTTTTACAGTCAAGGAAAGGAAAGGAAAGGAAAGTGAGTCTTAAATACAGATTTATCAATCCAATCATGCTGGGAAATAAGAGGGGAACAAGTGCATATACATCCCCAGGGTCTCCTGCAGGTACAGTTCTTAAGGCACCTGCCTTTGCCACGACTGGGGTTGGGGTGGCAGGGGAAGTAGAGAGAAAAATAATGCTGAAAGGAAAGCTTTTGGGGGAGCAAGCAATGATAGTTTGTTATACAGTGCACTTGTACCAGTCCAGTTTCTGGGGAAAGAAGGAATGTTGAAACTATCATAACAATGCAGTATTGAATAAAAATAAAACCCTGGTTGCACAAGGGAAAGTTTGCACTGGCCTCACTGTCTCCATCTGCTGAGACACCAGAAAACCCTTTAAAAAAAAAAACCAAAGCCATTCTTGAAACATCATTTTCCATTTGTTTAAAAAACAGCAGCAGCCAGCAAACGTTGCAAGGGCTAACTAAGATGTTACTCTCCTCCCCATCAGTCAGACTCGGTGAAGGATTAATGCTTTGTGGGTTTTTGTTTTCTTTATTACTTCTAATGGCTTTCTCATTATCATTTTGCTATAAAACAAACGGCGGTTACGGGAGAAATCATATTATTTGGACGACTTTATTAAATTAGAGAGCAAATCTGTGTATATTTCTGGCTCAGGACAAATGTCTGAACCCCAGCACGCCAAAACTCATTTCCAGACAAAGCAGCTTCAGGAAGCTCTAAAATCAGCAGGTTAAACTGAGTGATAGTCACCAGGGAGATGAGTGGAATGGGTCTCAGTTTATCTATTGGTCATTTAGCCAAATCACCAAATCAAATCAATACACTCAGTTCTATCAATTTCTATGCACAGAAAGACAAAGACTAAAGAACTATTGGGGGTGAAGGTGAACAAGTGACAAAAAAGCCCAGAAAAGAAACAGCTGTCTCCAAAGTCCCATAAGTCCATATGGAGGCTCCACTGAGTTTATGGCAGATTAGGAAACAAGACATTCTGTGCAGCATTCTCCTCACATAACCTTATCACACATAAATCCCTAAGAGCAGTAAGTGACCTTGGCTTCCTCTGTCTTGTACACCGGTGCAGCGCTACCACACCACATCTCCCATTGTTTGGAACCCCCTCTAGTAGCGCCAGAGACATCAGACAAGAGATAATTCTGTGGCAACACAGTTCCCAGTTCAGGTTCCCCTTTGTAGCATTTCACCAGAAGGAAACACAAGCTGCTTTCCCATGGCACATCTCTTGAAGGACACACAAAGTCTAAAAGCTGCTTGTTCTATCTCATGGTTGAATTCCTTCTTTGTGCAAGAAGCTTCCATGGC
Source organism: Podocnemis expansa (assembly GCA_007922195.1). Taxonomy (NCBI): domain Eukaryota; kingdom Metazoa; phylum Chordata; order Testudines; family Podocnemididae; genus Podocnemis; species Podocnemis expansa. Next base: position 22,817,938 of record ML681981.1, on the reverse strand, counting down.
AATAGGAGAAAAAAAATGGTGGTAATGTTTTAAATGGTCTGTTTCTGATCCAAGGATAACTAAACTAACAAAAAAGAAGGCACCAAATGGGAAATCGATATGCACACTGGAATAACTGGATTCCATCTGTCCTTCTCTATATCAGCAATATTGGGACCCCAAATTCCCTATTAGTATTACTATTTACCTTACAGTAGCACCTACAGACTAGAAACAAGAGTGAAAACCAATCATGCTAGGCACTGTAGACACACAAGAACTACTGGGTGTCCTAGCACACCTGTAAAAGGCCACATGCATCCAAGGTCAATGATGTACCCAACAGCACACAGACTACATCATGCCATCACTTGAAGACTTGCTTCAGTTGAGATTAAACCGCAGTGTTGTCTGCCATTATGGATAGGAATTACTGGTCTAACAGCCTCAACAGTAGAAACAACCTCCCACTACCAACTTCCAGTGCACCAGTCACTACTCAAGTGGCCTGTCTGGTCTGGTTTCTGCACACCACTGCCCAAGGGTCAGATATGCCAGAAGCCACTTACATGTAGCAAAAAGCCATATAAGCCATGGAGCTCATCTGCATAATTTTAAGATGCCTTGAAACAGCAACACTTACATCACAGGATATTTTCTAACCATAATTTTGAGTGTGAGAGCACAAAGCATGATGACTTCAGATTGCTCACAACCACATCAGCCTCAGGTGTTATGGGTTGTCTGTCTGACCAGGCATTAAGTTGCTTCACATCCTGCTGCCTTCTTGCTCCACCATGCGAGGAACACAATATCTTTGCTTCCATGTGAATTACGCAGAATGAAGCAGACAAATGTTAGTCACTAAGAACTGTCATTGCAGGTTCTGCTTTCGTCATCCCAGGAGGACTCTACACCACTAACCAGCACCCGAAGAGTGTCCAGATGAATAGCTGTTTCTTCAGGTCTGTGTAATCCTTATTTTATTTGTCATGACAAAAGCACATACAAAAGTTCTCTGGGAATCGCAGTGGGAGCAGAGATACCTTTAACATCAATGTAAGGCTGTGGAAAGAGAGTCTTCCTCCTACTGCTCTTGAAAAGTCAAGAGTTTTTAAAGAATTCTAGTACTGAATATTTTTCCTGGGCACCCTACATGCACATTCATGAACCTGTCTGAAAGATCCAGGAGGGCCCTTTTCACTGTTGACTAATACCCGTTCCTGTTAATGTCCTCCAGAACTTGTTGAGAACTGGCACACGGTTTCCATCAATAGCTCCTGCACAGTCAAGAGATCCCAATTCTAGGATTCCTTCAATCATCTCTGGCACACTGGGGCCTTGACACGCAACATGCTGTATATTGTCATTCACATTTCCATGACAACACCATCCACCAAGGACTCTGCAAGCAATGAGTAACTCAAAGTAGCCAGCTTCCACAGAGTAACTGCGAAGTCAGGGTTAGCGGACCAGAAAAGACACTATTTCCTCATTCTGAGGTTCTGCATTCATTGCTGCTTGGCCTTAGTCATCAAAGAAACTTGATACAAATGTGCTTTGTCACTGTTACCCAGAGACCAAAGTGGCTCTCCTGCTAGTGAGCTTCTCTCTCAAGTACTGCAGAAAACTCTTTAGGAGTAGGATGTGTGAGGCCACCAAAGTGCCTACTCAGTGAGCTGAGAAGTAGCACCAAGGTGCACACTGCAGAACACCATCTGCCAACTGGTGAAAACTTTTCATAAGGTCAGACAGCAAACCTCTCCCTTGGCCCGGAGAAGCTGGGTGTTCACTCAGGCCTTCAATCTGAGAAGACAACCTAGAATAACACAGGTTCCCAGGCACTTATGGGAATATCTGAAGGAGTTGTGAGATTTGATTTCTTCTCCCATAGTCCTCTTGACCTCTCAAGCTGTTCAAAATCTCCCACAGGTTGCTGCTCATCAGGAGCTACAGCACATCTACTCAGAGAGCTACAGTGATGTAACACAGCAGTGGTTTGAACGTGGGATGAAACTATGCCCCAAACAGCATGACTAATGTGAAGTGACTGACCTCCGCTACTTAAATTCTCCTTGATAACAAAATTCCCATGCTTAGGTGAAAGGGGCAAGCTCTCTCAATTATATTCTGTCCATCCACAGATTCAGAAACCTGCAAAGCCTTGTCTGCTCTAGGTTTATCTCTACACAAAGGCTAGCTGTTGACCTGTTCAGCTCCACTCAGGTAGTAACAATGGGTATAGTACCCGCAGCTCCTGAAACCACCTTGTGGCCTAGTTGGGGCTCTGCACAGAGATGCAGAAGAGTGCTTAAAAGTGCAATGGAGCCACCTGACACTGCATCTATACTAAAGTGCCCAGCATAGTACCACTGGGGGAGCTGAACTGGTGGTGCTAAAGGTGAAAAATCTGGGGCATAAAAAATCAGCAGAGACACTCTCCAAAAACCTCTGCTATGCAACCAGAAGGGATAAAAGGTTGGTTTATAAAAATGTTTAGATCCTAGGGAATATAGAAAATTCTTAATTCCACACATTTGTCAATGCAGAGCTTTTTTATGCCCAAATAAAGGAAACATACAGAACATATTAGCTATTTACTCTCTACAAAACACAGAAGAAAAATTAATAGAACAACTAAATGGCATTTTCTGCTTCTCCAATGGTTTTACAGTAGTTAAAAACCTGTCTAAAGGTACTTCATGGTGTCCCTTTAAACTCTTTCCCCAAATATAGTATCACTGCTACTATCCAACCTGAACTATCCAAACCATACTGGAGATTAGGGAGAGAATGCTGAGGTTGTAAAGCCCTAATACAAAGTCATCATGATCTCTAGTTTCTGATGTCCCCCTTTTAGTAAAATTCACACCAAGCTGCCTATTAGCACAGTGGAACCTCCTTAGATGTATCCTTGACACAGGAACAAGCCAGTGATACAATACATTTTCCACATAGAAAATCAAAACTATCCACAGAAATACAGAGAAGCCCTTTTAAAATAAATACCCTGTTAAACCACTAAATTCCCTCAAGTGCACTCAAAGGAAAAAAGCAACAAGAAATCGACCCAATAAAAGATTTGTTAAAAGAAAATGTTTTCCACGTGCCAAACCAAAATATATGACATGAAACAGGAATGCTCGCTAGGATATACACCTGCTGGAAAAAATAGAGAAGAAAGTATTTTGGTGCAGCAAGGTTTTCTGTTTAGTGAGATTCTCAATAGTACCTGCAACATTGCTATTTGTGACCTCACAAAACATACACAAATGGTGTAATTTACACAGTGTCTCCATCACGCTGAGAGGTCAATAAAACACTCCCGCCCTTCCCTCACTACTACTTCTATCTTTCTTCTGATTCATAAACCAAGCAATTCATGCCGTAAAATTTGTAACAAGCAGCAAAGAGGCAGTAGGGAGCACAGACATGCTCTTAAAAGACTAGTTTATCTGTTAAACAAAGACTTCATTTTACAGACTAGCCAGCTACAACCCCTTGAGGATCCAACAGACCTCGTCTCATCAGGAATTTTCCATCACATTTTTACAAGCCCCTTTGTGATGCTTGGATAAAATGTGTGATGTCTAATCATTTTACCTCAAGGAAACCATTAAAGGTGTCATGCAGTTCCCCACACATATTCACAGAGGGCATTGGTGAGTGGCCCTTTCTTTTATCATCAGCTGTCTCCTCCTGCCTTGGTCAATTAGTGTGATCCCAGATCATTCTTTATGACCTCTCATTTTGTCCCGATTTCTGAGAATATGATATTACAAACAGTGGACGATGGCATCACTGAAGGAATTAGAACAGTGAAATCAAAAAGAGGAAATACACGTATGTGCACACTATCAATATATTAGTAATCATTACAGAAATCCTTCAATTTCTCAAAATTTTGATATTTGAACATGAAGACAGCACGAAAAGCACTTGATAAGAGGAAATAAAGAGCTATGGGGTAAGATTTACAAAGAGATTGCGCTAATACAGGACACCAAATTGCAGTTAGGGAAAATCTTTTTTAGATTTGTTGAGGGAGACAGGAGGGTGGGGAGGGTTGGAGAAGAGATTTCATCTGGTGATGTAGCGGCTGTGTGTTGCCTTTCCACACAGTGGCCAAGTCTGAGACCTGAGATGTCGGGCTGAATATTATGAGTGCAGCACACATACCTCCTGGAGAATAAAATGTCTCACCTCACTCTCACACAAATTCCTGTGTTCTATGCTCAGAAAGGTGTTTGCAGACTTCAGCAAGAGCTAGATCAGCTTTCTTGCAGCCAAAGGAGGAGGAGGAGAAGGGAGGGTGTCCAGGAGTGTCCCACACTAACAAATCCAGGAATAGCAAGGAGTCTTGTGGCAATTAAAGACTAACAGATTTATTAATCACATGAGCTTTCATGGGAGAAAATCCCACTTCGTCAGAGACTTTGAAGAGGGGGAACTTACAGAATGGGCTGAAAATAAATGCAAGGGAGTGTAAGACATGGGACCAAATCCAGAAATGTAACCAAAATTCACTCTTGCTCCATCTCCTCAAACCTCTTTGTCTGTCAGTCAGTCAGTTAATTTGTCAGAGAGTTATTCCTTTGTTCTTCAGAATTTATCTGTTCATCCTCTCTGTTCCCCTCTGGCTGCTACACTTAGGTTTTAGAATGACATTGCAGGGCTAGATACGTCTCTTACACCAACGTACCCCAGAGTAACTTCACTGGAGTGATTCCTGATTTACTCCAGCAACGAGAGAAGCCTCAAGGGCACATCCTTTTGTTTGGGACATCATAGATATTTCTATGGCAATTCTACTGTTTTCCCATATGAAACATTCACACTGAAGAGGTAACAAGAAGAAGAGTTCTTCACTGTTCAGGGCAGGGCCATCGGGGCAAAGCCCCATGTGTCAAAACTTAGAGGGCACTACAGTGCCGGCAGCTGCAGCTCTGGTGCCCGCCCTCTAAAATTCAGCTCCTGGGGTGATGGGGAGCCTGACCCATCCCCAGCCACCACTTGGCAGGTGGCAGGGGTCTGGGGTCTGGATCTGGATCTCCTCCACTGCTGGGGGCAGATTTGGCTCCCCGTCACCTCTCGGCGGTGGCTGGGGACAGATCCAGCTCCCCGCTGCCTGCTGGCAGTGGCTAGGGATGGATCAGGCCCTGGGCCAGATCAGGGACAGGTCAGCGGAGGGCACCTTTGGGGCCACTTGCCCCAAGCACCAGAACAGCTAGTTTGGCCCTGGTTTGGAGCACAGCTGTTTCTGTTCATGCTATTAAAAGATTTTTGGTTTGTTTAGAGCAGGGTGAATTCTTTTTCATGTCCATAAAAGTGTGGGGGCGAGGGGGGGGGGGATAGCATTAGATAACACCAGGCACAGCAGACAGAGGTACCTTTTGCAAACTATCCCTTTTCCCTCCACCACTGTAACACACTACCTTCTGGTGTGCTACTGTAGGCTAGAACTATCACACTCCCCTGGGAATGCCTCTCATTCCTACACCACATCCTACTAATGAAATCTTAACCCTGCCCACCACACACACATTTCTGCCCACACCTCTCCATTCTGGCCTACAGCTAATCTCACTATTTAAATTCTGCTCACCATCTGCTTTACAGGAAATAAGATGGAAACAGCCACTACTTCATCTGGTTCCTTTCTATTTTGACAGGCCCAGCTTACCCACTGGCTCGTGTATGTTGAGGTGCGAAAGATGCTCAAATAACCACCTATTTCTTTTTTATACTCAGCTTCTGCTGAATATTGCAGTCTTTGAGTTCTCCTGAGCCACTCTCAATGCAATTATGATGAACTGTGTCTTGGCCATGTAGTATCTAGCAGCCATCAAAAAGTTAAATTATTTGTGGCCAAAGCAATATTTGAACCCTAGTTTATAGCAGTGAAGGGATCATACATAACCTGTTATCTGTGCCTGTTTGGTGCCTCCATAACCAAGTTAATCCTGCAAACCCCATTCTCACAAAGACGGGTGGGAGGCTTTCAATTCCTGTGACAATGCTCTCCATGACAAAGTCCAACATTCTGTTAGCCCCCCTTTCTTGTACATTGGGAAACAGAAAATCAAAAACAAAAAAAATAGAAACCAGAAGCAGATGGATCTGGGGTAAACCAAAGAGGTGTAACCTACAAAAGAACAGGCTAGTTAATTAAGGCATGCTTTCTTCAGGGGATTGCATTCTGCCACCACATACATACATCACCAACACAATTTCCATTCAACAGGTTCCTGCTAGGGCATTAAAAAGCCTGAACAACCATATCATATCTCCTTCTCAGCTGCAAAAGCCTTTGTTAGATTCAGGCAAATTTAAAATAAATATTATCGACATTTCACTGAACTGCCCTCTCTTTTTCTCTGTATTTTCTTCACTGTACTTGCTAATTGCCAAGGTATGTGTGTCCAGAGTAGCTCTCCTCAGTCTCATGCTTGTCATGCCTGAATTATAACAGCAGCATAGGGTATATGTCTACACTGATGGTGGCAAATTTGCTGCCATCAGATCAATGTTTCAAGGTCAGTAAAGACACGCTCAGTCAATCTGGAAATCGATGCACTAAAACCACCCCCTTGAGTGGCACAGCACTGCGTCGATGGGAATGCATTTCCTCTCAGCGCAGCACAGTGAAGATGGTGTGCTAAAGGGGAGTTACAAAGTTGACAGCATTTATGCAAGGTATTCTGTGTAGTTTGTGTAACTGCTGTTGACTGCCACTGAATTTCACTGAGAGTGTAGATTGGGCCTTAGTCTTGAACTGCCTGTAGAAACCATGGCAGAGCCATCTTCAAGCAGTGCAGCAAAGATAAGTAAGATGCCTGCATTGGAGAAAAGATGTAGGCTTGGAATATGATAAACCAGCTTACAAAGAGCATGTGATAACAGTAGGTAGAACCATTTCTTTTACTTCTTATTTAACATATCATCATAGAAACTGGAAAGAACCATGACAGGTTATTGAGTGCAGGCCCTCACACCCATGGCAGGACTCTTAAACTATCTCTGACAGGTGCTTGCCTAACCTGCTCTTAAAAACTTCCAGCGATGGTGATTCCACAGCTTGCAACTTATTCCAGTGGTTAATCACCCGGACAGTTAGGAATCTTTTCCTGATGTCCAACCTAAACCTCCCTTGGTGTAATTTAAGCCTATTGCTTCTTGCTCTATCAATGGCAGCTATGGAGAACAATTTTTCTCCCTCCTCCCTGGGATAACGCCTTAGATACTTAGATACTTGAAAACTGTTAGCATGTCCCCTCTCAGTCTCCTCTTTTCCAGACTAAACAAACCCAGCTCTTTCAATCTTCCCTCATAAGTCAGGTGTTCCAGACCTCTACTTGTTCATGTTGCTCTTCGGACTTTCTCCAATCTGTCCACAGCTTTCCTGAAATGAAGCACCCAGAACTGGACACAATACTTCACCTGAGTACTAATCAGGGCAGACTAGAGCGGAAGAATTATTTCTCATGTCTTTCTTACAATATTCCTATTAATACATCCCAAAACCGTGTTTGCTTTTCTTGCAACAGCATTACATGATTGACTCATATTTAGCTTGTGGTCCACTATGACACCCAGATCCTTTTCTACAGTACTCCTTCCTCAATAGTCACTGCACATTTTGTATGTGTGCAATGGACTGTTCTTTCCTAAGTGGAGTCCTTGGCACTTGTCTTTATTGAATTTCATTCTGTTTACCTCAGACCATTTCACCAGTCTGTCCAAATCATTTTGAATTGTGATCCTCTCCTTCAAAGCACTTGCAACTCCTCCCGCCTTGGTATCATCAGCAAACTTTATATGTGTACTCTCTATGCCATCATCTAAATCACTGATGAAACACCTTAAGATAAAAACTAAACAAATGGGGTGAAAGTCTTTGAACAAGGTTTTCAACAGTTTAGTATATCATCATGGTGCATTACAGTAAGAAACAATTGACGCAAATGGTGGTTGACACATCTACATCCTTGATATGCCTGTATCCAATTAGCTATGCCAACAAACTGAAACATGGGACTGTGGAGAGAACTGGGAAACTTCTGATTAAAAAAGCATGACTTCATTAAACAAAAACATGACTTAGTTTCCCCTCTCACCTTGTACTGTTTTCCATGAGGCATGAAGAAATTAATGTCTTTCTTAAAACAAGACAAACAATGCAGTACCTACGGGAAATCAGGTAGCCTGAATGAACTGTCAGTCTGTGAACTGAACTAGAGAATCACAGACTATTCAAAGACCATTGTATCAATTTGATGAAGGTTACGTGTATCTGTATGGACTAGGCTGGGGGATAACTAATGTAAATCCCCAGGCAGGAAAATGAGTCTAGAGAAGCACCACTTAGTGGGGGAAATTGCACAGACTAGTTTTACCTAGCTGGAGAACTGGCAAAGGACTGAAAAACAAAGTGATTAGCCTCATACAGGAGGTGGGGTCGCTCTCACAGAATGTAGGAGCTGACATGAGATTGTGTGACCAGAGGTTCAGACTCAGCAAAATACTTGAGCATTTTTAAACCTAAGAGGGATCTATGTGGTGGTAAATATCCTCGTAAACTCTTCTTGCTTTCCAATGCATTTTCTCTGCAATGTTTTTGTCCTGAACAAATAGTGCTCTACTTCATGGAGGCTGGCTGGTCACTGGTTAAACCCGTTCATTGCCCTGGAGAGAATACCTACAGATACTGAAATACACTCAGGCCAGCCATGGAGATTACAGTGAATTCACTGCAGGAAGAAGTGCAGCCTGAATTCCCGCAGCCTGGAGAGAGAGGATCACAAGTTCCTGCCCCAACACAGTGATGCCCAGAGACCTAAGACTTAGGTGAGCACTCTATAGGAAGCCACAGAGGGGTCAGACTCAGAGGTGTAGTTACCTCAGTAATGACAATAAGGACTTCACTGGAAAAATAGAATGGGAGCTAGCCAGTGGCCCTCAAAATTCATAAAAGGGGCAGCTGGGCCTCATGCAGACATATACAGCAGGGAAACAAAGATGAATGACAGCAAACTAAAAGGATATCTTATAGATTGAAAGTGACAATGGCTTGGCCATTGCACAAGAAAAGATAAAAAGCAAAGACAATAGTTTTTCAAACCCCTTAGCTTTGTCTGTGGGCCTAAAATGAACACCTCACAGTCAGACCCAGAGATAGTGATGGAGTAAGCACCTACTCCACTATCCAGTTCATGCACACATCTTTGCATATACATTCAAAAGTTTACCCAAAGTAAACCTCACAGGCAAATTGTCTATTTTGATAGATTTATTCACTTAACCGAGCAAGACAATTGATATTTCAGTTGTATAAGTGAAACATCGCCAAAAAAAAAAAAAAGTCTTAACTGCATTTCTACTGATTCCTGTGATTTTGTGTTAGCATCTAGAGCTCACCCTTCCTTCTGAAATCAGGGAAAGTGACCCAACTATTACAAAGATCAGGTTTGTTACCAGAAAGTGGAAGCCTCCAGACAGAAAACCTGTGAGAGTGAGATAAGAAGCATCTTCTCTACACAGAGTTGAGGGAAGGGACCAAAACAAATATTAATGAACACATTTAATTCTGCCCGTTTTGCAATCAATAATATATACAGCAAGGTGCAGTCATACCAAGCATTTGCATTTCAGTGAGTCGGGTTTGAGATTCGGAATGGAAGGACAGGGCTTTTCTGCTAACCCTCTCTGATGTAATACAGGTAACTGTGTGACTTCATTTGCTGCAACATTACTCACCTCTACTAAAGGCAGGGAATGGGACTATTGCCTTCAGTCTCAAGCAGTTACACCTGATAACAACCCCATCCCAGCCATCAAATTCAGTCTTTTGCTCCAGCCCTTTCAATCATTCAAAATATAATGCATCTGGAGGACCGGGTCAATATTATGCAGCCTGTTACAGAATGTACATGGACATAGGAGCGCTTGAACAACTCTTAGGTGTGAAGGGGAGGATCGGGAAGTAAGGTGCTTGGAAGTGCTTTGTCTTAAGGCCTGGGACATGGTTAGAGGTATGACAGGAGGGTTTAATTGTGAATGGACATGAAAGCATCACCAAAGAGAATACAGGAAGATGCAGTGAAGTAGAAGGGACTAATTCAGAGTGTGTTGTGAAGCCTGTGCCTGAAGAAATAGAGATTACAGTTCAGGGAATCTATTTATCTTTGTGTGCTTGTTACACACATAACTTTCATTTGTCACTAACTCACCTTCTCCTGAATTCTGTTCCTTTAAACATCATCTCTTATATGCAACTAAAAGCTTGGGGACCAGGAACTCAGGAGAGTATGATCTCAGGGGACAAGAGAGAGTGGAAAATAAAGCTCTGGGCAGCATTCTTTGGTTATGAACAGGAGGCCAAAGCAGTCACTATACAGGAGAGGGTTGTGCCTCCCTCCCCCCAGCTCCTCCCTTCCCCCTCTCCTCCAGCTGCCATGCACACCACCATCAGGATTCCCAGACTGGTGTTCGAGGGAGCTTCAATCACTCCTATCGCGCGGACTGCAGGAAGAGAATAGCTTTCAGCTCAATTACCCTTCACATTCCAATTCCATAACGCTCCAATGAGGCTTTTTAACCAAAAACAAAAAAAGCATGTCTGCCGTAGCCCAGCCTGAAGTGCAAACGTGCAGAATGGACGTGACTAATCGACCTCGCCACTCACGAAGCTTGCTCACTGGCCTTGAAATATTTTCCTTCCCTCTCCTCTACCAAACTTGCCTCAGTTTCTCCCCTCTCCTCACCCCGGTCCCCTAGTTGTCCTTCCCTGGGGGAACCCAGAATGGAATCATTTCACTGGCACAACAGCATTTGCTCTTCCACCTGACTATGGAGAACAAGGTTCTATAAACACATATTCAATTCATGTGATTAGGCCAGCAGAAACCACTGTCCCCACTGCACTGGTAATGTATCTGACACGAAACACTCCATTTGGCCAAGAGGGACCTGTATCCCCAGTGGGGATGCTCCATCGAGCAGATCGCAGCCACTTGTGCCATGGAGAGCACTGTGGAGACACTGGTAGAAGGGGTTGACCAGGAAACCCAACACAAAATGGACCCTCCATTCCCTGGAAAAACTTCAGAAAAGCAGAGCATCATTTTGAAGGAAAAAAATAGGTCTGCCATCTTGTAGAATAGTGCTAACCCCCTTCTAGTGTCTTCGCAAAAATCTACACAGGTCAAATACAAGCCTGTGTAAGGCATAGTACATGACAAGGATTCATTCACAGCATGGTGAATTGCACCTTGGGGATGCAATCTGGTTAGAAAAATATAGAATTTGCAAGGCAAATAGGGATAGATTGTGCTTTTAGAGCCTGGTCCAGAGCCTACTGAAGTCAAGCCATTAGGGCACAGCCTTGATTCTGGAGGTACTGCACCTGAGGCAGGCTCTGTTTCTCCAGAAGTGCAGAGGTTGCTACACTCTTCCAAAGACTGCAGCATATGCTCCCTGAACACAGAGTCAGCTCCATTTTCTGGCACAGAGGGCTGGGACTCTTTCTGGGGAGTCTAGCATAGTTGGTGGTACTAATCCCCAACAGTCAAGGACCGAGATTGTGTCTGCAGGGGCATAATGCAAAAGGAAGGCTTCTTCTGCCCTCTCTCTCTCTCGGTGCCTCTTCCTGGCAGCAGACATAATCTGATCCTGTGCCATTCTACTAAATTTCTAAGTGGGTAGGGGCCATGAAGACCCCAGGTAAACTGCACCATTTGTGATGTACTCAGATGCAGCTGCAGCTATTTTCTTGATCTCCTAGTGCTTTAGGCATTCATTAATCGGTACAGCAGGCTTTTTACAAAATCTCCCTCATCAAATGCATAAAATACACATGGCAAAAGAACAGCCACCTGTCCTCCAATCCTACCAACAAACTGCAAACTGGGGCAGATGCTTCATGGACTATAAACTAGCCACTGCACTGAAACAGCTTTATGCTTGAACATGCTCACTCTCCCTTGACCAATCTTCAAAAATAAGGACTGGCGTGCAGTTCTCAGGGTGACTAACAATTACCCCAGGGAGGCATGAGAGCAAATGAGACTCAGTAACCACACATCTGGCCATGTGTCTTTAGCATATATAATAGTTATTTTTACGTGTCGGTTCAGTAGTTCCTGCCCCATGTTGGGGTTTGGGTCTGATTACACAGATCAAAACTCTTGTTGGCCACTCAGTTTGTTCACTTATTCCAAGCACTGGTGTGAAACAAAGAGAGGCTCAAGATGCAAAGTTTAGGTCTGCATGAACACTTTCCCTGAAATTCAGAGTGGTTTGGATCTTGGCCCCATCCCATACAGAAAGATACAAATGTTTTCTATCAGCCCATTGTCTTTTCTGGCAAAGAAACAGAAACTGGAATCACTGATCTGATAGATTTAGGAAGGAGAGAGGAGTTGGTAACGAAAATGCTGATAAACTTGAGAGTCAATTTACTGCTCACAGCAGCACTGGCTTAAGCATGTTTGGGCTCATATGATGCCAATGTGGAGCATGCTTGCAAGCATGCATAGGTGGCAGAAGTCACTCATACAGTGACAGGAGAGAAGGTGGCCAACTTAGTTACACCACTCTGCTTCTCTTCCCTAGCTCCCATTCACCCCTCAGTTTGATTCACAACAGCGTTTTATACCTTCTTTGCACTAGGCTCCACAGAGTTCCTACTCACCACAGTTCCTCTGCTTCTATTCTACTTCCAGAAGCAAAGACCCCTATCTACAAACCACGAAATGCTGCTCAGTGCCACCAGAAAGGAGGGAACTGAAGCATCTGACACAGAAAAGATCAAGTACCTTACTGTGGTCCAACTTTATAAATTAGAGTAAAAAACCCATTCTCATCTTAACATGGTATAATGGATTTGGTTCAATAGTAAAACCAGTGGTACAGTTCACCTTCTCTCTTCTTCTGCCCATCTGGACAGATTAACCCTGTTTTCAGAAACCTGGATTGTATTAAAATACAAAACTTATGTGCAGCTGTACTGTTTTGGTGTCTTGAGTCTCTCTCTTATTTACAGACATTTGTCCAGATTTTTTTTTTTGTATATTTTGGTGGGAGATTGCCTTTAAAGCCAATCATGTATTATTAAACTGAGAGCAAAAAGCCAAAAGGGAAAGAGAGCTGGTGCTTGGATTGAGTCAAGAGAAAGGGCACCACTGGAGCTGAAAAATACGAAGAGAGTCTGACATTTGGAAAGCAAGGCAAAATGGCAGACGCACAGCAGAAGAAAAGAGAAAGGGGGAAAAAGGAAAACTGAAAAAGCAAATTTATAAAGCATATTTGCCCAGTTCTGCAGCTTAGAAGGAGCAGGTATATCAAAAATCACAGCATTGTGAATGATCAAAAAAGTGTGTGCACTGCTACTCCATATCAAACTTGCTTGAAGCCACAGATGGGGTGATGTGAAGACAAGCCTTCATGCAGGAAACAATATTGAACGTAGATCCAACTCAATTTAAGCTTGAACAGCCACTTTGGCTCAGTCTGCACACTGAGTGACATTGGCATTTTTCTTTTATTTGTATATAAATAGGAAGGACAGATGAGCTGGGTTGGATGGAAAGTGAATCAGGCCAGTAAGTCCAGGTGAGCTAGGTAAGGAATAGGAAATCTCAGCATGGGGGAGGCAGCATGGACTAGGCTGGAGATATACAGCAGATAAAATTAGAATGGGCAGATCAAATCTAAAGAACCCAATCCAAAAATATTTTCCGTTTCGGTCCAGTATTCATGTAACACTGAATACTATTACAGAACAGCTACTCACTCTTAGGTGCAGGCAACAAATTACTCAGCCAAATGAGACCTAAACAAGCCAGCATTGAACTGGACAGCAAATGAAGGACAGAAATTATTCTTCACATGCAGCAGCAGGTAACATCTGACCTTGTTCTCTGGTGTCTGTGAATCTAGTGAGAGGACATTTGGGAACACGAATGCTGAGGACAGTTTCAATGTGTGTGACAAAAGGACATACAAGGCTGGCACCTCCCAGGGCCTACACTAAAGGCCAAATGCTTTCAAATGTAATTTCTGATTTGAGCTACTCAACTAGAAAGATCCAGAGCCTAATTTTCACCACAACTGCCAGTTAAAGTCAACTTAAGTTGTGAGTGCTTTGCCCCACTGAAAGTGAGGACTCGTATTTCAAGTGAGGTACCTAAGAATTAATGCACCCTAAAATTACAGGTCCTTTAAAAGTTTTTTTTACTTGAACCTTCGTTGTGCCTCCAACTCAAAAGACCATTGTGAGGCTCAATTTATTAATATCTGTAAAGATCTTTGTTATCCTAAGATGGAAGACATTGTACGTACACGCAAAAAATTCATTATTATTAAAGGAGCAGAACTCTAGATACTGGGAATATTGAAGGGATGAGCAGTCAAAGGTGGAGTGCTTAAAAGTAAATTAATTGTTTTATTAAAATTTCATTAAAGAAGGGCAGGCCCAAGCAATCCTAGTTCACAGTTAGGTTTTCAGGTCATATCTCCATCTTTTTAGACAGCTGAGCCTGGGAGCATCAGACAGTCAATCATAGTTAGCTCTTGAAATGATAGCAACCACCTTCAGCTGTGCTGCAATAAATCTCCTTCCTCTTGCATGCTTGACAGTGGTGGAATAGAGTCTTCTTGCTCCTCTTGCAGAAGCAAGATCATCCAAAATGACACTTTGAAAGGTGGTGGATAAGTATTTAAAGAGATGGTGGCAGACCATCTGTAAAGCATTCCATGCAATTTGACCCACCTTATTATAATTTTTTCAAGTGTCCTTTACATTCTAAGGTTCAACGTTCAAAGGCTGGTACCCAAGTTATGCCTGCAAAATATAGACCAATGAAAACCATATATTTGCATGTATATAGATACCAATCTCCTTATCCAATTATCTGTTTAGTTCACAGAATCCTGTGTCAAAGTATATGCACATATGTTTTGGGCCCCAATTTAGGCCCCAATCCTGAAAAGGTATCCCCAAAGTATCTGTTTCTGTCCAAGTAAATCACATGACTACCAAGAGCTAATTTGGTGAGGAGAGTAATGTTCTTTGGTGTTCCACGCCTTGTAGCTAACTACATGTCCCCCTGCTGCCTGATTTGTAGCAGATAACAAGCACAACTGTTTCCAGAGGGACCCACACAGCTACAGACATAAACACTCATGACAATGTACAAAAAGAGAAGCAAATGAAAAGGCACCATGTCACTTCTGTTCCAGTAGAAATAGAAGGGCAAGGAATCCAAGTTTACTTCTTAGAAAAAAAGGACAGCTGGTAGTGAAGATATTTCAGTTTTCATGCTGCCAGAATTAGAAGGATGTTCTAAACATACAGAGCAAAAATGTAAAACCAAAACTAATAGCTGACAGAACTTTTTCATTACTTAGGTCAGTCCATCTCCATCCTTCTCTCCACTAGAGAAGTCCTCTTTGGTGCTGAGTTGTCTGCAACATCCTAGGCTTGAACCCTCCTGCACTCTCATGGAAAGTGACAATGCCACAGCTCTCTGTTCACTGTGAAACAATTAATGCCCCAAAACCAAGCTTTTAACAAACAAGAATTTTTGCTTCCAGCTGGCATATGGGGTTCCTGAGAAGCCTCCATTCCTAGCAGTAAGTGGTGATGTCAAGCTTTTACTTTCCCCATCATTTTGAGTGGATTCTTGAAAAGGACAGACATTGTTTTTTTACTGGGGACTTCATGAAGCTATGCTTTGCGTAACTTTTGGTGTTTAACTTTCTAACACTTTTTCTCTCTCGTTTCTTGCAATCTCAAAAAACAAAAAATTGCTCTGAGTCATGAGCAATGTCTCAAGAAGATGGTGTAGGGAAGGAGATATTTTCACAGCTGTGGAAGCAAGTAAGAGGGAGGCACTGAGGATAGCTTTGTGTGCAATGATTAATATGGATTATATATGTACTGGGGATGAGAGGCTTGAAAAGTGGGTATGTTTATCCTTGCTATGTGACTGCTCAATGGATGACTGCCTGTTTATCCAGGCTCAGCTCTCATCTTCCCCCTCTCTCTTTTAGGTGTGCATCATTTGAAAAATTCCTCTGGATATTATTTTTCTTGTTCCATCCTGAAATTATTCCTTTGGCTCTAGGAATCTCATTTTCCCAAGGTGACAGCTTCACTACAGATGCACCGAATTGTCTGCTGCCCCATATACTCCTCTCTTTGACATCCCAATCTGCCATTTTCTACCCTTTCTACTTTTCTCTGTCCCTCTTTGTCCACCACAGAGCAACTATGTTGTGGTTGGAAAGGAATGATTATTTTTAATTTTTAGCTTGCTTTTAGCTCCTTTTTTGCTGCGGCATCTCTCCCTACACAGTCAAAGCATTGTCTCGTGGAAATGACTGTAATCTCCAGCGCACTTTAGACATTACTTCCACGCCATTTGGAGTTTTCCGCCCCAGTAGTTTCTGTTGCATTTCTCATTTCACTTCTTGGGCACATGCTTTAAAGAGTCAGGGTCTCATACATGCCAGCGAACTGGGACGAATGGCAGGACTCCCAGAGGTGGAGAATTTTTATCCTCTGATTTTGAGGAAATAGCTCATGCGTATAGGGTTGTTTCAAGGAAGATTTTTAAGTTTTTGCTATGATGCATTAGCATGTGTAACACCAAGAAAGACAAGGAAACCCCTATGGCAATGACATCCAGGGGACTGGAAGTTCTCAGGTTTACAGGCACTCGGCATTGCCAAAACTTCCTATACAAACAAGAGGACTCAAGTGATGGATGATGGATATTCAATAATAATTTAATCTTGTGCAAAACTGTCCTGCCTTTCAGCACCCAGCTCCATCACTAAAAATCCCCCATTTATTCTTTTGTTTGTGTGGCACAATTCACTGTATTTTTAATATATGCTTAGAAGCTTCAGAGGTTTTGACATTTGGATCCTACTGCAAACTGATCCTGTGCACGCATCTGACAAGAATGATGCAAAATCCTTTGGTCCAATGCAACATTTGTTTACACCTGTGCAACCCCTTTTGTTTACATTCATCTGTTCATGACATAAGAAGAGAAATTGAAGGCCAAAGCTAGGATCTGGTCTCAGAACGAATGTGCTTCATCTGAGAGAATCTCCATCAACCAGAGGTCAGCACACATCAAGCACTCTTATGAATTTCTCTTTGCTTATGCTGCCAGTGAGACTTGTTTGTTAGGAAAATGGATATTCACAAATATTTACAATTCCACTCCACAGCCAAAATCACATCACTATTTCTGCCAGGATGCACGGCCTCACACGCTTCCCAAACTAGGATGTACGTCAGAATATACTCAGCCTGATAACTCTCACATCACTTAGGTTCTGTGCTCCCTTTTTACACTTGCTGAATACTGTTTGCTCTGTGTCTAGATCTGTGTTACACTGCAAAAAGTGGGTAGGATGTAGCCAATGATAAAATCCCTCAATAACCTATGAAAGGGACCTTGCCTTGCCTCTAGTGACTAAACTCTGACTCTTCCAAGTTTTCTAATAAAAAGCTACATTTTAATGTTCAAAGGATCAGGGCAATACAGAAACTGACAAGTTTCCATGAATCACTTACAATCTGTGGGGGTTGGGAGAGGTAGTGAAGGAGCCATGAACACTAATTCTTTCTGAGATATTATATTCTACCTAGTGATTACACATCAGATGAAACCCTCTCAAAGACATTATCTTATCTAGCTAAGAGATGGTTTCTTTACAGATGGACTCTATGCTTACATTTAAGATTATTAAAGGCAAACACATCCTTCTTACTTCACACCTCACACTTCCACTGGTTTGCCATACAAAGTTGGGAAGTAATTAAAGGTTGCTAAGAAATCAAAGAAATTATTACCATCCCATGAAGAAAGGAAGGAGGAGAGTCTCTTGCCCAAAGCACACATCTAAGTGAGCCCATTGTGACCAGCTCTTCAAATGCCAGAAAAAAAAGATGTAGATCTATCCTGTTATTTTGCCCACAAATTAACCTGTCAGAGCTAATGGGAGTCAGAATTTATACCAAGAAAAAATACATATAAATTATAAACAACACAGCAGCAATGTACAGTACAAAATGAAAAGCTCAAGGCCTGCAATGGTGTAAACAAAATACTCAAATCCAGGCTCACATTTTGTCTAAAGTTCACACTCTGAATGGATGGTTCCGGCAATGTCTGTAACATTCATTTGCTGCAAAGTATTTTTACAATTCTGTGAAATGGGGGCATGTCCCAGTGCAGTGTTCCTGTGAGGATGAGGGGAATTTATCACTGTCACCCCTCCCCTTGCTACTGTACTCCAGGCAACCAGGAGTGGGATGTTTCCAGAACTGGCCAGATTGAAACAGCACTGCTCAGTGAGGATATCCAAGCTGTGAAGCATAAAAGACTGCATGCATCAGGGAGCGTACAGCAAGATGTGGAAATATTTTATGAGAACAATAATGCACTCTAGGGCATGCAATTACATTGTCTGTTTCACACACGTCAAGGGTACTCAACATTCAACCTCTTGCCCTCCAGCATACCCAAGTTTGTAAATACAATGTGATATCATACTTCTAGCCATACTTTATTCTCTCCAGCTTCTTTCACAAAGAATAAGCAGAGATCCTACCCATGGGCTGTCGCCCAAGTTCATCAATCACAAAATAAGACTAACAAATACAAGTTACCAACCAATCACATTTTCTAGAGGACTTGAGGTCACTAAAATCTCAAAAAAACTCCTGGTCCTGAAACTGCATGCACACAAGCTCCTAGTTTGCTTTCTGACATACAGCCCACACACAGAAAAATATTGCACTACAAGTGCTCACTGTAAATCATCCAAAGACAATGTTTCCTTTATGCTCATGCTGTCTGACCAAGTTTTAAGGCCAGACTATGGATAGCATAGACAATCACCTGGAGTGTCAAAGACTAGCAGTGTCAAGGGAATCACCCAATATAGAAAAAGAATACGTCATTAACAGGAGCTACAATGCAGAAGTTGTTATGCCTACCCAACTGCCAGGAAAATTTCAGAAATGACATCTGTACATTGGAATGGAGCAGTCATTAGGACCATCCTACTGACAGCAGTTTGAGTCCAACTCAAGGAATCTTACTTTTCACCTCACTATGTGAACTTTTGGCTAAAGTAAGCTCACTGGAATTGTTCACATTTCACCAGCATGAAACTAAGATAAGAGAGAGCTCAGCACTCAAGCCCAGGCACTCTCGTGGAGCATATGGGGCAACACAAGCTATAAGCCCCAAGCTCCATGCAAGACCCTCATGTCTAGAGCTTGTGCTGGGGACAGGGAAGTCTAGTGGGCTCCAGAATCTTCCTAGAAGATGCTGTCTAGCTTTTAAGTTTTGTGTCTACAAGGAAGCTCTGCTGACTGCACTCTTAAGGCTCCCACACAGTAGTACTCCTGGCTTCAACAAGCAAGCACCACAGCACTTGAACTCACAAAAATTTCTTTCTACAGCTCCAGTGGCTAGTGTAGGAACATAATAAGGTAAACTCATGGCTACAGTGCCCCCTTGAGGCTGTGTCTTGGGAAGAGCTCTCCTCTTTCTAGCATCCCTTCCAAAGTTTGGGTGCCCCCCAGCCTTCTCCTTCTCCAGGATTCGAGGTGCTTTCTCTTTGTCACTCACTCAGCCCTCCAGTCAGGTCCCTATATAGTTTTCTCTTCTGGAGTACACAAGTCCCTCTGGACCAACTGTCTGTACACCATCCTAGGTCATTCGCCATGGCATTTCCTGGTATGTGGCACATCCTCAGCAGCTGGTAGGGGAACTCAGATCCAGCCACTACTCTAGGTTCTAGCCTGGGACCTGCTCATTAGCAGTCAAGGTATAAACAGTCTCAAACCTTGCTGCTCTTTCCCCAGACTTCTTTCTACACTGCCTTCCAAAGGCTTCTTCCTTGCAGCTTCTCTGTGTAAACCCTTCTCTCAGAGCTAGGATCCCCAGGCTTTTCTCCCCCTTGCCTTTACCCCTATCCACTTGTCTGTGCTCAGTAAGTGGCTGTAAACTCTCGCTGTAGCCCCTCTCTTCTACAAACTTCTTGACTTTATACAAGTTCAGCCTGCCCCCGCCCATCATCAGTTAGCTTTGTGAGTTAAGCCTGACTCTCCTCCAGGTGCAGTCTATAAAGTTAATTGACCCCTTCGTCCCTTCAGGGCTGGGATAAGGTGAACACCCCCCTGCCCATGTAGAACAAGAGCTATTGGCTGATTTCTGCATGTAATCCCATTTCCCCAGTACCTGCTGAGACTTTCAGTGGGTCAGACTGCACAGTACAAATGACACTGTAGTAACTCATTCTCTCAGGCTGTGCTTGCTTCCTCCTTTGATGTTCACTTCCCATGGGCATTTTGTGCCATTGAGTGTTACTAGTATTAGTGCTTGCAGAAAGTGAATTTCAAGGGGACAAGATGAGGAACTGAATAAATCAAAGTTTACATTCATTTAAATAAGTATTTGTGCTGGAAGTGCTGGCATGCCAATCCAAGGAAAAGACCCATGTGATGTCAGACGAATCACAATTAACCAACACAGCTTGAATAACGAATATTCACAGAACTCTTTGTGAATGAATCTAGACAGTTTTAAAAACCTCCATCAGATAATTTTGCGTACAAAATACATCTGAGGAAATCTTGATCTGCTTATAGGTATTTGGTGAAGGGGTTGAGGCTTGTGGGGGAGCATAGCTTGGTCAGATAAATTATTCATTTCAGCTTATTCATGCAGCTATAAAAAAGATACAGAAGCCTAAGAATGGATAGAGAGGAAGAAGGCAAGTAGGGATGAAAAGGGAAAAGGGAAAAGAGAAAGGGAAGTGACCAGCACTGACAGCTCTACAGTGTAGCAGAAGCCTTTCTTCTATCAGAGCTTTATCGTTTCCTTCAATTTGAAGGTTTTTTATTTAAAGCAAAAATAATCAAAGGTGCCCTGGAGCAAGGAAGAGAATTGCTAATGTGTCTGAACTAGAAGTTCACACTCATTCCAACTGCTTCAAATTCATAGCATAAAGCCTTGTAGCCATTGCAACAGAATTGTATGGGCCTCTGAAGACTTCTGGGCAGGATCAGCTAGGAAATTGATGTAATTACTAACATTATTACCATTAAAACAAAATAATCATTTTAATTACATCTGGGGCTTTGGCTTTTTGTTTCCCACCCTTTCCTAGCACTCCTTCATTCCAGGTAAGGCATTCTGACAACAACACTTTCCTACAGCCCCCATCCTGTGCAAGAGAACACCTTTCCACTCCATTTTAAAAAACAAAAACAAAAACAAACCATTGCTTCAGCAGCATCACAGTATTAAAAATGAAAGAGTGACCTCAAGCTTGTGAAGTCTCATTACCAGGGGCTTTTTCTTTTAACAGAAGTGATGGCTGTAAATGGCAAGTGATTGTATCCCCACCATACTCCCAATTAAAATAAATTGGTAATCAAAACCACAGTCAGGAGACATAACACTGAGAAGAGGGACTGTGGCTGCAAAGGCAGGGCTGTGTTCTGCAGAAACTTCCTTTGGTGATGTTTCTATCTATGAAAGCAAATGCAGATGCAGTGGGAGGGAATTATTGGAAACCACATAAACATGTTACTGGAAACCACATAAGCACACAGCCTCACACCACATACCTTGTTATACGTGATGCTTTTTAGTATGCTAAACTGCTGCAGACAAAACCACTGAGCTACAAAGCCAAAAGTTCCAAGGGGTAGCCATGTTATTCTGGTTCAGCAAAACAAACAAGTAGTCCTGTGGCACTTTTAAAGACTAACAGTTTTCTAAATGGTGCTACCTATCTGATGGTTAGAGGCGTTTTCTCATCATTACCTGTTCAGCGCACAAGCAGGAAGAAAAGAGGACCTGAGGCCACAAAATGCCCTTTCAGAGTCCGTAGCCCAGTGGCACTGTCAGCCCATCAGCTCAGTCCAACACTGGAGAAGTGTGAGATGATTTATTGCTCTCTGCTCTGCTCTTTCACAGATCAAGAGGTGGATAGTTAGATGCAGGGGAAACTTCTCCTAAACAAAGTCTGAGTATAAATTAATATGTCCTGTCAAGTTACAGGTTCTTCTTTGGTGTCCATGTCATCTCATGGGTGGTTGATGGACTAAGTGGAAGTCCAGCACCTAATGCATGACCAAGAGAATCATTTTAGGCCAGAATGTAACCCAATAATACTCATGACTCTTATCAATCATCCAGTGTGCTAAACACATAGGCCAGAAAAAAGAAGATGGGGAAACTGCTGCTACAGAGGAGAAAATCCTTGTTGGAAATTACCTGCTGGAAGGTTCAGCCAGGAAGGAAACAGTCAACTGATATTTCTGTCATGCACTCAGGGCTCCCAATTCCACAGAACTTACAGAGAATCATGGCACGCTTAGCCAGGTAAAAGTGGTTCAGTATAGTGGGGAATTAAAAACACTGGCTCTCCAGGGAATCGGAATATAGGCCAATGCCCTCTGCTAAGGGATACTGAGTCTAGTGTGATTTAACCACTCTCCCCTCCTCCCCGATCTGAGCAAGTTAGCTCGCCACAGACAAATGTTATGTGTGGAACTTGTAAGACCAAAGACTTAATTCCTACGAGTACTGAATTCATATGGAGTTAATAGGCAAAAACCTAGGGTACACGGAAGCCCAGTATTTTATAAACTTGGAGACTCCCATCATGAATATGATACATAACCCAGTGTATTAGGAGACACCTATCCTTGAAAGTTATGCATTTGCAGAAGGGACTGGAGAGGTATTGCTGTACCTAGAAGAAATATTCTGTGTCTAGCCTGGTACAATCTCTGGATCAGACTCTAAAAAATAAATGGCGGTTCTCTTGTGTCCTACAATCATTATACTATGTCAGTAGATCCCTGCAAATCCACAGATATCTGCCTTATATCTGCATCCACGGATAAAACACGGATATCTGTGGACCATTTTCTTGCGGATGCAGATTGGATACAGATCCACATATTTTTATCTGCACAGAGCTAGAGCCCTGCAAATACGTGGATATCCGCATTAAACATCCACATCCGCAGATACAACACGGATATCCATGGACCATTTCTTGAGGATGCAGGTCGGATACAGATCCACTTATTTGTATCTGTGCAGGGCTCTACATGTCAGGTCAGCAGACTTGATTTATTTTCCTACATACTACATGCAATGAAAAGATAGAAGGCTAGTTTACATTTAAAGATACATAAGAGTTTTCAGATCTAGGCACATCAACTATTCCCCACTACAGGCTAGACAATCTCAAAACTGGGCAAGGGCTCACATGGGCGTCTCTTATTTAAAATCCAATTTCTGGAAAAAGTGGAAACAAGGCTACAAAGAGAGGTAGGGAGGAACAGATTATGGAATTTCTCTGTGGTGCATGCACAAGTGTGTGAAAGACCATGTTCAAAGATTAGTTCTCAGTGGTTCACTGTGATGACTCATCTAGTTGGATTCCACACGGGGTCAAGTCCTGGGTTTGGTGTCATTCAATATCTTCAAGAATAACTTGAATAATGCAGTGGAGAGCATGCTTATAAAATCTGCATGCGGCATCAAGTGGGAGGGATTGCAAGCACGCTGGAGAACAAAGCTAGAGAATTCAAAATGATCTGGATAGATTGGATAATTATTCTGACTTCTATAAATTTTAAGACAATAAATCCTGCAAAGCAGCAGCGGGTTGGGCTAGATGACTCTTGCAATCCCTTCTAACCCTATGGTTCCATGACTCTAAGATGAAATTTCAATAAAGACAAGGGCAAAGTACTACACTCAGGAAGGAGAACTCTAATGCACCACTACTACAAAGGAATAACTGGTTGGAGGCAGTACTGCTGAAAGGATTGGGGGCTATAGAAGACAACAAAATGCATGTGAATAAACAATGTGGCACTGTTAAAAATGGCTAATACCATTCCATGGTGTATTAACAGGAGTGTTGTGTGTAAAACACAGAAGGTAGTTGGCCTGCTCTACTTGGCACTAATTAGGAATCATCTGTAGTACTGTGTCAAATTCTGGGTGCCGCACTTCAGGAAAAAATATGGACAAATTGGAGAAGTCCAGAGGACAGCAACACAAATAATAAAAAGTCTAGAAAACCTGAACTATGAGGAAAGGTTTAAAAACTTGGCATGTTTAATTTTGAAAAAAATAACAATGGAAAGATGACTGAATAACGGTCTTCAAATATGGTCTGAGCTGTTAAAAATTAGACAATGCTCAGTTGTTTTCCATGTCTACTGAAGATAGGACAAGAAATAATAGGTTTAATCTGCAGCAAGGAAAATTTAGGTTAGCTATTAGGAAAGACTTTCTAAGTACAAGGGTAATCAAGCTCCAGAACAGGCTTCCATGGAAGGGTGTGGAATGTCTGTCACTGGAGGTTTTTAAGAACAAGTTGGACAAGTACCTATCAAGGACGATCTAGGTTTATTTGGTCCTGCCTCAGCACAGTGGGCTGGACTTGACGACATCTGAAGGTGCCTTCCAGTCATACATTTCTATGAGTCTGTAGTATATAGTATGGGCAAGGAGAACAAAGTGAAAAAATGCATCTTCGAGAAAAAACCCTCAAGGTCAGCGTGGCCTGCACATGGGTGCCTAACTAATGTACTACAGAAGCACTGCGGGGCACAGACATAGGCAAACACGTTTTAGCAAATTGGAAAACCATAAAAGTCTATTATAGCAAATCAAACAGCAGTCAGCATGACAGCCATTAGTCTGAAATGAATACACGGGAACTTAATGAGGTCTGTCAAGGCCAGCTTGGTGAATTAAGTTGCCAATTCTAGCTGGATTCTCCTTTCTTTACAGATTTGAAAGCATCCGTGCAGCCTCATTAGAGTCCAACAAGTCAACTGCAGGCCCTTTTGCCCAGATAAAATGGATAATTACACTAGAGCAGCATAGGAAGGGGCGAGGGGGACCCCCCCCCACAAACATACAAACCTACTCTGCCATTACAGACAGGTGACTGCGATGTAATTAAGACATGACAGGCATTGAAGATCACCATGACACAGGCACTGTACCAAAACATAAGGCGAAGAGGCGTGATCACCAGTCTGATAATCAGTGCAACACGCTGAGCTTAGCGTTAAATGGTGCGTTCTCTTCCCCAGTAAAACAACTCGCACGTTCCCTCGCTCACACACACACTCACAAACTTCACTACACACCTCACGTCCAAATAAATGACACTCTTGAAACAAATAGGGTTTTTAAGGCACTGGCACATCTCTTCAGAAGGAGTATTAAAGGGTGTCTTTTTTCCACGTTCCATTTCCTTACACACATTATTTTTTGATTTCCCTATTGCCATACAATGGGAGTAGGTTTAAATAGCCCTTCCCTTTCTTCTTCAACTTTTAGCTGAGACTACTGCTACCAATACGTTCATATATCTCAAAAGAAATACATTAATAAAACCAGGAAAACCCTCAATATCTGCAAATTGTGCCACAACTAATCTAGGGGAAATGGCATGCACATTACTCTTCACCTGTTCTCCCTTTCCAGCATCACAGACCTATTTGTTCATGGTGTCTAGTCACGGCTGGACTTGAACTTGGATCATTAACCCTTTGGGGCACAGAGCGTCTTGTACTATTAGTAAGCTCACTGATACTGAGAATCAAAAGCAATATCATGGAGCGGCGTTTGCTCATGCCCTTCACGGCTTTGCCCCAGATCCATGATGTGTCCACATTCCTTGAATCACCATTGGTTCAGTGGAATGCTGGGAATTCCAAGTAACATACCTGTATGAAGCAGCTCTTGATCTGCAAAGCCACCTTTTTGTACTCAGGGTCTGATTTTCCAAGGTGAACAGCAGC
This sequence comes from Podocnemis expansa, assembly GCA_007922195.1. NCBI lineage: Eukaryota > Metazoa > Chordata > Testudines > Podocnemididae > Podocnemis > Podocnemis expansa. The sequence goes on along the minus strand of ML681981.1, from coordinate 22,792,071 downwards.
TACACCTCCACAGACTGTAAGGTTGGAAGGGACCAATGCAATCGTCTAGTCTGACCTCTGTACAACACAGGCCACAGAACTTCACCCACCCACTCCTGTAACAAATTTCTAACCTATGACTTGTTAAAGTCTTCAAATCATGATTTAAGGATTTTAAGGTACAGAGAATTCAGCAGCAAGTGAACTGTGCCCCATGCTACAGAGGAAGGCAAAAAAAAAAAAAAAAAAAACCAGAGCCTCCAGGCGAAGTCAATGACAGCTAGAGATACTTAGCACCAGCTGATAGTAGCAGGATGCAGCTAAACCAACCCACCCAATTGTCAGGGTTAAAAACAAGATGGTATTGTCTCTCTTGCTTGCTTTCTTCTGGCCAATAGAATGGGCACATGACTCCTCCACCCAGGACAGGGGTCTGCAACCTGCTGCTCTGGAGCTGCATGCAGCTCTTTGGCTGCACCCTTACGGCTCTGGGCTCCAGGCCCACCGTCTACCACCAGGGACCCTGTGGGTGGCCTCCTCCCAACTCCAGAGTCCTCTGCCATTCAGCAACCCTGTGGGGGGCTAAATCCTTGTTGCAGGCTCCCCACTTCCAGCATGGGACTCTGTGTTGCAGCAGGCACCTAGATCCGGCTCCTCCCACCAGGAGGCTACATCCATTGCACCTCTCAATACACTTAGTTACTGAAGGAATTTTTAAAAAATGGCTCTTATCTTTTGGGTTGCCAACCCCTGACCCAGAATTACCACATGAACAGGGTTGGGCTGACAGGCATCAGGAAATGTAAAGTGACATTGTGGTGGGGAGCAGGACATGCTCTTGCTAATTTCAAAGTTACCACAAAATGAAAATATCCTCCACAAAAAGTGTAAACTCAAAGCCAGATTGTGGCCTCCCAGGGGTCCCAGAACCTGTAGTATAACCAGCTAGAAGTGTCTCCGCCAGCAGTGTTAAGGAAGAAAAGAGGGCAAACAGCAGCAATGACTCATCTAGTGTACTGATATCTTAGAAGGTCCTATTGGGGTCAAAGTAGTTCTCATCTCCCTTTTCCCTCAGTACCTTACCACACAGAAAAAGACACCACAGAAATGCTATCTGCTTGGTAAAAGAACAGAAGTGCTTCCAGGCCACAGGCTGAATGACGAATTTGTGGCTCATTATCTCTGATCCATGTCCTTGCCTAGACATCACAGGTTGAGACTGCAAATTGGCACATTAACACACTTAGTTACATTAGGTCAACTTTCAAAAAGGCATAAGCTCTGAAGTTCCCACGAATTTGCAATGATGGTGCATTATGATAACATGATTCTAACCACAACCAAAAACAAGACAGGATGACAGAATCCTTACTACAGAGCAAGAGACTCACATCCAGAAGAAGCCAGAAGAGAACAAGTATGGGAGGTTATTTTTTTGGTCCAGCACTACTATTAGTATGCCTTTTCCCCAACCAATATTAACCTTTGCCCTTGCTACTGCCCAAACACAAATTCCAATTTAGGCAAGGCTGGAATTTTATGATCTTATTTCTCAAGGTGAAGGTGACAAGTGAGAGGAGAAAAGGCATGGCTTCTCCAACTACAGAAACATAGGTGCTTAACCCAGTGTCAATTCGAAATGAGTACAGAAATCGAGTTTCCATTCATTTCTCCACTATCATAATAGACACCATCAAGATATTTGAACAAGTACTTATGGGGAAAATTGATTTGGCAAAGAAGGAGAAAATATTTTCCTCTATTTCTATCTATGTCCTATGGGGAAGTGGATTGTTTCCATAGACAGGAAAGTAGCTTGAAAAGATGAGGAGAGCAACACAAAACAATGGTCTCCATGTCCAAGGATTTAGGAAATGTCCCCTAAAAGCAAATCCGCTTACCTCCAATATCCTGGAGAGGCCTTGTGGAGACAGTACATGCAGTTACAACACTAACTGCCTTTTTCCTTCACACACCAACCAAAATAAGACATTTCGCCATACAGAGGATCTGCAAGGCAGAGATCCAGTTGCTCCTCATTCATTTCAAGAGGTCTGGGCACACAAAGGGAGCAGGAAGTGGGCTATATAATGACTTGTGATCTTTTTTTTAAGTTCACCTTCTAAAAAGGAATAGAAATGCTACTAATCCACTCTCATTCCCAAAAGGGAGTTTCGGATTATTTGCTTCACACAGAAGCTGGGAAAGCAAACAAGAGATAAACTCCAGGTCAATTTATCACAAGCAACCTAAGGAAGAAAACTCACCTGCACAGGAAATAGACAGCGAAAGATCAAAGCTCCAGCACAGCTGGGTACCTGCACTCAGCATATTAACAAATCATTTGTAATCCAATAATTTGTACTCTCAATTACCAAAACCTGCTCAATTTCACATACACAAATGCACACTCATAATCTGCACACAAAGGCATGCTCCAGAAACAAAAAGAGCCTGGCCTACAGTCAGAAAGGGAGAGGGTTCCCCTAGGCTGGGAATAGCAGGGCCCAGCTCAGCATCAGAAAGGACGAGAACTCCATCAGTTCGTTTCCCTATTAAAAACTCTGAATCCTTTGCTTCTTGCTCTCCACCTTCTCCCTCATTGAATGCTGGTTGCTATGCTGTACCCAACAATCCTAAAATCAGTCTGGCATCTCCAGAGTGAGAAGCTTCTTGCTTATTCTATTTCACTAAGGGCCGACATGCACTGTTGGCAAAATTTGGCGGCAGGCAACAGGAATTACGCAAGCTACACAGACTAGCTTGCATCACTCCCATCCGACTTCCTAACTCCCCTTTTGTACAGCATCTCAGCGGCACTGCACCAACAGGAAATGCAGTACTATGCCACTTGAGGAGGTAGTTTATTAAATCAATTTCCAGATTGACTGAGAGTTCAGTCAAACCGGAAAAATTGACCCAATGGCAGAGACTCTGCTCCCATCAGTGTAGATGTGGCCAGAGTTCACACAAGCAATCTCCCTCAGCAAAACATATAGGAGCTATCTTTTTCCCAGCAGCAGGCATAGCCAAGCCACACTGGAAGGAGCATGACAGTCGCTGCCTGGGAAGGAGACTCCCATCTCTGGAGAGAGGTCTCTATGAAGATTAAATAGCTGGGAGGGTACAACCGTATGAACAGACCTTTCCCTGAGTTTGCCACTAATCTAAAAAGGCTTGAGGGACCATTTACCAGTACACAAAAGTGCCACAGTCAAGATTCCTCTTCCTTTGTCTTCCAAAGAAAGAAGTAGCGAAAAACAGATTCCTATTTTGGGCTGGTTTCAGTCTTCACTCCTACCCAAAGCTTGCTCCTGAGCTGAAACCTCAGAGAGACTGTGTGCTGTGCTTCTTCTGAGCCTTCACCCCACTCCTGTACCTGCCTCTTCCCCACAGGTTTACTCTGCCACTGGAGACTTTGCTCCACTCCTACCTACTGGAAGCAAACAGCCTAGATTTTCAGGGACAACATCCTTCACTGATCCCAAAGATAGGCCAGATGGAAAAGACGGAACCAAATTGATCTGCTGGGCTTTAGAACCCCACACCCCTGTAGTCTGTCATCATCACCACACAGTTGAACAGAGAGCTCTTCTCTTCTTACAGTGAACTGAAACAAATGGGCAAGCTCTGCCCTTGAAAAGAAAGAATGCTCTGGGAAAAGCTCTCTCCAGAAGAAACCCAGGCCCCTACCTCTGCAATGCGAACGCTGTAGGGCTGATTGTGAAACCTTGGAGCATTGTCATTCACATCCCCCACTTGGATATTCACTGTCCCCTTGATCACCTGTGGCCAGAAGGATAAAAACATACAGCTGGTATTAGGCTACTGGGTACTTTCTTCATTTTCAAAGGATTTCAGAGATGGAGCAGATGTAGAATTGCAGATCCAGGCAGTAAGTGACCAAAGCCATAGTTACTGTTCATCATTCTCTTCAGGTCCCCAACAGCCAGAAGTCCAATGGGACCTACCATGCCCACTGCTGATAGATGCTGGGACTAGACAACTTCTCTAATTTACCTGGAACCAATGCCATCACTGCTTTCTTGACAACTGACCTTCTAGGAGATAGTAGAATTGTAGCTCTATGATCCCCTGAGCCAGTGTTTCTACTCTACTCCATGCAGCTTTTAGCTGAAAGTAAAAAAACCTGCATCTGGATTTCTACACCTTGCCCTATGGTGTCTTGCTGAAAGAGGTTGGGTCTGAAGCATCACAACTGTCCCCCCATGCTCGCATGGTCACTCCTTAACACTTCTTTTGGGGAAAGGCTAGGGTTGGAGGGACTGTGAGCTCCCCAGCAGCCAGTGCTCTCTGGTCCCCCCCCCATTATTCTAGCTCAGATCTTGACACAAAAAAAGGCACACTTACCCCCTGACTGTCACTGACAGAAAATTCAACTGTGAATTCTGACTTAGTCTGAAATGAGAAGAGAAGAAAAACATATAATTAGAGGTACTGTAACATTTATCTGCGGATGGCAGGCTTTGAACTTTAGCCAAGTATTATTACATGCAAAATACTGTCGTGGCAAAGAGAACAGAGAGGGGCCAAGCCCACTTACATACATTGCATATGAGTGCAATTGCTCAGAAATACTAACAACATGGGGCTCCTGTACATTATCTGTACACAAGACGCAGATCTCCTGTGTCAATAGGCAACAAGCACTGATGCAGCCAGTTTCCCAGCTGGCAGCCGACCACTGTAACCAGAGGCAGAGATTTTATGAATGCCATACAGATCAAAGGAGTCTGCTGTTTAACCTTCTTCACTGTGCCAGTCTCTCCAGCTTCATTTCGGCATGTGTTGTGACCCTGGCAGTAGCAATAAAGGCTGCTTGCAATAGCAGTGTAGAGAGAAACAGACCTCTCTGAAGACAAGGGTTCCCAGGCTGTGGCTCATGGACCACTGTGGTCTGCAGAACTGCCAGTCCTCTTTGGTTCTCACTGAAAGGTACTGCTCTGATGTGAGAGGGAGATGAAGTGAAAAGTAAATGCAAATGATGTGATGAAGTTGTGTCAAAAAGGACATCACACTCATCTCACTAAAGACAGCTAAAACACATCCCTGCTTTCCTAATATTACTCTGACACAAAGCAATGGCTGAGATGTTCTGTCACTTGGACTCTCAGTGGAAGTGTTCATGAGGCACGCTCTCTAGCAAGATACAGTCTGCAGTATAAAAACCTTTGAGGGTGCCCCCCACCAAAAGAAAGGGTTAGAGAAGTCAATTGCCCCATGTGCCTAATGCCCTTTAACATCCCAGTTAATTCCATAGCCAAGTCTAACAAAAATAAACAAATAAAAACCCAACACTGGCCTTGTGACAATGACTTTAGTCCAGAAGGATGGTAAAGAGTCAAGAGGAAGCAAAAGTCCCCATATATGTACATGGCCTAGTATACAGATTAGAGACAAGGGACCTGTGAAGTCCCATCAATTTTTCCATTCCACCAAAAAAAAAAAAAAAAACAAAACCTCAGCTCTCCCCCCATCTACCATCCCCACTCCACCTCTCCCAGCTCCTGGGTGAGAGTGTATGATCATAGGCTGTGCAGGAACACAGCAAGTTTTCTATATGGATGATCGGGTTACTGGTCTGTCAACTCCAGTGTCCTGCCTCTAAGCAAAGGCTGGCATCTGATGCTTAGGAAGATCAAGAGAAACTTTCTGCCCCAACCTCCTCTTTTCCTCCAGGGACTGTCCTATTTGAGGGCCATAAAATCTTGCCAAAGAAATCATGCAGAACTGGGGCATGTGGCTCAAAATATTACAACAGAGCTATCTGTTATCTGGTCACCATCTGATTTCACTTAACTCAGAGAGTCCCAACAGCCATTGAATGGTGAGTTACCTGCAGTAACTGTCCTTTTTCGAGATGGTCTGCTCACATACATTCAGTTACAGATGTGTACGTACCACAGTGCACAGTTGACCAGAAGACTTTTGCCCTAGCCTGTCAGTGCAGGGTCAGTGGCCGACGCCCCTTGTGTGCTGCGCACCGTGGCTATAAAGATGACCCTGACCCTGTGCCTCCTCAGTCCCTTCTTTTCACCAACTCTGAGTAGCAGGGATGGAGGGAGGGATCTGAATGTATGTGAGTAGCCCATCTTGAAGGAGGACGGTTACTGCAGGTAACCCACTGTTCTTCTTCGAGTGCTGCTCACATCATTCAATTAACAGGTGACTGCTAGTCATACCCAAGGATGGTGGGCAGAGTTAATGTTTCCCTGCTTTGAGTGTGGTCCTGCCCAGCGCAGTGGAGTCTCGTGCCTGCTGGACAACTGCGTAGTGTGTTATGAAGGTGTGTACTGATGACCAAGTTGCTGCTTTGCAGATCTCTTGAATAGGGACCTGAGCTGGGAGGGCCATCATGGATGCTTGCGCTCTTGTTGAGTTTGCCCTGATCCTACTGGGGAGGAACCTATTTGACCTGCTGTAACAGTCCTTAATACAGTTCACTATCCAAGTTGAAATATATTGTATTGTTACTGGCTGGCCTCTCTTCCATTCCGTGATTGCCACAAACAGGGCTGTAACCATGGCAGCGCCAATGGGGCTTTGCCCCAGGGGCACCAGAGCAGCTCAATAGAGCTGCTCCATTAAAGGGCATGTTTCATGGCACCGGCCCTAAGCGATGCTAATGAAAAGGGGTGCATTGTGGTCAGAACACACCCTGGGTGCCACCTCACCACTTGATGGGTCTGGCCACAAATAATTGGGACTTTTGCGGAAAGCACGTGTATGCTCAAGATACACTAGAAGCACCTTCCTGAAGGCTAAGGTGTGCCATCTCCTCTGGTTCTCTGTGACCTACAGATCAGGGAAGAACACCAAAAGGTGAATATCCTGATTTAGGTGAAATGGGGAGGCCACCTTAGGGAGGAAGGCGGGGTACGGATGAAGCAGCACCCTATCAGTAAAGAATCTTGTGTACAGGGGATTGGAGGAAAAAGCCTTTAGCTCTGAGACCCGTCTAGCCGAGGTGATGGCTATGAGGAAGGCCATCTTCCAAGACAGGACCAGTAAGGTGCATGAGTCTAAGGATTCATAAGGTGGTTGAATTAGGGAATGGAGTACCACATTCAAGTCCCATTGTCATGTAGGATCTCTGGGTTTTGGGCAGATCCTCTCAACCCCTTCAAGAATCTAGTAGTAGTAGGATGGGAAAAAACTGGGACCCTATCCACAGATTTGTGGAGGGCCAAGATTGCCACTAGGTGGACTTTAAAGGAGGAAGTCGACAGACCTTCCTCCTTTAGGTCTAGTAGTTAATCGAGTATCAGGTGAATCGGGGCTAATTCTGGAGACACTCCCTTTGCCCTCGACCAGAGGGGGAACCTTTTCCATTTAGCAGTAGAGGTAGACCTCGTGGAAGGTCTTCTACTCCCAGTTAACATTCTTTTGACCCTCTCTGAGCCCTGCTTCTCCAGCTCACTTAGCCAAGGAATCTCCAAGCTCTTAGGTGTAAGATGCAGGGGTTTGGGTGACACAGGCGGCCAAGGTCCTGTGTCAGCAGGTTCATCCTGTATTTGAGTCGTATCATGGTGGCTACTGACAGGTCCTGTAAGGTTGAAAACCAGGGCTGTCTGGGCCAGGCCAGAGCTATCACTATTGTGTTTGCTCTGTCCCTCCTTATCTTCAAGAGAACTCTGTGGATGAGTGGAATCAGGGGGGACGCATACAGTAGCAGGCCCCCTATGAGATCAGGAAGATGTCCAACAGGGAAACCCATTCCTGCCTCTAGAGTGAGCAGAACTGGGAATATTTCTGATTCTGGCATGTCGCAAATAGATCTATTTGAATGTGCTTCACTGTCCCCAACTGCAGGGACCATTCGTGGTGGGAGAGGAAATCCCTGCTCAGCGAGTCTGCTGTGTCATTGCTTGACCCTCAGAGGTAAGCTGCTACTGGGGAAAAATTGTACCTTGGAGATAGTTTCCAAAAGGCTGAGATCTTCCCTGCACAGAGCAGGTGAGCAGGCTTCCCCCCTGACGGTTTGTGTAAAACATCACTGCTGTATTGTCTGTTAGGACCTGAACCATTTTGCCTTTCACAAGGTCCAGGAAGGCCCAGCAAGTGAGCTGGATTGCCCTGAGCTCTTTCACATTGATCTGAAGGAGGTTGTCCTGGGGTGACTGAGTCCCTTGTGTGGATAGGCCCTCCAAGGTATAGGCTCCCCAACAGTGATTGGAGGTGTCTGTGATGATGGTCACCGAGGGACTGATCATTTCAAAGGGAACTCTCCCAAAGGCAAACTGAGGATCTTGCCATATCCGTAATATTTCTAGGATTTTGTGGGGGATTGAAACCAAGGTGTTGAATGCATGCTGTCTTGGGTGGAGCACTGTGGCTAGCCAAAGTTGCAAATGTCTCATTCTCAGGCGGGCTGTTCGTATTACTGATGTGGTGGTCACTGTGTGGCCCAAGAGCTGGAAACAGCATCTGGTCGTGGTAACCGGGTTCTTGCAGAACTCCGAGATGATGGTGCAGATGGATTGAAACCTTGATGAGGGAAGGGATGTTATCCCTTTTATGGAGCCTATAAGGGCCCCTATGAACTCTATCCTTCTCTTTGGGGGAGAACTTTGATTTTTCTATTTTTTAGGTCTTTTGCACAGCTGTCTGGTTACCCGGAGGCTTTGACGCACCTGGCCTTTCAATCTGCCCCATAGTAACCCGTTGTCTAGGTATGGGTATATTTTTACACCACGTTTCCCCAGGTGGGCTGCCATGGCCACCATACACTTGGTGAATATCCTAGGAGGCAGGGACAAGCCAAACGGAAGGGAGGTGAATTGGCAATGTTCCCCTCACCACAAAACAGAGGAACTTTCTGTGTTTGTGTCTTATAACTATGTGAAAGTAAGCGTCCTTGAGGTCAAGGGCCACAAACTCTGAGTTTAAGACCGGGATGATTTGGGACAAGGAAACCATGTGGAATTTTGTTTTCTTTAAGCGTTTATTAAAGGCCTGAGAACCAAGGTAGGTCTGAGGTCACCATTTGGTTTGGGAACCAGAAAACAACAGGACTAAAACCCTTTTTCCTGGTACTTCTTGGGGACTTTCTCTATTGGCCGTAGGGCCAACAGTTTTCTGCATTCCTGCTGCAATAGAACTTCATGTAATGGGTCCCTGGGTATGGGGTGAGAGGGTGGTTTTCTGTCCTCAGGTTTGGATCTGAATTGGATTGAGTAGCCCCTGGACACTGCCTCCAGTATCCAATGGTCTGATGTGATTTTGGCCCACTGGTGGAGGAACGGGCCTAGTCTATTCCCGAATAGTGGGGACTGGTAGTTTTGTGTTACATGGTCCTTGGGCATGAGGTTGAAACTTCTGTCGCTGGCTGGTAGAGTGAGAATTGTTTGACCCTTGGCAGGGTGCCTGGCTACTTGCTTGAGGCCTCAAGCTTCTCACTCCCTGGCCTCTATCTCTTTCAGGCCCCCCATATTGATGCTGGGAGGGCTGGTATGACCTCTGGTGCTACCCCTGTTGTTGCTGCTGCTGTTGAGGCTGCTCCTGGTACTGATGAAAAAGGTGTGTGGCCACTGGGGGCATATACGTGCCCAAGGATTTCAGGGTGGCCCTCGAGTACTTCATCCCGTGTAGCTTGGAGTCTGTGGACTCTGAAAACAACATGGGCCTTTCAATGGGAGATCTTGTATAGCCTGTTGCATCTGGGGGGACAGGCCAGACCCTAGCAGTCAGGCAACCCTGTTCATGGCAATTGCCCGATGCCTCTGCTAGAGGTATCTGATGCGTCCCATGATGTCATCGGGGTGTCACAAGAAGCTGGCAGACCCTCCTTCACCATTGTCTCATAGTCCCTGAGGTGTTCGTGAGGGACCAGATCTCAGAACCGCTCCATGGACTTTCAGAGATTGAAAACATATCACCCAATAAGTGCCTGGTGATTGGTGATAGGGAGCTGGACGGCTGAGGTGGCGTACACTTTTCTTTCAAAGAAATCCAATTTCTTGGCCTCCTTGTTTTTAGGTGTAGAGGCTGATTCTCCCTGCCGCTCCTTCTGGTTCACTGTGTTGACCACCAATGAACTAGGTGTGGGGTGGATGAACAGGAACTCAAACTTGTAAATACCAGGACATGGTATTTACACTCAGCTGTCTTTTATATTGGCAGGATTGTTGAGGGCATCTGCCACTTGGCCTTGGTGATCCTGTACACCCCTTTGTGTAGGGGCACAGTAGCTCTGGTAGGCAGGGCCACGTCGTCTACATCAAAGAGATGGTCAAAATCCTCCCTGATGACCTCTATTTCTAAATTTAAATTTGCTGCCATATGGCACAGAAGACCTTGGCAGGAACAAGAGTCGTCCCTATAGGCCAGGGGTCTTTGGTAAGCAGCCTCATCCAGGGAGGAAGACAACATGACCCTTGAGGTACTGTGCCAAGCGCAGCCGGTGCTGGGGTTGAACTCCTCATCCAAGGCCTCCAGGGAGTGGGAGGCTCTAGAGGGTGGTCTGGAGGAGCCTGGTGTTGCAGGCTCGTCTTGCGGCCAGTCCTACCTTTGACTAGATCACTCTGCAAATGATCTTGATGCCGAGCCCTGCCACCCTGGGGAATGGCCCCTTTCTTATTGGTGCTGCTCATGGCTGCACTGGTGATGGTAGGTGGATTGGGCTGGCATTGGTACCGAGCCCTCCTGTGCTGAGGAGCCAGGATATGAGCCTCCTCATCGGGGCGGCGTCAGGGACCATTTCCGGTGGCGCTTCCCTGCTGGCTTGGGACCAATGGGGTCAGTGCCAGCGACGACAGGGACTGTCGGTGCTGGGACTCAGTGCTGGAGGACTTAGAGCTCGCATGCCTAGAGCTCCATGAGCTGGGGGTAGAGTCCTGCCATGAGGATGCCGTGAAGAAATTTGGGTACTCTCCCTCCTGCTCCTGCTCCTGCTCAGGCTCTGAGCGCAGGGGGGTTGGAGAGGTGCCCAGTGCCAGGTAGCCCCTGGTGATGTTGAAGGGCTTCTTTCTTCCCCTGACCGCCATGCCAGAGAAGTCCCACTCTCTGAAGTCACCTTTGAAAGGAAGGCCAGCTTGCCTTTGGGCCTCCGAGCTTTAACAGGTGTGGGGTCAGGAGCTTGAGCAGTGCCTTTGTTAATTCAAAAGCCTCTGGAATTGATGGCACAGGCTGCTGTTCTTGGTCTTTGTCTCGGCATGGTGGTAGGGGTGGGAAGCTCAAACAGCACCAATTCTTCGGTGTCAAGTCCAACCCCAAACTGGGTTTCTTTGGCTCCATTGGGCAGCAGCGCCATGGAGGCTCCATTGCTGGCTTGGCACATGGTGCCAACGATTCTTTTTTCACCCCAGATGTACTGGGCACTGGCTGCTGGGCCTGCTCCAGGGCCATGGTATGCAGCCTCTGCTCCCTGTCCTTCTGAGTCCTTCTCTTGAAGGAACGAAAAATGGAGCACTTATCTGTCCAGTGGGACTCCCCCGGAAATTTTAGGCACTTCTTGTGAGGGTCACTCAATGGGAAGGCCTTGCCGCAGCCCACACAGGGTTTGAAGCGGGGCATGGTTGGTGGTGAGCCAGTACGGCATTGGAGCTCTGGAAGTCAGATGGATTCAGTAATGTTACTGGGTCACGGAGGGACAATGTCTACAAATAGGTCTTCAAGACTAAACATACAAGGCTCAAGACAGGCGCATAATTGAAAGCAAGGGCAGGCTATTCTGGTACCATCACTGAGGGCAGAAAGAAGGGACTGAGGAGGGTCAGGGTCAGGATCATATATATAGCTAAGATGTGAGGCACAGGGGGGCATTGCCCACTGACCCGGTGCTGACAGGCTAGGGAAAAAGTCTTCCAGCCAACTGGAGCTGCGGCACGTACACACCTGTAAGTGAATGATGTGAGCAGTGCTCGAAGAACAATTCCTTTTCTTCCGATTCCTCCATTTACAGCTTCCCTGGTCCCCCAGCCACTAACTACTGCTGTGCAATTGAGTGACAAGTACCCTGAAGTACTGTATAGGAATGATCTGAAAGCAAGCTTGGAATGATCTATGGGCTATAGAATTGGTTGATTTATTCTTTGTAAGGAAGTTTAGGGATAGCCAGCAGCTCCGCTTCCCAAAGTTGCCACTTTATCCTCTCTCTCACACTGATATAGCTGTTTACATTGCAGGGGGTTTCAGGGGTGGTTTACCAAAGCATACTTTCCCCTCTATAAAGTCTCAGGAAATGAAATCTGAGAAGGCCTATGTGGGATTCAGTTCCTGCCTTGGGGCAATGCCTGCAGCCAGTTTGAGCAGCCCAAATGAGAAGGACACAAGAGAGACATCCATTTTCCTTGCTGTAAGGCTCTCCTACATCAGCTTTTTCATCCCTACTTCTCCCTCTCCCCTCCTCCCACAAGTGCAACCACAGGAAAAAAGTTGGGGAACAGGGACCAAAACCAAATTTTGCTGAACATAAAAAATGATAAATCAGTTTAGAAGCAGGACAGACATACAGAGCCATTCCAGCCTAATTTCTGTCCCCACTGCTCATTTCAAACACATCCCTGTTTAGACTCAGTTATTTATTGCACCATTTTGCATCTAATGCTTGCTGTTATATAAATCTTTTACAACTTACTTTGTCTTGCTTGCATTTGTTGTTTTCCCTGTCACTGTTCTCTCCCTTTTCACTGCTGTTTGTTCTCTTTTTGTTCCTCAATCTAAATTTCCTACCTTGTCCAATTATTAATGTATTTCCTGCGTGACCCCTCCACCTTGCTTTTCCTTACATGGTTTACTCTTCTTTCAACTTTGTAATCTAGGGACGTAACTATGGCGGGGCCGACGGGACAAAGCCCCGGGCAGCCCGAAGCAGCTCAATAGAGCTGCACTATTAAAGAGGCTGCTTCACAGCTCTGGCTCTAAGTGCCGCTAACGGGAAGGGGCATGTTCCAATCAGAAGGCGCCCTAGGCGGCAAAACGCTACGTTACGGCTTTGTTGTAATCTCTCACCCCTTCTCCCTCTAACACTTTTCTTCTTTCTCATTCTATTCAGTCCCAGTCTCTGTATACTCTTCCCATCTTCATCTTCTCTCACACACATTCCCTCTTACTTATCCCACCAGAAACTCTCTCACATACTTCTTTCCTGCCTGTGTAACCCTTGGGCTTATATGAGGAGTGTCTCTTTAACATATATGCTGGCCTCTGGGTTGCTTTTGCTGGGTCACTGTTGCTTGGGTAGATTTAGCTGCCTAAACCCAGAAGTTTCCAGCATGTAGTGTGTAGCTTTAAGCATGCTCCACAAGGTTCCCTGCTAGTGCAGTAGTCAGATGTCTGAGATCAAGCAGCCAGCCCAGGGCAGTTGCATTGAGGAGAGCACTTGTGCTCGGTGCAAGGGGAGAAGCTGAGCCAGGAGCAGACAGCAGGCTGTTTTCCCCAAATCTGAGGCATTTTGCTTCAGGTCAGTAGCCTTGTTAACCTTCCAGCAGGGAAGTCTGGAGGCAGTGGTTACAGAGAAGAGACCATTGGGAAAGAACGGTGGTTCCTTTTAACTTTGTACTTTGGGTTATGGGCTTAACTACAGTTCTTGAATGTAATAGGGGGAAAGAGACAATTATATTTTGTTATCGTCAGAGATGTATTTTTCTTCTGTTAACAGGGTTTTTATATGTGTGTGTATGTAAATGAGTGTTGACTGAGTAAGCTGAGTGGACAGCAGTGCTCCCAGCAGAGGAAGGAAGATCTTCAAGGATTCATACTGAGGATTTCTGCTGCCAAAGAGGAGGGAGCTGCTTCTTTTAACACAAGCCTTTGGATTTGGTGATTTGAGACCATAATAGACTCATGTGGATATTGCTAAATAGCCACTACATATTATAGATCTGTATATTAATAATTTTGTTTTCTTTCATCATAAGATTATAAAGTTAATGTTTAATATAGTTCATTGTTTTTGTTTTATTAATTCTGAACAGTCTTTGCTGTGAGTCCCTTTAGGACTGAATCTTGGTCTCCAGGTGCTTCACTGTAGGAGTTTGGGTTAATTCCTGCTAGGCACTGGAGAAAGGCACTAGAGGTAAACTTGAGCCCACCTCAAGGTTACCTCTGCACCTCCAGAATCTCTCATGCTCACACATGTATTATAGACTTGCCCTTACAGTCAAGCCAATACACTTGCAAGCTGCCCCACAATCAGTTCATTTATGCAGGCTCCTTTCCCCATAATACCAAAAAATTCAGCCCCATAGAGATGAACTATGAAGTACTAGACGAGGGGATTCTCTTGAACAAACAAGATTTGAAGAATGGAGTCATCACCTTGAGAGAGCTCAGTATCCAGGACAGGATTTTACAGAGCATAAATACCTTGAGTATTTCCATGAGGCCCAAGCTTTGAAGTTAAAATGAGCCTTGCTGTTCTCTCAGTTCAAGTTTACCTTTACCTACTGCCTGGGAAAATGAAACGGGAAAACAAGCAAGCAGTCCTGTGGCACTTTTAAAGACTAATAAATGTATTTATTGCATAAGCTTTCATGGGCACAACCCCAATTCATGAGATGCATGAAAACAAAACTGTGGTATGTTAGCTATATATATACACACACACACACACACACACACACACACACACACACACACACACAGAGAAGGGTGAGTCACAGGGTCAAATCAAACCATTTCAGAGACATAGTCTGCTAGCCCATCTCACCAAAGCAAACCAGTTGTTTTGATTCAAATAGTGTGGAAGAGAGCCTTGTAACAGCAACACCTGAGAAGCTGAGCATGTGGGATGTTACATTCTCACCTTCCCTGGGACACCCCTGACTGGTGGTGCTATGGCTGTGCCATGATGCTCCATCAGCAGGTCATTCTGGCTGCCTAAAACATGTCCCACAGGGTTGCCTGTTCATTCTGAAGGACCTGCATGCAAGCCAATGTCCAAGCATACACAGACTCTTATGCATATAGCAAGATGCCTTGGACCAGAACCCTCAGCCCCTGAGCACCCTGAAGACTCCTGCCATATGCAGGGTTTTCATATAACAACTCTGACCGTTCCTTTAGAAGTCAGAGCCTCTTATAGCTAATTATGGTTTCCACCCTCTTTTCCGTGGGGGCTGCCAGCAGCTTCTCTGAATACAGCTGCCACCAAAGTGTCCAACAGATCCGTATCATTCAGTAGTTGCTTGGGAAACATCAAGAAGAGGCATGTGGGGTAACAGTGATGAGAAGCACGAATGTTCACAGTCAGGGCAGTAGGCATGGCTCTCTACCAAGCACACTCCTGGAAACTGAATCATTCATTCCTGGAATCTTTCTTGATATGCCAGGAATCAATCCTGTTACCTTTAAATTATAGCTTCCCTAGTCTCTCAAAAGACACCTAATTTTTCAGGTTCCCCTTCTGAAGGCCTTCCTTGCCCAAACCACAAATTGGCTCTGCCAGCTGGAATCCAGAAGAACAAGGAGTATAAAACATGCCATCCTCCATTTCTTATGGACGCATGGGCACCTGCACTGTCTGGTGGCTTGGGAAGGCTGTGGCCCAGAGGATCACACTTAAGGACTGGCTTCCCACATTCACACCCCTGAATTGATCAAGGAATTCCACAGGACTCCCCTGGATGAACCTAGATCAGCACCAAACTGAAACGGGTAGGTGACCTAAGAACTGGAGGGTCTAGACCCTTGTACCACATATATTCTGACCCGCTGACACTTTTGCACTGCCATTGGAAGCAAAGGCTGGGTTTCTGCTGGAGAATCCCATGAAGCCAGGCATTGCAGAAAGTACTGCCCAGCAGAGCATGAGTGGTGGCTCCCCACTACCAACTGATTGGCTCATGCTAGTATATGAACCAGAGCCCAGCCCAAATACACATTTGCAGAATTGGGTATGAGCACAGCTCTGAACGCTACCATGAGATCTGCCATAAAGGTTCAGAGTATCAAAAGGGGACACCTGTCACCTTTTCTATGGAAAGCTTCATTTAGGGCTGGGCAAAAATTATCCATTGAAAGTTGTTTGACAGAAAATTGAGGTTTCAGTTAAATGAATTTTGATCAAACAAGGTTTCCGCTTTCTGTGCAAAATTTTGATTTATCGTTGAAAATTAAAGAGTGCTCAAACCCTAAAAAGTCATACCACAGGGAAAGCTCACTCTTCACGGGTCAGGCTTTGAACAGGCTCCTGAGCTGTTCATACAAGAGGCATACAGAAAGATGAGAAGCAATAATTTCCATTCCGATGTTCAGTTAAGGCCATCTCCATTTGCCCCTGCTCTCCAGTTACCAGGTGCCTGCCACAGAGAATATGTCTGACAAAACGTTTATCAAAATGTGACAGGTGTCTTCTAGCTGCAAATGACCTTACCTCTCTGTCCAAGGGCTGCCTGAGCCATACAACTCCAGTCACGCTTTCCACTGCAAAGAACCTGCTGGCCTCTTCTCCGACAACACCAAACACAAGACGATCGTTGTCTAAATCCCTGGCTAGCAACTGGGTGACTGACGAACCTAGAACAACATAAGTGAGAAAAAAGAGTGAGTGGATGAGAAGAAGCGGGTGAAATGTCAGCTTTACAGAAGTAATCAGCTCCTTACCTCTGAACAGAGATTACTGGCTTTAAGAAAATCTGTGTTGAGGCCCCATGTCTGCTCACTTTAAAAATTTACACTCTACCCCAAACAAAAATTTAAGTTACAGTGTTTCAAACACATTTTTTATGCTCTTACAGCAATTCTAAGGCTGGTTTTAATGCTCTCTTCAGAATGCCATGCTAAGCCCACATTTCCTAAGGCTGCACTCCTTGTAGGAAAGGAACTGCACATGAGAAAGTTGAGTCAGCTCAGTTAAAGTGACAGCATTCAGCTGTATCAATCACTAGGAACAGAGAGAATCCATGCATCGTTTTTGGTAAAAATCTGCCAGTAGCATCCTTCCTGAGAGCTGTCAGACACTTCACTTTCATGTTGTTTAAGTTGTTGCTACTGTTTCAGAGCTCAGGAAAATTACAGGAACAACAATAATAGTTAGACTGACAACTGGATAGCTACCATGTGTGCCTTCACAGTTCTGCCAGCGCATCCACTCTCCTTTCAACCCATCTGCCCATGTATCTCTCAGCCTTCACTGGCAGCACACTCTCGATGCATTTCTGGGCCTTGAGCAGAGACTGCCAATAACACTAAATTGTGCCAAATGGCAGGGTGTATTTTGTAAACAGACACTCACTAGGGATTACAGCAATATCAGACTAATTTTCACTGTGCTTAAGGCAGAAGTACAAGTCACAGAAGTGAGGACGGAATCCAGGAAGTTAGAGGACACAGGAAATTCTGGGCTAGCAGATCACATAAAGTGGCCCCCCATAACAAATTACAGCATCCTGGGTGGGGGGCTGTTTTAATTTACAGCAGCTCAACATCTCTAACACTAAATGGCAAGGAGACAACTCCTCCCAAACGAGACACACTTCCTCCCTCCCATGCCACAAACTGCAAGGAGGCAGTGTACGTGAACAGTAAAAATATTACAGTCCCATACTAAGAGCTCCACCACAAAACGGTGCACACACCAATGTCTCATTTATTTTGAGCCACTGAGGCATGTATATACAGCTTTTTATACGGGAGGGCAGAGAGGGGAAAATACACACACCTCTTAGAATGATCATAATGAAAGCTGATCTTAGGGGATTTAAAGCCCAAATAGCTGAGGAATGTGAAGGGAGCTAGGACAATGCCATCATCAGCTCTTACTAAACCTGCAATTTCCATGGGTAGATTACAACACTGGCCAACTGGACCCATGCCCAGGGGCCCCCCACAGTGTGAGAACCCCTCCACCCTGCCAGCACAGGGGGGAGAGGGCGGGCCAGCCAAGAGGCCAGGCTCTGCACTCCCACCCCACCCCGGCCTGGGACGATGGGCCGGCCACAGCCTGGCTGGTCAGCCCCACAGGTGGTGGAGTGATCTGCCATGTGCAGTAGGGCCTCCAGCACTCCCTTCAGGCTGCACTGGAAGCCACATTTTATGCGCCAGTCGGCCCTGCTACCCCCAGGGGCCAACCAGCCAGGCTGTGGCCAGCCTCAGGCCCCCCCCCCGCCCCCCAGTGCTGAGCTGGCCCACCTGTGCAGGGCCCTAGGCTGACAGGAGGAGGGCCAGGTGGGGTAGAGAACTGGTGGTGGAGGCCCAGGGGCCATGTGGCCCCTGATCTGCCACTGGTAATTTCTATTACTTTTATCCATTTCCCAACAAACGTCAATTGCCAGAAACAATCAGTTTCAGCATCACGAATAGCCTCTCATGGCATTCAGAGTCTCCACTCACACCTCTCCTCGTGCACATAGTTGCAAATGACCTTTCCTGACTACCTTAATTGAAGGAGAACTTTAAAAAGTAAATTTAAGATTAAAAAAGTGGTCTATCTAGATACCTAGGATGCTGAGAACATAGGCTCTTCCTGCACTTCTCCTCACCTGTGAAGTGCATATCCTACCCAATGGCAACACACCCAGAAGAACTAGGAACAGTGGACAAATGCAGTTGAGCAGGGTCAGAAGCATTAGCACCAGAGTGTTTCGGCTCTTTGCTCCACCTCAGGTAAACTGGTGATAACATGACTGTATTTATTAGAGAGCAACAGAGGTGTTTTTGTTGAACACAGAAAAAGAGATTTGGGTGATATGAGTGAAATTTAGTGTCCAGCATACAAGCTAAGTATTCCTAGTTAGAGCCATATTTAAGTACTATTTGGGCTTCTCCATTGCATCTCCATCCCACCATTCACTACTGCCTGCTTGGTCACCTTCTGAACTGAAACTGGGAGTTGGCAACTTTGTGATCTGGACAAATAAGAATTAAAGCCTGAGGACTGTATTTCCCGCCCCATATGATGCATAACCCAGATCTTGTGTGGGGAAAGGTTTATCATGGTTAGGGTTACCAGATGTCAGGCAAAAGGAGGACATGTCCTCCTTTTTACCTTCATGTCCTCCGTCCAGCAGGCGTTCTAAAAATACATGATTTTTGCTTGGCTTTTACTCACAAGGGTTAAAGTATGCTGGAACACCCCCAGAACTCCCTATTTTTAGGGGGAAGCATTCCAGGGCCCCCTAAAAACAGAAGAATATTACATTAATACTATGTTTTCTCCATGTGTCCTCCAGTGGCCTCCTTTTTGTACTCCCCTGTCCTCCTTTCCATGCTTTTGTATCTGGCAACACTAATCATGGTGCTTTGACAAGGCATTATCCAAACTTGCTAAGAAGCACTCCACACGGACACTTTCCTTCACTGAATTCCCCAGATGGCAGTCTCTAGCATCATCAGACAAATCACTTTCTAGGAACACTAAGAGGCAGCTCTGAACTTTGCCTATCGATACTGTTGATGCTGCACAGTACAAACAAACAATGTGGCCTAAATCCCGCCTTGAGTCATACTTGTGTAACCCTGTGCCCTACATTTCAAAAGCAATTAAAGATAATAGTCCTGATTCGCCCCTAATTTACACAAAATGTCTAGGAGAGTAATTCCACTGAATGCAATGTAGTTTTATTTCTCATTTACATGGTTAAAAGAAAACCCACCCTCCAGCCTGCCAAAAAGCCTCTCTGTACCTTAAAAAACAAAAAATTTTCCAGCTTCTCTTTTATAGTAAAATGATATTGATACTTCTGTTTGTGCATGTAACATGGATGAAAGAGTCAGATATTATATGTGTACCATATATTATATGAGTTAAAACTTGCACCATGCATGTGATTTGTATGAAAGTCTGTATGTATCTGCTTTTGGAGGAAGAGATGTGTGATAGAGCACTGTGTGTGCAACACACACGAGCAAGGTGTGCATGGTTTTGCCATCCATATGAGTTGCGCACATGTGTGTGACTAGGAAGGGTTGCAAACCTCTCTCTTTGTGCATTCAAGGCAAGATGTTAAACCAGGAATAAGAAAAAACATTGTCTATGTACGCTTTGTATAAAGAAGTTTAACAAAAAAAGTAGAAGCAAGAGGACGACAGCTCTGACTTTGATTTCATCTCTGTAAGAGACAAAACCTCAATCAACTCCAGGTGCTTGGTAAGGAGAAGGTAAAAACATTAGGAGCAGGGATAAAATGAATCAAAATCCAGTGTGTTTCTGTATCAAAATAATGGAGGCCCTGAGGAATTCCAGCCCTCCATCAGACTATGGCATACATACACCCTCTATATTGCCAGAGGCCATATCTCAGCCAAGGGAAAATAGAGTGGGGATTGAGTGGGCAAATGGGAGCTTAGATTTCCCCCTCACATTCAGGAAGATCACACGTCAATGGAGGCTGATGCTCCAAGCAACACCAGGGCCCAAAGTTCTTGCCTGCATATAAAACTCCCTTGCATAAGATGCTGTAGAAGTAGGTCTGGTTCCTAATGGTGATCTAGAAGATGCTGTGGCAATAAAGACAAGGAAGGCAGAAAAGAAGAGAGCATGGCATTAATATTCATATAGATCATGATCTAACATTAGACTACAGTTAATGGGCCTGACTGCCCCCTCAGAGTTTTCTTTGCAACTGCCAACAAAGCCAACAAAAATTAGTGGCTGTGTACCCCAGGGATAATTAGATCTGATAGGCCCAACTCTTATGGGTGCCCCCATCTTTTAAATATGAAAGAGGTAGCACAAGTGACCACCAGGTTTTAAATCACCAGCAGTAAAGAACAAGGGGCAAGAATTCCTTGCACTTACAGCAAGATCACTCATCTATTTCTAGCATAAATCCGAACACAGTGGGAGGTCTTAACACCCTCCTGACATTCTACTGCCATTGGCTCACCACTGGTAACAGAGGTCTTGCTAAGAAATCCTTTTGTAACCACTTGTTTTGTGGGTAGTCTTATATATGTTTAACTCCCTTCTCTCTCTCTCAAGGCTTTATTACACATTGACCCTCCCTCTCCAAAGAGAAGACTGGATGTGATTCCTTTCATAGCTTCTCATTCTGATTAGTCCCGAAATCCATCAGCAACTTGATGGAGCTCAACAGGAGGGACTCCTTGACCTGCTAGGGTGACCATGCTACCTCCTCCACATTCTTAGCCCCTTCCAGCAAGAAGACAGACTCAGATTCTTGCAAAGCCCATCATGCTAGCCTGCCCTCAGGCTTGCATATATTCAGCAACAGGGAGAGCCTTTCCATGAGAAATAGAGAAACAAACAGACAATTAAAAAATTCACACTCTTGTTTCTAAATGGGCTAGAAAATAATAAAGATTCACAAAGTCTACCTAACACAAAAAAATGGATTACAGTTTCCATAGGAGAATTCTACCTCAAAAAAAAAAAAACCTTTCAAGTGAGAGCCTGGAAATGAACAGCTAAGGGGCAAAGTCATTTCTTCAGCACCAAAGTCCTTCGTGAATCATTATCATCATATCACCCACCCACCCAAACTTCACATAGTCACCCAATAAATTCTGCATGTTCTTTCTGTGTGTGTGCATGTACGCACACACACACACGAAGCTCAATGTAACAAATGACTTAACTCCCTGGAAATAGATCCCTTGAATTAAAAAAATGTAGTTTTATTATCCCCTAGTCATTTATTATTTTGATCTTTGCATATATATTTGCAATATCACTAGGTGGTAATGTTAAGCTTGAGTATGAAGTATAAATCAGGTATGGCAAGAATGAGTGATCATGGATTACAGAGGGATGGGGAACGTCACTCCTTATTGTCTGGCCTTCTCACATCTCTCTCTTTTTAAAAGGTATAGACTTTTTTCTAAAGAGAGTGCAATATTAAGCCCTGGATTTGAGCTGGGCTCCAGTGAGGCTAACTCAGCCTTAATTCTTTGTAAGTCCAACTTTTTGTTAATTTCTTGTTTTGTTTCTTTCTTTTAATTTTCTGTATGAGTGCAAAAATATTTATTTTGATGTATAAATGTCAACGCCAACCATACAGAAAACTTTGAGCCAGAACTTCCCACATGATAGTATGCATTTAATTTTTTTTTAAATTGCTTTTTATTTGACCTGTGTATTTTGGGTCTCTCAGGGTCATGTTTCCAACTTCTCTCTGCAACCAGGAGAGCTAGAAATTTGCTTGTTAAAATAAAGTTAAAGATGAGATATTCCTGTAATCCCAAGATTCCAAGAGATTGGGCTTTAGGAAAAAAAACACTAAACACAGCAGAAGTCTGATAACATTGTGCAATTTGGCAGCAGTGGTTCTGTGAGAGGGGAGACTGGCTGAAACTGAGCTGATGAGACCCACCAAGTTAGGTTTCCTTTCCTCCCAGCTGTTTGTGGTGGCAGAAGTCTGGCATTTGTCTGGGCATCTCCCACACCCCCCCTTTGTCCTAAAGTCTCTCTATAGGCAGTATGCCTCAGTTCCCCCCTTCAAGGGGCTCAGATAAAATCCAGATAGCCAAATAAAATCCATACACCCTTCATTCTGGATTCAATTTACTGACCTGAAACAAAACTCACCCCAGGGGCATCTGCTTCCTCAATCTGTTCTTTGCAGTGCTTCTCTGCCTTGACACTCATGCCCTACCTGGGGGGAGTCTTTTTCTGTTCCCATGGAGTCAGCTCCCTCTGGACTGCAGCCTTCTTCAGCTGTCTAGCTCTGACTCCCCAGAACCAAATCCTTCTTCCCAGTCAAGGGTCTCCTGGAGGAGCACCCCACTCACCCAAGCTGTTCTGCCTCAGCTTCCTCTAGTAGTCTCTCCCTCGGCTCCTGTGACAGAGAGCACTCCTGTATTCACACCCCACACACTATGGTAAAGATATTTGTACAAAATATGCCTTGCAAAATATCATCTGAAAATTAAACTCACTAGTCAATATTGTTATGGTCAAACGTACATAGCAACAGTGTGTGTAAAGTTAGGAAATTCCCCTGTGTAACGTTTGAGGTACATGTTCAAACTCACATAGCACCAATTAAGGAATAGCATGTCATGCAGGTCTTAAAGAAACGTGTGTTTACCCCAGATTTGAATCTAAACTGTAGCCAGAAACCCCAATGAAAGGGAAAAGGCAGTCAATAAAAGAAATCGGCATGTCAGCAAATGGGGGACTAAACCAGTATAGGACTTCTTTCACCAGAAGACTTCATGCTGCCTTGCTCTTGGCCAGAAAAACACTTTTACCTAGGAGTTACTCTCAGAACTGGCATTTCAAAGGACTATAAAAGTGAGGGGCAAACACGCCATCTCTCTTTCTTTGTCTCTGCACTTAAGGCAAACAAAACAGCGTTGAACTTTGTGGATGAGATCCTGACCTAAGGATTTTGGCCAGTAGTGCTGTCAGAAGTAACAAAGAAATTACCTTGAACCCATTCTAGTTTGTCAAGTTTTAGCACTAGGAAATGTTTAATTTTTATTTCTCTCATAACCATTTCTGACTATTGCCAATGTTTATGCTCACTTAAAAGCTCATAATCATTTGTTAATAAACTTGTTTTATTGTTTAATCCAATCCAGTGTTTGTAAATTAAATTTTCCCAGTAGCTCCACTGAAGGTGGCAAGTCATTGTGTATTGTTCTTTTATAGCAGAGGTCCCCAGTCTGTGGGGTGTGTCCCTTTAGGAACCTTCATGGGGGTGTGGTGGATCCTGGTCTAGCCCCAGGGGAGCAGAGAGGAAAAGCCACACAGCCTCACTCAGCCCCCATCTCTGCTCCAGCCTCACTCCTGACTGCTGCCCCAGCTCTGGCTCCCATCCTTGAAGTCCCATGCAACTCACAGGTCATGGCTCACGGCCCTGTAGCTGCAGCTCAAGCCCCCACTCTTACCCCAGCTACAACTTGGGCCCTGGCTCCCAGCTCTTAGATCCTGACTGCAACTTTGGCCCCACCACTGGCCCCTGGTTGCAGTTCCTGGGGTGGGGAAAACCAGGTAAGGTGTGTGCAGCCTCCAAAATTTGGGGACTACTATCTTAGAGACATAGCAGACCTCGTATCTCTGGCATGTGCAGGAGAAGGCTGGACAATACAGAACATACATATTTGGGGTGAAATCTGGGATATGGAAAGTGTTGGGGTAACTCTATAATAGTAACCAAGGCTGGTGAAAGCCAGTGTGTGAGCAAAGTTTAGCTGGCACTCTGCGGTATCACACAGACACTTAGGGGCATCTGCATGCTGTTGACTGTCAGCAATCCAAGCTGGGAGCTACAATTACCAGGCATTGCAAAGCAGGGGATGACATGGCTGCTCACTGGTCTGGCTAATACTCTGGAACATCACAACCTCCTTCTCCAGCATGCCACTTTATCTTAGGGGAACTAGCTGATCCCTTTTCAGGTGGGTCTATTTAGTACCCAAGGTTGGCTAGCCCCAGGCCTCTAGTCCTTCAAGGGGGCAAGGAACCTGCTACACAGTTATGCACATGTGGAATACAGAGGTGGCAGACAGCACCAGAGGAAAACTTTATCCATATAAAAGCTTTAAACTAAATCACTACCACCACCGATGCTCCTGGAGATCCCTGCAGACCATCTTTTCATCATGCTTCACAACCACCCTGCTTCCATCCATGTGCCCTCTCCCCCTTGAGCTCCCTCCTTCCTATTCTGAGCGAGGAAAGCATGTTTTTTTTGCTATCCCCACCAAGTAGTCTCAGTTTTCTGCCCCCACCCCAGTTTCATCCCCTTGCTCCATCCACAAGCACTCCAACCTCCTCTGTTTTTGGCCCCCTTTCCAAATGCCCTTACAAACTCTTACTTGACCATAGCTCCTTTGGATGTCCTCCCAGCCACACACATTATCTTCCATATGTATATTTATTATATATTCTGGAGTCAGAAGGAGCCCACTTTAGATTTATCAGCCAGCACTTCTTTCCCTATCCTGAAAAAACAAGTTTCTATATCTTTTTAATCTCCCATCAACCCTTCCAAAAGTACTAAAAGGCTCTTGCCAACAAGACCTACAAAAGCAGATCTGGAGTTTTGAGGCCAAGCCCTTCTAAATGTATGATGAGCCACAAGAAAGTTCCAATATTTTTTAAAGTAAACTTGAGGTTTATTTGCTATGCTGCATAATAAATCATTATCCTTTTTCTGTCAGACTTCCTAGGAAGAAAGTTTACCTGAGTATGAAACATAGTCAACAGAGCTGGGAAAAATGGCTTCTTTTTAAAGAAATTTGGGTGTGGGGATTTCCATGCTGAGTGAGCTTCCGGCTTAACCATGGGGCAACTGTATTCTTCATTATGGTCTTCAATAACTGAATTAGGTACCCAACATTCCTTGGGCAGGTAACTATACTCCTGCCTCTCTCCCCCCATTACTGTATAGGTGCCAGATTACATGAAGAAGCTAAATTGCTGCAGTGGCAGCTACATAAGCAGAGTAACAGCACATCTGTTTGAAAGACAGGGAGGGATGCAAAGCCTCTCATGGCTCATGGAACAGGTAGTAAAAACTGAAAACAAATACCAAAAATCCAACCCCAGAAGTGCTGGCTTATACCCACAACAGAGCAAATAAAAAAACAAAAAATAATAAGATACTAAGTGAAAATTAAGCGCCAGTAATGTACTTAGCACTGAAGAAGGCTCAAAGCTAGCAACACCTCCTGGTCCACAGTTTACAGATCCAAAGCCACACACAGGGAGGACAGGAAGGCTAGTATAGGGACTTCCCCCACTTTTATAATTCATATCATCACCTTAGCTGTGGAGCCAGTGGGCTCTCTCTCTCACTTGCCCCATTGTGCTCTGTATCAGCAGTCCTGTCTGCACCTCTCCACTGCTGGTGCCCAAGCAGGCTCCATGTTTACGATTCTTTAGCAGGGGAATGTAGAGCCTCCACCTTTGCCACCGCAGCTCTGTCATTCCAAGTTACCCCGGGACACTTCTTACAGAGCAAGGCCTACCCCAGAGCATTTACTGGTTTTATACAAGAGTCCCTGGGGGAGGTCACTGTTTCACATTTTGGTTTCACTAAATGAAAATCAGTCTCTCTCTCTCTCTCTATGTTGCATAGAAAGATTCCCCATGGGAGCAGTTTTCGGCTACCTGAATAGAGCTTCGAACAGGGCCCTGGGTTGAGGGAGTGGCCTCCTCAAAGACTGGAAACCTGTGTGAAATGCCTCGTGTTGCAAACATGGAAAGAGCACTCCTCATGCCACCTCGCTCCCTCCTCAGAAAAGACGACCTTGTTTCAGTTACTGATCCTGACAACTGCAGAGAAATAGTGCCACACTTCTCACCGGCACTCAGATTGAAGGAGGACTCCAGCTAATTAAAGGTTACCAGTGGATGAGAACAGTGCCTGCTCCCCTCCTATTTGTAGGGCCAAATATAGGATGTTACAAGGGGAAGTGGTGCTGAGGGGGAAGGATGTGTTTCCTTTGGATCACCAAACAGAGGAGAGCAAAGTGCAATCATAACATACCCAGGGGCACTCACCGACAACCTCTGTGACAGCTGCCATACAAAGGTACACTGTGCTCCCACTAGCACAGCTACCAGTGTGTACACAAGGAGGGAAAACTATGGCTTTGGTCTCATCAAGATACACGTCTTCCATAGCAATATGAATTTGCCTCCCCGTTACCATCCTGGAACACAGGCAGCCAAATTATCACTGCCTCATTCCTGGGAGGTCTGAAGTGGAGAGTGGATGATAGCTGGGGATCCCTGTGCCCTCTCCTCACAGCACACCTTATGCTAGAGTAGCTGTACCTTGAAAGTTTCCCCATTTTTCGCTTTTGTAGACCACAGGAAACAGAAAAGCAAAGCCACAATCTTTTGTCCTCCTTTGCCAAAAGTTCATATGCTGACGGGATCCAGATCAAACTAAGCTAATGTAGACTTATCTTTCTGAACCGCTGCTGCTTCTTTTTCCCAGTACAGCTCTTTGTGGCCCAAACTCTTCTGCTTACCTGGTAAGCCACAGGGCAATCTTCCCCAGAGAGAGCACAGAGGAGCACAGCTTTCAATTAGTCAAACAGAACTCTTGTCTTCTCCTCACCATGGCTTCTCACAGGCCAGGTACCACTCCTCTCCAATCATCCTGCCTGCAGAATAGACCGTGCACCTCTCCTTTTTAGGAATAACACAAAGTTCCTAATGGGAGCAGACCACTGGACTGTCTAGTTCAGTATCCTGTCTCCAAAAGTGACCATCACTTCATATGAATGTACGAGAAACCATGAAATAGAATGTAATAGGATAGCAAGCCCTCTGGAAAGTCTCCTCCTGATCTCAGAGACTGATTTATGGACTGAAGCTTGAGGGTTGATTTCCTTTCCAAAGTAACTTCCTCCTAGTGTGGAGACTCCTGGGAGAAGACAGACCTCCAGGATCCCAAAAATATACCTAATCAGATGCCAGAGTTATGAACAGTCAGCCTCTGGGGACCAGACAAATATCTTTCACGGCAGCCAATTACCAGCCCTGAATTGTGAACTGAGCCTTAACCAACACGGTGTTTGGGAGACAAGTGATGTTTGCAAGGTCACAGCTTCCAAAACCAGTAAAAGATACAGCCCTTCAGTTTGTCTTGGATTGAAGGCATTGTGACAGATTCTCACAGGACTCATGTGCTCTGGACTCCTCTCAGCACAGCCAGAGAAAATGAAAGTACTTTGGGAAGGGTGTGCCACCACAGGCTCTCCCCACACCAGCCAAGTCATGTCCTCTGCCTGACCCTGGAGGGTTCAGCACTCCTGCTCTGTCAGGAACTCCCCCTGGGGGGAGACCCCTTGCTGGGTCCCAGAGAGTTCCTCCGTACCCTACAGGGCCATGCACCCCATCTCTGAAGTCAGAAGCAATTACCAGCAAGTGCGGAAGTCAGAAGGGTTTATTAGTTCTCAGGATCACAGTGTAGAAAGCATTGGCTAGCAGACTACTTAGAAGTTAGAGCAGTGATCACCTGGGGAGCCCCATTCTTGGGGCTTCCTCCCCACTGGCATGTCACAGGACCATCCCCAGAACTCTGCTCTGGCCCCTCCTAATCTTTTGTCTCCTTCTCAGGATAGGTGGCCACTCCCTCAACCTTCACTTGCCCAATTTATTACAACCGGTTGGAGCCAAGGCAGGAGGATCCTGGCCAGTCTGTCTACATGGGGCTGGGAAGGCCCACCCACCCTCTAGTGGTCTCTGTAATGATCACATATCCAGCAACCATATACCTGAGAAACATGTGGGGAAACTGAGGCACCCACACAGCACCTTGAGAAAACATCAAGAACATCTCCACTTTGTCAGAGACACAAAGAACCCAGGGCTCACTGGTCCCAAGATGGTCCACAGAGCCAAAATCAGGGATGCAACTGCTCCTGGCAACCACATGTTTTCCAGAGGGGGCTGCATTTAAAAACAATTACTCAAGAAACTCAGATTAGTCTTCTCATCCATATCAGTGTCAAACGCTTCTCACTTCTTGGCCTTCTGAGCTGCTGCTGAACTTGGGATTCTGATGGCTGAACAGCTGTTTGATTGGTGACTGCTACTTCACCTCTGGAATTATTGTAACTCATCCCTGGCTAAGCCTGGTAGGTAATTCTCTAGCTTGCACTCTCCAGCTGCCCAGGACAGGAAAGTTGTCAGCTGGCACTTCTGCAAGTAAGCTCAGTTGCCAAATTGTGTATACCATCCAATTATATGAGAAGTTCTAGTTAACCCCTGAGCCATGGCAGTTCTGTTACTAGTCTTCAGTCCTACATTCAAGGACAAAGGGTCATCATGGCAGAAGGGATAATGCAGAGGCCTGCCATTCAGGATTCCTAGCTGTTACTGCTGATTTATACCATAAGACTTCCAGTGTATCTATGGGCAACATACGTTCCCCCTCTTGACCTGGGTCCTCATCTGTAATACAGGGATATTAGTATTTCCTTCCTGGACAGAAGCATTGGGAGGCATAATTTAGAGTCACAAAGGGCTCAAAATCACCAGGTTGCTGTATCACCAGAAAATTGTAACTGGGATTTGTTGCAAAGAGCCGTGTTTCCTCTTAGTTGGAGTTGTACTCAGCCCCTGGATAGCCCATGTATGCACAGGTAGTAGGTACTTTCCAGAGCCCACTTTTCAGGATCTAATGAGGAAAAGGAAAATGACTTCTCACTGGAAATGTGCTGGACATCAAGAAGAATGGAGTAGTTAAATGAACCCCAGTGCCAGCTGCTTCGTCCTTCTGCTAAAGGAACCCAGAACAAATGATCTTTTTGTAGTACAAAGTTATAGGCTCCATTTCTTTCTCCTCAGGAATCAGACAGGGCAGTTAAGTGTCTTGATTTTGCCAGATAATCACAATTTATCTTGTCTTCTTTTGCTTTGCCTCTTTCAATCATGGCTGCTTCTCACACACTTCCTTCTTCTCAGATTCTTGAACTTACACTGACCCCAGGGAATATTTCCTCCCTAAGGATTTTTAGTTTTTCAAGTAAAAATTCCTATCTCAGTGTCTTGCTTTCATCTCTAAATCTGGGGTTTCTAGCACAGCAAATACCGATTATGATGGACCACAGAACACTGGGCCTGGAAGAATGACCTTTCAAAGATTGCCAAGTTTTCTACACCGTTCTGCATGGAAACTAAGAAAGGTCTCACTTGGTAACTCTGCTTTTACAAATTCCCCTCCCTCCACCTACATGAGAACAACAGAAGAGAGCAGAAGTTTTGTTTCTGGTTGCCTGGAGTGGACTTTCTACCACCACCATTAAACATTTTCCTTTAAAAAACAAGGAATTTGAAAGAAGAGATAATGAATTACCTGAGAAGAATAAAGAACCTCAAAATGCAGCACAGTTTTCAAAGACATTGGACCTCAAAGACAGGAAAGAACAAGAGGACCGGGGGGTACAACATGGAGAATTGCACCAGAAAAAGGACCAGGATGTTGAGAATTGGAACAAGGGGTGACACAGTGCATTGATATGGAGACTGCAGTGCTGGGAACCAATACCAAAGTTTGGATTTTTAATTACTTGTTTTAAAAAACGCTCTCAGTGAACCAGTTCCAAACCTCACTGAGTCCGTGGGAGTCTCTCTACTGATGTCAGTGGGCTTTGGGTCAGGTCTTCTGACACCAAGAATATTTAATATTCATATTTTAAACTCTCAGTTTAAAAAGGCGCTTTGTTTCCCTAGCTTTGGCCTTTTCAGTGACCTCACCCACCTAGCCCTATGACTGCAGGCTTTAGTCCAGTCTCTATACAGCTTCTTTACACTACTCTTTCTTGTCATTTATACCATGGACACACCAGAATCTGGAGATAACTTCATCTTACAGAAAAGAAAATTTACAAAATAAAACTATCCCCCCAACCTGAGGACTGGAAAAGAAAGAACTGGCACTTAATTCCCAAAGTGCATAAAGCACATTGAGGGAGGGGACAGCAGGCAGAAGTAGCCATTTGTACCAAGGCCTTTGCTTATATTTATTTTCCAAGGGGACAGTCTGGGATAGTCTAAGACAAACACTATCAGGGTACTCTGGATAAACATAAGATACTTCAGGTCTTTTCACAGAGTCTTACATGAGACATATATAATAAGATCACTATGTGGCCCTCTCCAACAAAGAGCAATCAATCAGAGGAACACAGTACATGTACAGCACCAGGCCCCAGTGTTTAATTTTATTACAGACTATCTTGCTCCAGTAAAAGCTTCCTGTCAAAATAAAGCTAAGAGGGGATGACAGAGTCAGCAAAATTCTCTAGTGGAGAGGATCAGCAAGTCAAACATTGGCACTGGCTTTTCTATATTTCTTTTTTTAGGATCAGAAAATGAGCAACAGCATTTAGGGCTCAAAGACTGTTGCAGAGCCCCATTAACTTCCATGACAATCCATGCATTGCATGATGGCCTGTGCTTGAGCGCATCTGATTGCAGGACTGGGCTATTAGCTATGCATACTACGGTCAGGACAAACATCTGAGGTGTTAGATGTAAGACTATCACTGTAGGAGTGAAGAAGCATTCCCTATCTCTATGTAAACATCCCACAATTGGCTCTATTCATTCTAGCAGCAAGGCTTCTAATACACCTCCACCAAAAGTACTGAACTGCTGAATCTGACCATGAAAGGCAAATCCTATGGTCTTAATTCTTCACCTTTTCCTGTTTGCATAGTCCACATAATTCTTCCCCTTCAACCCCCTCCCCCCTCCCGGCCCCATCACCTTTAAAAAATTCTTTTTTTGATGTTTTCCCTAAAGATAATTTAATGCCAATGTTTCTGCATCACTGGCCAACCCTACAGCAGTCAACCTGTGTGCACATGAGAGATGGAGGGGACAACCATTCTCTTAGGGGAAAAAGGATTTTCATTTCCAGCTAAATGACACAGCAAGCAAGAAGCACTCCCACAATTTGTACATTGATTTATTCAGCTCTTTGTCGGGCTCACAGCAATGAATGGCACACTGGTAGGAGAGACAGACACATTAAGAATGGGAGTCATCCTTCTAAATGCAAAAATGTATCAGGAGCATGGGATCAGCATAGAGAGCTCGCAAAAAACTGGCGCTCTAACATATACATTAGATAGATAAGCAGATTGCAAATGAATAAACCAGGTGGTAAGATCTAGGTAAAGCATACAGAAAAACTTACAGCAAAACCTGACAGTTCCTCATGACATCCTCATAAACAAAAACAAGGAAAATATAGTCTAGGAGATGAAATTACTATAAGGGGTGTGACAACTGGTTGAAAAACCAAGTAGTTATCAGTGGTTCGGTGTCAAACGGGGAGGGTCAATCTAGTGGGGGTTCACAGGAGTCAGTTCCAGGTCCAATACTATTCAATATTTTTATTAATGTCATGGATAATAGAGTGCAGAGCATGTTCATAAAATCTGCAGTTGACACCAAGCTGGGAAGGGTGTTACATCACTTTGGAGGACAGAAGTAGAATTCAAAATGATTTTCAGTAATTGAGGAATTGGTCTGAAATCAACAAGGTAAAATTCAATTGACAAAATGCAAAGTGCTACACATAGGAAGGAAAAATCAAATGCACAACTACTAAGTAAGAAATAACTGGTGAGGTGGAAGTACTGTTGAAAAGGACCTAGAGCACCGGGGTCACAAACTGAATACAAGTCCACAATGCAATGAAGTTGTGAAAAAGATGAATACCATTCTGGGATGTATTAAAAGGAATATTATATGTAAGGTGTGAGAAGTAATGTCTCCTTCTACTTGACACAAGAAAGGCCTTCGATGGAATACTGCATCCAGTTCTGGATGCCACACTTTAGGAATGATGTGGACAAACTGGAAAGAGTCCAGAGGACAGCAACAAAAATGATAAAAAGATTTAGAAACCCAGACCTATAAGGAAAGATTAAAAAACAAAAAATAAAACACCTGGCCATGCTTAGCCTTGAGAAAAGAACACCAAGGGAGGACCTGGTAAGAGTCTTCAAATATTCTAGGGGTTGTTCATAAAAATAACAGTGATCCATTGTTCTTCATGTCCACTGGAGCTGGGCATTATCTGCAGCAAAGGAGATTTAGACCAAACATTAGGAAATACTTTTTAACTGTAAAGGTAGCAAAACTCGAACAGGCTTTTAAAAGGGAGATACAGAATCCCCATCACTGGAAATTTTTAAAGACAGGTTTGTCAAACACCTATCAGGAAGGATCTAAGACAGTGGCTTCCAACCTGTAGCCTGGGGACCAAAAGTGGCCCATGTGGGTTTTCAAAGTGGCCCCACAGTTCCCCTCCTGCTCTCTGTAGAAATGAATCATTGCCTGAGGCCCTAGGTGCAGCACACAGGACTATGTGACATGTACAGTCTCCCTGCTACAGCCAGGGAAATGGCAGATCAGTAAGGAGGAAGGCAGCCTCCTCACTGAACTCCTTCCATCTGGATGCAGTGGGGAAGACAGGGGTCTGCTGGTGGAGATCAGTGGCCCTTCAGGGTTGCAAAAATGATATTTGTGGTCCTCAAAACCAAAGGGGTTGGGAACCACTGATCTAAGGATACTCAATCCTTCTGGATAGCAGGGAGCTGTACTTGCTGACTTCTCACGGTTCCTTCCAACCCAATATTTCCATGATTCTATATAAAGGGAATCTGACTGGGGAGGGACGACAAATCCTTGCCATTAAAAAAATGGCAACTTTAGCAGGATTTTTTTGGGAAGAAGGAAGTGACACTTTCCTATTTGCTCAGATGTCTGGACCCAGAACAGGAAATGGAATGAAAATAAGAAAGAACACATAATTCCTCTGTGGGATAAACTGGAGATAGTCAGCGTAAATAAGAAATCCGGTCTGGAAATGCTTAACGTAAATGGATCTGACAATCAACGGTAAACCTCAGAATATTGCCCTGTCATCATGCTGATTCAGATTTTTACAGACATTCACACAAGAGGGCTGCACCATATTAGTTAAATTGATCTATAAACTAATTTAAGAACAGAAAAACAGCCATACTGGCTCAGGCCAATGGTCTATCTAGCGAAGTATCCTGCCTTCCAAAAGGAGCCAGTGGCTGATGCCTCCAGGGGAATGAACAGAACTCGGAAGTTATCAAATGGTCCATTCCAATCCCATCCCAATCAGATGTTTAGGGACAGGTGGAAGATAGGGTTGCGTACCTGACCATTTTGGCAAATAACCCCTGATGGGCCTATCTTCCATGAAGTTCACTAGCTCTTTTTCTAACTCAGTTATACTTTTGGCCTTCACGACATCCCCTGGCAGAGTTCCACAAGCTGACTGGGTTAAAAAAAGAATTAGATAAATTCATGGATGATAGGTCCATCAATGATTATTAGCCAAACTGGTCAGAGATGCAACCTCAGTCTGGATCTCTCTATTCCTCCAACTACCAGAAAGTGAGACTAGACGACAGGGGATGAATCAATCAAAAATTTCCATGTTTTAATAATTCATTATGAAACAGCTGGCATGGACCACTGTGTAAAGACAGGATACTGTGCAAGACAACCTATTTCTCTAACACAGTACAGCCAATGTCGTGTTATGATGTTGTGTGAAGTAGTACTTCTTTTTGATTTTTTTTTTTTAAATAAAGCCGCTGCCTGTTAATTTCATCAGGTGACCCCTGGATCAGATGGTATGTCAGAGGGAAAACAACACTTCCTATTCACTTTCTCCACACCACGAATTATTGTATAACCCTCTACCATTTCCAACCCCCCCTTAGTTGTCACTTTTCTAAACTGAACAGTCCCCATCTTTTTAATCTCTCCTTATGGAAGCTGTTCCATAACCCCCAAATATTTTTGTCATCCTTCTTTGCACCTTTTACAATTCTAATGTATCTTTTTTCAGATGGGATGATCAGAACTGCACTCAGTGTTCAAGGTGTGGGCATGCAATCAACTTATACAGTGACATAGTATTTTTCCATTTTATTATCTCTCACTTTCCTAATTTCTCCTAACATTCTATTAGCTGTTTTGACTGCAGCTGCACATTGAGTAGCTGTTTTCAGAGAAATGTCCATGGTGGCTCCAGTTGGTGCAATTCCTGAGTGCACAGCAGCCCTCGGATAGGCATACAGAAGCTGCTGCATTCTCTATGCCAGTGTCAATAGATCAAGAGCCCGTTAGGTAGCAAATGATATCTTGAGCACCATGCAGTCCCTGCAGTCTGAGCTCATTTTCCTAGTGTGCTGCTGATTGTACAGCAGCAGTTTGTTACAAACCCTTTTCTCAAACTGACACATGCTTGCCGAGATTATCAATGATGGGGTGCACAAATAAGAAAGTAAACAACTGACATACTGGAACAGGATGAGAGAGAATATAAAATACTTTTCCAAATTGAAAAAGATCTTAAAAATTGATAGAAACTTATTAACTTTAAAGAGGGCATGACAAACAATAAGGTCAAATGACACAACTATAAGGAGCAGAGGATAAAATACACTGTAAAAGGCAAGCGTTGGTGTCTTGTTAGCCAGCCCCAGTCTGACAGGAGTTCTTATGCTAAAGGTCCTTTTAAAAAAATCATTTCCTCCTGCACTGTCTACAAGCTTAATTACCAACAATGATCACAGAACCATACATTTTACCTTAAAATTAATACATCACGTTTGGAATGATATCACATTAATTTATCACAAGATTTATGAAACTTGCACATTTTCTAATGAGATTTATGCAAATATTACTCCATCCATTGTTTGTGCCATAAAAAGTTCCACCTCAGAAGCTGCACCGTCAAACAACCTCATTCACTTTTATGGATATCCATCCTTGCCCCTTTAGTCACTTGCTAAGATGATGAATCAAAGAGTGGCCATAGTTTAGATCTCAACTTGTGCCACAGAATGATCATATAGTTCCCAAATTATCCATCAAACAAGCATAAAAAATTTATCCTTGTATCAATGGATGATGGCTCACTTGGATAAGGTTGGGGTCCTTTAATAAAAACAACATTTCAAGGGATTTCAGAAGAACATTCTAAACTAATCCAAAGGAAATTAGCTAGTTAGCAATTTAACATTTTTTAGAAGGGCTGGAGAACAATAGAGGTATCAGAGAAATGGAAAAAATAAATATGTAACTTCTGAAAAATTTAAAGTCATTCCCTGGTAAAGAAAACAGAACAAATAATGTGAAAACGTATAAAGAAGCATAAGCAAAAAGCATCATGTGGTTATACAGGAAGAAATCACACCAGACAAACTTGTTTTTTCTGACAGAATTATAAAATGAGTAGAGGAAAGGAATATACAGGATGTATCATCTGTTCAGAAAAGCATTTGACATACTGTCTTAAAAGTCTTACAAAATTAATTCAAAGTGGCTCAATTTTAAGCACAGTTTCAGAATCTAAAAAACCTCACTGAAGGACTTTGTGAGCAGGTGATATTCCCACTCTGTTATACATAAAGTCTGCACATGCTATATAAAGTCAAAAGTACACCCTAACTCAGATCGGCTTTACTGGTAACTCAAGGACAACAGAACACAAGACTCAGCCTATGCTTCTCAGTAGGACTAGTAGTTCCTAATGTTTCTTTAAGGGCATTGTGATTTGGAAGGGCAACATAGACAAGGAAAGGTGTGATAAATTCAAATTCAACTGTAACTGGGATACTGAATTGGTTCTGGGCAGTTCAAATTGGGCAGTGTGCACAGAAGAGTATGAAAAATGATTAAAGGGTGCAGTGGAAGATTGTTTTATTTTAAATTAGGCAGTTACACATAGCTTGGCTTCAGTGGGGCCATCCTGTTGAAATACTATGACCATACATAACTATTTGCAAAATGTGTCCACTAAGGCTGAAGAGGAATTATTTAGGTTGTAGGGAGGAGACTGACTAGACATAAAGGAAAAATGTAGCTGTACTATTAGGAGAAACTTCATCTCAGTGGGAAGAATCATCTCCAAGAAGCAGTGGAAGAAGCTGCATCTCTTTAGACTTTTAAGAATAGATCAGGGACAGGGGGACAAACAAGAAGACAAGCGAGAATACAGACCATGGGGAACAATTCTGAACTGACCCCACATGTATTGATTAGAGGCACAGATCTTTTCTATTTCTAAGTTCTATTATATTGTGAACATTGCAGTGAAGATGGGAGGATGGAGAGAGAAAGGCCAATTCAAGAATGAAATTAACATGGAAACTGAACTCCCCTTCTCTCACTAGGAGAACAGAAGTCTCCTCCCTCCAGGTCAAGGCTAGGGAGCCTTAGAGAAGAAACAATGGGAAGATGGATTTGCCTAGAGTCCAAATGAGCACCGAGAGTAAAATCCCTTTGACTTTCAGCTACTTCGTGGAGTAAGTGGCAGCGTGGGGTTGGTAATCTTAGGATTGATTTAACACAGAAACAGAAATTCCTATTTACCACTGGATATGTCAAAGCAGAAAACTTGCCTGGGCTGGAGGGGCCACCTTGCATTGCTTTTTACTGAACCCTCCAGACCAGGGACTTGGAACAAGGAACCTATGACTGTTCACAGTGTGGGTGGGGACATTTCTTGGAGTCTAGATCCTCTTTTAGAGGAGAAGAAATGTAATGAATGCAGGCATTAAAAGAAGGGGGAACGCACTGGAAGGGAGTTCCATGGCCCCCTACTTTTAGGTGGGCAGCGTTCCAGGCCCCCTAAAAATAGAGGAATGCGCCGGAACGCAGAGTTCCAGGGCCCGCTAAAAATAGCTACAGCAGCCAGAACACAGAGTTCCACTGCATTCCTCCTTAAGCCCAACCAGCAGGCAGCTGTGGCATGCTGGGAGTTTGTAAATCTCCCCCTACAGGGCAGGAGCAGCTTGTGGCCTGGAAGCAGCTCCCAGTCTGCAAACAGCCGAGGTAAGGCCTTGGCTAGGCCCAGGGGAGCCCCACAGTGTGGCTGGGGGAAGGGCTTTAGGGGGAGGGGGCACTGGCCTCTAGGATGGGGGGCGTGGAGCTGCTGGGGGACAGGAATGCTGCTGGGAGTTGTATGGGGCAGGGGGTGTGTGTGTGTTAGTGTAACCGGGGGTGTGAAGCAGGATGCTTGCATGTGTGTTTGTGTATGTGTGTAGCTGAAAGGTGTGTACCTGTGTGTGTGTGTAGCAGGTGCTGGGTGGGAGTGGATGTGTAGTTGGGGGTGGCTCGGGGTATGTGTACCTTTGTGTGTGCGTGCAGTTGGGGGGTGGGGGGAGCAGAGTGATAACTGATGCATGTGGAACTCAGAAGTGGTCACAACTGCCTACAGGGGTGGGGGGCAGGCGCTTGTGGGCCCGGACCTGTTTGAGGGTGGCCTGGAAATTTAGGGTTCTGGGGCCCCCCCAAATTATACTTCAGCCCCTGAGTAGCTGGAGTGGGCGAAGGGGGCCCGCACCGGCCTGAGGGGGACCCACACCAGCGCAAGAGGGGCCCGCCAATTTAGGAGGGTTCTGGACCCCTCCCAAATTATACTTTAACCCCTGAATGAATGTTAGGGGTAACTTACATTACTTAAGTCAGCTTTGGCCAATTCACCAAAAACAGGAATTTAGAGACCAAGTCCTACTCCTGTAAATATTCAGACCCCCTCCACTGTACCTGTACATTCATGCACATAGATTCCTTCACCTACATCAACAGAACCTTATAAGCATTGTTTATGTGTTCTATATATATACACACACTCACTTCTCTCAGCAAATCTAGTTAAAGTCTTGATTAACATTTCTGACGCAAAGTCTAAATCTTACATTCACAAAATACCCTTTTTAAAAAAAATTATTTTTCAGATAAGAAAAAAGGCCAGAAAGGATAAAGAACACTTCCCCAACCACCACCAAAAAGATTTCAGCTTCTAAATGATCAAGCAATCCAACTGGCTAAGTATATAGGTATTTTATAAACTATAGTGAAGGAATCTTACTCTAAGTGCTACTTTGGAGAGGAAAAACTACACAACCTTCTTTGTATTTAAATATCATAGGAATACATAGGAAAACAAATATTAGCGATTATAAATTGTCATCCTGAGTGAGCACTCTCAGTTGCCAAACATTTAGGTAGTCTGACTGTTGAGTAATCTCTGAACCAGAAGCATCAAATATACGTGGCTCATGGGCCAGACACCCCATGCAGCCTGTGGCTGTGCTCTCATGCAGAGTGCTGGGTGTGCAAAACAGTGCTCTGTGATACCATGAGTCCACATTCTGTGGTCTTGCAGTGTCATGGAGTGCAGTCTCACATACCCAGCATTCCCTAACAGAGAGCAAGAGAGTGTGGTCCTGCAGTATCATGGTTTTGTCAGCAACAGCCAGCCACTGCCCAGGCAGTATGGAGATGAAAGAATTGATGCTAGGATCCAGACTGCTAAGGAAAAAATGTATGTATTTTTAAGCTTTTATTATTATTCATTGGTATATATTTATACAAGATTGCACTCTGAAATACCACACTCTCTCCAAAACAGAGAGGGGTCTTGTGTTATTGCAGAGCACAGTGTTGCATACATAGTGCTTTGTGATGCTGCAAGAGTATAGGCCCATACCATCCATGTGCCCCACTGTGTTTTTTTTAAACTCATGTGGACCACCTTTACTTACATCCAATTCTGTAAGTTCTCCCTCTTCAAAGCATCTGACGAAGTGGGATATTCTCCTACGAAAGCTCATGCGATAAATAAATCTGTTAGTCTTTAAGTGCCACAAGACTACTTGGGACTCAGTTAACCCAGTGATCTAGACTAGAGCCTGGGTTGGATCTCTAAGCGGGTGCTGAGTTAGCCTGATGATCCTAAGCTGAAGCATTCCTTTTGTTAACTCTTTCGGTTACATTTGCTTAGATTTCTAGTGAGAAATCAGTTCTCTCATTAATCTTAAGCCTAGGCATAACCTGTGTGCAAGAGGTAACTGAAGTAACACAATCGAAAAAACCAACACAGCTGTGGATCTTTGTAGAAACTAAGGTGTTAGGCTAGGCTTTATTGCACTGTAGCATAATGGCTAGTGACCTATGTCAACAAATCTGCTGGCAGCTCAACTGATGGCAGGACTCTTATTCACCCCTCTAAGTTACATGAAATCTGGGCTCTTGGGTTGCTGCTTTTATGCCTTGCTTGGATCTATTGGCTTGGCCCCCTTTGGTGCCCAAATTTACCTTGATTGGTCCATGTATCCCTTTTTTTACACATCACTGAACTTCTACATCCATCAAGCCGTCATTCTACAATTAGATATACCCTTGCATTGCAGAGTTCAAAGATAGTGCACAGCATCTCTTCCTATCTCCTTGGCATTAGGCCAACTGGACACCTTCAAGGTCATTTTCCAATCTTACTACAGCTGCAGCTTACTTCTTGCCAATATCTCTGAGGTCAAACTGCTTTAGCCTGACTCCGGTCAAGTTAGCTAATTATCCAGCTCAGGCCAACTTGTTTTGATTTGTTTTGCTAGTCCTTATGGCTCATTCCTGACCATTCTTACTTTTTTTTTTTTTAATTTAACATTTTATCTTCTCCTACATCTGGATATGTACGGCCCACTTGAAGTACATTTAAGTCAAATGTGGCCGACCATAGCAAATGAGTTTGACACCCCTGCTTCTAAAGCAGATAAAAATGCTTTGGTATCTAGGAAATCAGAACACCAAATAGCTGATGAGATATTAACTGACCCCCGAAGTACAACTACTTAAAAAAGACATGTTTTCGACTTTTTCTATCCTGGTGACGTGCCCTCAAAGTTACTGAAAGGCTCATGCAATCAACTCCCAGGCCTCCTCTTGTACCGCAGTGTCCCCATCTGTAAAATGAGGATAATGATATTGACTTCCTTTGAAAAGTGCTTTGGGATCTGTTTATGAAAAGTGCAATAAAAGAGCAAGGTTTTATTACTACTGAAAGACTTTTTGTGGTTGCATCTCTGCAACTGACACTTTTCCCCTCCAAAATTCTGAAGTTCTGTCACATCTTTCTGAGGTTACAGTACATTTGATTTAGATTGATTTAGCTGGGGTTCATCATGCTTTGAATAGGAGGTTACAATAGGTGACCTCCTGACGTCCTTTCTAACCCTAAACTTCTATGATTCTGTGACTTCATGGTCCCCTTTTAAAATAGGTATGTGCATACACAAGCAACATGTATTCTCTGAGTAGTTGATCCGTATGTCAAAGGGTATGCAAATCCCAAAGGTCTCTCTGAGATTACACAAAAAAAACTGGGTATCCTGAAAGCAGCTGATTCCTTGCCAACAGAAGAAGATGTAGACAGGTAGACAGCTGGAATGGGCAACACCAGCAATAGTCATCTACTTTTATATGGTGCTTTTTAGCCCCAAGTTCTTTAAAATTGTAAGTTAAATCCTGACGTTGTTGCTCATATTTTATGTTATGAAAGTTTTGACCATGTATATAGCCTGAACCTCAAGATTAAGTCCCATTTTACCGTACAGCTGAAAGGCAACCACCTATGGGATGGGAGAAGCAGTCAGGTAGACAATGGATGCACAAGTCCTTTCAGAGTATCTATAGTTTTATTCTTCCCTTTTTCCATTACCTGGGCCACATGAAGTGTGTGTCAAGTTAAAAGCCTGTTGGAACAGGGGACTGGTGGAGAGTGGATGAGAGTCAGCAGTACTTTTGAGGAAAGTGTGCATTAAAGCTTGGACGGGAGAAAAAGGAGCATTTTTCTGCAGAAGGCAATGATACCGTTGACTTGGTGTTCAGAGTGAGTAGAGATAAAGATAAGGTAAATAGCCTTTAAAGGTCTTGTTGCACTGGAGCCAATCAGGATTATAGATGGAGGAGAGGTAGCCCCCAGCATGAAACTGTCTGACAAAAGCATACAGAGTAAGGTGAGAGGGAAGTGTCTAAAGAATAACTTTTTAGAGAGAGTTAGAGTTCAAGGGCAGAAGGGGGCACCAGATCATCTAGTCAGACCTCCTGGTATAGCACCCAAACACTAAACCTGACAGCTGAAATTTGATCCAAAATATATAATTTATGGGACACAAGAGACTAGACTATTATGTACCACATGTAGCCAACAGGAGGGACCAATGTGCACCAAAGCCCAAGGCACCTGCAATGGCAAGGAATTGCTTAAGTGAGAAATGCCCATTTAATCCTGGCAGCTGCCCTGCACTGGTAAACTGCATAGGAAGGTGAAAAGCTAGTCACTGCCCACCTGAACCTAGAGGAAATTTCCTTTATGACCCCACAAAGCATGTGAGCAAGAACTAGTCAATCAAGCCCCTAACAGACAGAACGTTCAGACAGGGATAATGACTGGTGAGTCATCTCTGTGCATACGAGACCTTCCTCCAGCAGCTTCCCCAGGATTTGAAATTAGGGGGGATAGAGGGCAGTGGGGGGTGTTGGGGTGCACTCACTAAATTGGTATAACACTGTTACTGGCTGACAACTGGGGGGTGTTGGGAAAGTTGGGGGGGGGCATGGGGGCATTAGGGAAATCCCTGCCTTCCTCTGAGATAAGACCCCATAATGGAGGGATTTAATGGTCCATCAAAACATCCTGACTAATCCACATATGTAACAGCTTGACACACACACCCCAGTCAAAAGACAGGAATGTCCCTTTCAAAATCTGTTACAATATTGCTTACAATGCTGTGGAGAAATCCTGTGCTTCCCTGAACAGTAAGTGCAAGCTTTGCTTGAAAAAAAGTGTTCAGCAGACTAACAAGTGACATTGGATCCTGCTACAGTCACAAGCAGCATAGAGCCTAGAAAGCAGTACCTGAACCTCTGAGCAATAACACCTTTGAGCAATGATACATCATCAGGACTTCATAGGACATCACCCCTGGGAGCTGTATTTGTGTAATATCAAACATAGCGCCAACCAAGCAGCAGACACAGATAGTTATCAAAGCACCCACTGTATTATTGACATACAAATAGAGGAACAGGAGAACAAGCCCCATCAACCTTCTGGTACGCACATTTCAAACACCACACTCTTCTTCCATCATTCTGCCTCATCAGCTCTTTAGCAAGCAGCAGAGAAAGAGCTCCTGTTACCAACAGTTTTAATAAGGGCAACATAATCAATTATAGATATTACTCAATGAGATATTTATTAGGTAGCCAGTAAGGGAATTGAACAGCTGTCCTCTCTGTTCTCCTATTTCAATTACGAATCCAGCTCAATTTAAATTTTCACCTAATCACGAGTTTTCTTGGCTGGTTCCACAACTAACTTGCCTTTCTACTTACACAGTGAAGTTTCATAAATGAAATGGTGTGGGGATAGGTGGAGACCTGAAGGAACAGGAAGAATCTGGGATGGCAGCAGAAACTCATTGCTGGACAGTTCCAGGGACTGAATGGAAAACAGAAGAGTCTCAGACCTTCTGTTACACTTTCCTTCCAACAGACCCTCATTCAAATTATCATGTTCCACATGGGGTGGGACAGGACTTCTCAAATGGAATATTTGAAAAGGAGTATTGGTATCTTCTGGATTCTAAGAGGAAGTTACATACAATGAAGAGTAAAATACTGGGAAGAGACAAGGCTTGTATAAACTCTCCACTGCATGTAGTCTCCCATCGGCATGGCAGTTACACCAAGCATCACAAACCAGTTTTATTATTTGCACAAAATCATGCCTAAGGCAATTTTAATCTCTTTGAGTGAATTACCAATAAACAGTTCTTGTGCAGAGTACTAGACAGTTCTGGAAACTGAAATAAAGTCTCATTTGATCAGAGAACAGGTCGAATGATCTTTCCCGCCTCAACCCTGACCTGAAGTGGGATGTGAAAGAACAGTGTGGGGAATAGCATACCAGCATTTACTGACAGCTTGCTACACCAGCACTGGTTAGATCTTGCAGTTTACTCGTGCTTATACGCAACTAAGGGCAGCTCCGACCATGCAGCAAGTCCACTTCTCACTAACGTTTCAACTCCCCTCCCCCTGGAACTCTGGCCAAGTCTATATGGACAGTGGCAAATTCACCACCATCAGTTCAATGTTTCTGGTTGGACTGAGCAGCCGGTCAAGACCCATTCAATGGATCTGGAGTTAGATTCAGTAACTCCACCCTGTAAAAAGAGTAGCGCTCAGTCAAAGAGACAGCATTTCCTTTCAGCTCAGCACAGTGAAGCCAAGGATGTACGCTGGCATTAGAAAGTTGAAGGGAGATATGCAAGTTATTTTCTGTAACTTGTGTAGATCCCTTCCACTGATGCCAAATCCAAAGCCAATGCAGAACTGGACTCTCATGCGTTCCTGTTTCTTTCCTTGAAGATCTCTGTCCCGGGTCCTGGTGGCATATGGATGTATTCACTGCTGGCCGTTTCTTCGTCTCTAAATTATGCCATGCTACCCATTAAGGATATGCACTCCTCAGGCCTCTGTATGGTAAACTAATTCAAGAGCTGGTGGTGGCTGGCAGAGAGGGGCATGGCATATATGGACACAGCATAGGCATATAAGCAACAGCACCAAGGAAGGAAAGAAGCAGCAGTAGATTTATGTGGGAATGTTATCAACACCAGCTGGGCCCAGACCCAAAGGCCTGGAGGAAAGGGAAGAGAAGAAAAGAAAAAAAGCTGGAGAGTTTAGGAATGGGTAGGAGGACGTCAAATGAGTTTGGTGTACTTGGAGGGTAAGTGGGAGAAGAAAGAAGCCAATAGGAAAAAATGCGGAGTGGCCAAGCAAAGGCAGGAGAAGGTTAGTGGAGAACATAGGAAAAGGAGCGGCATACCACAGAATGGAGTAAAAGAAGATGGGGAGGGAGAAAGAACAGACTATGAAAAGACAAACTAAGAATGAGAGTAAATGAGAAGGGAAATTTTTAAAAAGTGCATTGTTTGTTCAAAGACAGAAGATGCATCAGAGAGTAGAATAGGACAGTGGTTCCCAACCTTTTCTCTGCTGTGGCACACCTTGCTACCTTTAACTTTTTTTGAGGTACACCGCCATATAGTCTCCAAATAAACTCATGAATATTCACGAGTTAATCCAGAAATTCTTTGAATAATTTTCCAAATAATTCCATGGCACACCTGCTCAGGCATGAGGGCACACCCCTTGGGAAATGCTGGAAAAGGAGAAAAAAAAGCAAGGAGTCCTGTGGCACTTAAAGGCTAACAGATTTATTTATTGCGTGAGCTTTCATGGAAGAAAATCCCACTTCGCCAGACACTTTGAAGATGAAGAAAATCCCACTTCACGTGAAGCATCTGAGGAAGTGGGGTTTTCTCCCACAAAAGCCCATGTGATAAATAAATTTGTTAGTCTTTAAAAGTGCCACAGAACTCCTTGTTTGTTTTGCTGATGTAGACTAACATGTTGCCCTTTTGGAACCTACTGATCTAGCCATTCT
Organism: Podocnemis expansa; assembly: GCA_007922195.1. NCBI lineage: Eukaryota > Metazoa > Chordata > Testudines > Podocnemididae > Podocnemis > Podocnemis expansa. The sequence goes on along the minus strand of ML681981.1, from coordinate 22,747,390 downwards.
TCTGAAGTATCCAGTCCCACACATTAGTTCAAAGGCATGGCTTTGCCAGCTATTTCAGAAAGGTCTCTCTCTGTGCCCAGGTTTTTCATTTGGGAAATCTCATATCAAATAGCAACTGCAAAAATGATAATTTCCCAGTAGCAATTCCAGAACAACATGGGTGTTGTAGTGAATGATGTTATTTTGGATTAATTGTGCACCAACTTTCCAAAACAAGAATGATTTGTATAAATTATTCAGATGGCTATGAAGCTAGTTGTACAACTGATCACTGACTTCATTAATCGGCAGAACTGCAGTGCCTCTCTAGAGTTCCAGTCTGAAAGTTCGGTGAGGAAACCAGAGGGGTGAGACACAAACAGGTTTGCCAGATTCAAGAATGGGAAGATTGTGCTCATTATTGTAACTGCCAACTAGCAAGAGTTCAGGGGCAGCTAGAGGACCTTGGACCTAGAGGCTACTGACTACAAGATCTGCAACCAGACTCAAAGCCAGGATCCTCACTTGGAAGTAGCAGGAAGGTGAACCAAAGGACAGTGTTATTCCTTTGCAAGTTTACAGCATCTCCTACTTAATTAATCTTAATCTACAAGGCGAAAAAGTGATTACCCCTCCTAGAAACTGAGCCTGGAACTTTCCAGGGTAGGCTCTATGTCTTTGTTTAGACAGAATCTCAGACATTTGTGTTGCTCTAATACAGACAAGTCAGGGACAGCACCAGGAGTAGAACCCAGGAGACCTCATTCCCAATCCCCAACAATATTGATTGGTATACTATCGTAGTGAGAATGGCACACCGGTTCTCTCACCAGAGATCAACTCCCTTATACCCACAATATTTTTAGTACTGTGCATTAAAAAGGGGGGGGGGGGTCAGAGTCACTGAAATCTATTTCATGTGAAATGGACTCTGAAAATGGCAAGCTGACCTGGCCCCTTCAGGGTCACATAATATGGACCAAGATTTGGTTACAGTTACCTGAGCTGAAGGAGAGGAAGTGAGTTAATTCCTTCTAGAGATGATTTTGCTGGAGACAATCTACAGCTCTTATTGCACGTGTTCCAAAGCAAGAGCTCTTCTAGAAATCTTATTTCTTGCCTTGCAAGAAGATGAAGGGGCTTTAAAGCCAGTTCGAGGTTGCAGTGAGGGGATTGCTGCTCACAATGGAAGTCACGTTTCTGATTGAGTTTTTTCCAGTATTTCTTTCTTCCCCTCTCTGGCGCAGAGGTGCCAAAAGAGAAAGTGGGGAGAGAGACTTTGCAGGTGGTGCATGGTATCTCAGCCACGACTGCTTATCTGCATCCCTGCCACCGCTCCACGGTAAATTGCTTGTTGATAAATGAGGCTATTTAGGAGCGAGTGATGCCAACATTACGGTTATTAATGATACTGATGTGGAGAGACATTTAAGAGCGGCCTGGTGTTTCTATTGTCCTCTCACATGTGAGTAATGGGGCAGTTTGGTTACAGGACTTTAAAAACCAGCTTGGGATGTTTAACAACAGAAACAAAATAGAACTGGGGGAAATAAATGAATCACACTGGATGATGATTCACTAATGAACTGATAAAGCCTTTCTCCTTTAGAGGGGGCTGGGAGAGTTCTCCTCTCTGGCTGGACTCAAGTCCAGGACATTCCACCTTTCTACCAACTTCATGCTCAAACCCTCTTCCCACATCCCATAAGACACCAGAATTCCACTCATAAATACGACGCATAAAAGCAGGACAAACAAAAGCCCCCTCAGGGCTGACAGACTTGGAAGTTCATCTTCCCCCTCTCCTACAGTTTATCTAGAAAGCCCAAGCAAATAAAATGGAAGTCACGATGTAACCATTGGCCCCCACTAGACGAGCAGGCTTCCTCAATGGACCAATGTGTGGTACATCATGGAGGGTTAAATTAGCTGAAACACTGGAAGCAGCTTACAGGGCTCTTCCATCACTTCATACGTGTCAGATGCCTAATGTGACCAGAAGAAAAATGAGCAAGCTTTCTTGCAATAGAATTGCTCAGGTGCTGATGGGGGTGTGGAAACACACAAATATGCACCAGAAATCTGCTTCTGAGTTAATGTACCCAGCAATATTTTATCTGTGAAGGAGTATATCACTGCAGGAAACATCTGGAGGTTCTTGTTACAGCTGGAAAACTCTCCCCAGTGAGTGATTTACTCAGTGAATTTAGCCCTTCTTACTGTTTGTGGTTATCTGTAAATAGACTTGGATTCTTATGAATGTATTTGTTATTTGAGCGTATTCAATGAATGGTTTATTAAAAACATATTTCAGTCTATGGATTTCTTGCTAAGTACTCATTATGACTATTGTTCTGAGCATTGGCAATTTGCAATTCACATTGCACAACTGGACACCTAAGGCACATGAGATTGTTTCTCTCTCTAGACTGAATGATGCCTAAATCCAGAAAGAGCCAAGATGGCCATGTAAACACTCCATGCAAACATGGGGAGTACTGACAACACTGCTATTCTGTAAATTTCCTTGAAAACAAAGTAATTAGCATAAACATCAATGCAAAGTGAAAAGAGAGTTGTAAAATACAAAAAATAAATTCACATTGTGAATTCTTTTCTGAATACAACGAATGTCTCACTAAAGCACTGGTTCCTAACATTTTCTCTGCTGTGGTACACTTCGCCACCTGTAATTAATTTGAGGCACACCACCATACAGTTTCTAAATGAACTCATGAATATTCATGAGCCAATAAGCCAATCCAGAGCTCTTTGAGTAGTTTTTCAAAAAATTGTGTGGCACACTTGCTCAGAGCTGATGGCACACCTGTGTGCCACGGCACACTGGTTGGGAAACACTACACTAAAGCATCTGCCCAATTCTAATTCCATCTGTGGTTCCTTACCCAGCATCCCAGCCATACAGTTCTGATTCCCCATCTTGTTCTCAGTTCTTTGTCTCAACAATCCAACATTTACCGCACGTTTTTCACCACCACATGGCCCAGCAGTGGAACAGGGAAGGAAATCAGGAATGCAAACAATTAAGACTCCTAAAAGAAACCTCAAACACCAAGAGTTTCTCCATGGAGGAACCCCATCAACTCTACAGTAATCAAATCCCCAGGTAAAGTAATCTAAGTGCCAGCTCCTTTCAGAGAGTTAGACTACAACCAGCCTCCCCCCACTAGAGTGCTGCTAGACATTATGGTTATGTGGTGCAAACATGTTTGAAACACCTAACTTCATTGAAACTACAGGTTTTAACCCCTCCTGTGCTGACTCAATCCTTTCTCTCTCTCTGAAGCAGATTACCCATAGTCCTATGCAGGTTACTACAGTTTGTGGGTTTTGGTTTTTTTACAAGACACCTTAGAAACCAACGCACTGTAAACTCTGCCTGGATATTAATTAATCCAATTGCACCTGTTGTACACTGTTGATCTGGGCCAGTGGCCAATCTGATTACCATGCTTCACTCCAGAAGTAGCTGCATTTCAATGAAGTTATCCCTTTAAGCCTTGTAAAGCATTCTATGTAGATCTGCAAAAACATTACTATTCTGAGGCAAGTAATTTTTATTTTTAGGACAGACTAGTGAAATCATTTACTTTTTCATTATCTTCATCACTGTGGTAAAGGTAGAGAAATAGATTCTGTGCATGGACTGGTAAATTTTCATGATAATATTGCAAGCTTGAGGTAGAGACACCTCTGAATGAAAGGGGTTAGGCAACGGAAAAACAATGGGAAAGTCTTGCCCCAATGACTTCAGTAGGGCTAGGGTTTTACTTAATATTTATAAGGCGTATCCCCCAGCTGCTGGGGCAGAGACACAGCAGAAGTTACTATAGAAAATACAGAAGAAGCTCTGACAATAGCAGAGTTCACAGCTTTCTAGTCCTAGCACTTAGAAGTAACAAATCTATGCTGTACATCAACAGTTCATTAAAAATAACTGTCAGGGGGTGGACAGATGGCTTGAAAAGTAGGTCAGTGCCCAGTCTTCAAAAATATGATGTGCAAGAGCTACTCTACTTTGCATTTCTATTCCTTGTTCCTACTGGAGGCTACAGGAATTACCCAGTCAGGTTCTTCTCACAAAACAGCATGCCTACAGACATGCTCAATATCTGATACTTCACATCAGTCTCCACGAACATGAAGGAATGTGGCTATTACAGAATGAAGAAAAGCAGCAGTTTAAAATGTGGGGAAAATAGAGGCCTTGGAACAATGGTTTAGACCAGTGGTTCCCAAACTTTTTGGCTCAAGGGCTTATTTATACAGCTCTGAAGGGCCACAAGTTTCTGCCTCCTTGCTGATCTCATATTTCCCCGGCTGCAACAGGTAAACCACTCCTGCCCCTTGCATGTCACCTGGGTCCCTAGGCAGTGGCCCCCTTCTGCAGCCAGGGGGACGGAAGATCAGTGCTCCCTCCCTCTGGCTCCAGCATGGACCCCAGCACCTCTGGACTTAGGCAGAGCATTTGGCCATGCTCCATCCCTGTTACAGATACGGACAAGGGAGCGTTCATCTTCCAACCCCTTTGGCTGCAGCAAGGAGCTTGCACCAATCTTTTGGCTCTGTGGAAAGATGCACCACTTGGATCCTCAGGCAGTGGCTCCCTTCTGGAGTCAGCAGGAGGAAAGCCACAGGCCACTTTGCAAGCTCCTGCAGGCCACAAATTGGGAACCACTGGTTTAGACCTTCCTCCACCTGGTTGAGGAAGAGAGGCTAGAGTGAAGCAATCACCACACCCTGGTGCTGTTGAACTGTAACAATACTGAGACTTATATCTACACTACAAACTTACATCAGTATAAATATGTCACTTAGGAGTGTGGATTTTTCACATCCCTGAAGGACGCAGTTATACCAACCCAACCCCATACTACAGATGGCGCTGTGTCAATGGGAAAGCTTCTCCAGTCAATATAACTACCACCTCTCAGGGAGGTGGAGCCCCTATGCTGATGGGAGAAACTCTTGTCGATGTAGGTAGCCATCTTCACTAAGTGCTGCACCTGCTGTAAGTTTGGATAAACCCTAACCATGAAATAAACTAATATGTCATGCAGTGAAATCCTGAACTTTGGAAGCAGAGACATATTTCAAGTCAATGTATCCACTGGCCAAGGTAGCCTAGAAAATTCAGACTGCCGCAGAAGCAATTCATACAGCTTCTACTGCACTCAGATATGCAGCTCCAAAACGCCTTTGATTCGGTGCCGGTCCCTCTCCTGTGTTCAAGACAGAGCATTAAAAAAGCCTGAGATTAAATTCTAAAAACCCAAAGCAAAAGCAAAGCCCACACTCACCCCCAGCTGTCTGTGTGTTCTAAAGGAGGTAGGGGGAGGGAAACAATCACCATTTTGCATGGATAGTTCTAAAAGTAGAAATCTATGGAGGGAAAAAATGATCCAATAAGTCACGGTTTTAGACATTTTCTTTCTTCAGTTTTTCAGCGTAAAGCTTTTTCTTCCGCTACTTGAAGCCCTAATTGCTTGTTGTTATAAGAAAAAAAGATGGGTATTGACCACTAAATTCAGCATACACTAGCCAACAGCTACTTTTAAAGATCAGAGAGGAGAAAAATGCAAGACACAGCAGCCTGTGTACTGATAGCTAGTGGGTCAAGTATTTTTCCAATCCATTCAATACCATCAGCTTCCATAACATTGCTGATTCGCATGTGAAACCAGCTTATTCCCAGCACCACATAAGTCTCGTGTCTTGAAGTGCCTCTCAGATGAGTCAGTCCCAAATGCAAATTCCTGACCATACTATGAGCAGCACTGCGCTAAACATGCATTGCCAATAGAGGTGGGAGTCCAGAATTAGAGTCTATATGGACTCCCTGTACTGACTGTGTTTCTGCCCCATTGCTGGTAGTGAGTTTTAAGATGGGACTTGAATTAGTATGAATATCCTATATGACACATTAGCAGAAAGGAGGGGAAAAATTAACACAAAAAGGTTTTAATTCTGAAAGCCCATGTAGTTGCTGGAAACGGGACCCTTCCTGTGCTATGTAGCTATTCCTGAAATGAAAACTCTGATGACTACGTTTGTAAAAAGCAAATTCCTATTTAGTAGCTTGCTCTTTCCTTCTTAGTGCCAGCATTGCTCATGGAGAAGTGCTCTGACTCCAGCCTTAGCTTCTTTCACAATTGCCTGTAATGACTTCCAACGCATGAATAGTGGCTGTAGTAGTTCTTTGAAGAGGTCACTGAAGGGGATATCAATCCAGTAGGTGTTCTCAGATTTTGCTCAAATAGCTCTCAGGGGTGTTGAAAGACTCCAAAATCAGAAGATAAGAGGTGAGCTCAGAAATTGATGCCTGATTATAAAACTCTGTCCTGGATCTGACTTGACTCTCTGCTCTTTGATAAAAGTCAATCAACGATAAAATGAAGAAATCTAATAAACATTATAAGGCTAAAAATGGTGCTCTGGAACTGCGTGGTATGGGGCCATGACTCTGTTTGGAGACAAGCACAGCCACAGGGCTGGATTAACTGGCCTGGGAACCCCCCGCTGCACCCGCCACACACCTCTACCTGGAGCCTCACCCCCCACCACAGGGACTAGGCCCATGCCCCAAATCACTGGGGGGCCCTGGAGCCAGAGGCCACTCCCACCATGGCCCCACTCTGGCCAGTCTGCCCTGCGGGAGGCATCTGACTCGCATCACAGTGGTCCCTGATGTCCACCAGAGCCATGGACCCTGGAAGACGGTGATGGAGTAGAGGCCTCGCCAGCCAGCCCTGACCCCGCAAGGTGAAGCAAACAGGCACTGGCCCACCCCACCACAAGAGGCAAACCAGCTGGCCCAGGGGCAGGATGGGAGCACAGAGCCTGGGCTCTGATTCCAGGGCCCTGATCTCCTTCCCACTCCATCCTCCCCCCAGCCCCCAGAGCCAGCAGCAGGGCAGGAGCACCCTTAGCAAGAGTTTCAGGGGCTGGAGCCTGGTGGCCCCCCTTCTGGCCAGGGCCAAGGGCTTCAGCCCATGCAATAATCCAGCCATTGTCATACAGGAAACATTGTACCTGGTACAGCTCAAAACATGACAATTCCATTTTTACATTTTCTGGCTCACTCAACAATTTCCAGTTAAAAGCACACAGCCACCTAGTGTCATACTAAAGAACTACTGGACAAATTCTCTCAAAGGGACACGTTGCTTAAGGAAGGAGAGAAGATGTTGATTTTCCTGTTTTTGCCTCTTCATCTCAATACTGCACTGACTGAGTCCTTGCTTTCATGAGGATCATAGAAACAGGCTAGCAGGGGCCACAAGAAGTAACTAAGTCCAGTTCCCTGTGCTGAGACAGGACCAAGTATACCTAGATAATCCCTGATAGGTGTTTGTCCAGCCTGTGCTTAAAAGCCTCCAATAAATGGGGACTCTCAGCTTCCTTTGGAAACCTACTCTAGGGATTAACCACTCTTTCTGATATCTACATGCCATGTTCTACATCAAATGTCAGGATAAAGTCACCAGTAATGAGGTTCTGTAATATATTCATATGACAGGGATTGAAGCTATGCTTATCGCCTTACAGATGCCTTGGGCTGGCCATGTATTGAGAACAGACAACACGAGAACCTACAGGGCTGGGATGCTGGGAATTCACTGCTGCTGATGCCACCAGATCAACAGTGGAGGCTTAGACCAAATGCCCATGGGAGGCCCTTATGAGGCTGTGGTCAGCAAGATTTCAGTGGCAGGGCCTCACAGTCCACTGACTCACTGGTACCTGTACTTAAACAAGGAAGCCATGCTGGAAAATTGTCTGCACAGAATGCCTGCCTACCTCCACTCCAGAACTAGACTCCAGCTTCCAGCCCTGGTTTGTCCTTAGCTTTGCTCATCAGTTTCTGTCTGCAACCTAGCACCTGACCTTGATCTCCTCCTAGGAACTTGACCTCTCCTGCTTCCTGGCAATTGACTCTAGATTTTCCCTTTAGACTGTCTCAGACTCTGTCCCAATACCAGACTCAGCCTCTCTCCTGACTCCTCTTCTGACCATTGGTCTGTCTGTCCTTATCCCAGTCATGGTAGACAACACACCAGAATGCATGACAATCTGAGGCCTGTTCTACACTGCTGGTGAAATTCACAGAGTACCTTGTATAACTCCTGTCGACTTTCTAATTTCCCTTTAGCGTGCCATCTCCATTGTGTTCCACTGATGGAAAATGCACCCCCATCGATGCAGCACTACACCTTTCGAGGAGGTGGTTTAATTGAATCGACTTCTGGATCTATTGAATAGGTCTTCACTGATGCTCAATTGATCCACATAGACCTATCTGACGACATGGAATTTGCCGCTGTCATCCAAGACAACCCCTGAAAGAGGGGAACTGCATGCTAGGCAGTCAAAAGAAACGCTTCAAGGACATGCTGAAGTATAGCTTGAAACAGTACTACATTGATGCTGACAGCTGTGGGGACTCAGCATCAGATGGATCATGCTGGTGAGCAGCAGTCAGTATTGGGGTTACCTAGTTCAAGAGTAACTGCTGCATGGATTTTGAGGCACAGGAGCTGAGTTGTGAACAGTATCAGAATCAGAAGGCAAAGCCTGTACATTCCTTTCCCCAACATCACGCTACCTGTGCAAGTCATACGGGAGGGACTGCCATTCGTTCACCAGCATATTTAGCCATAACTGTACTATTCTCAAGGCAGAATACCAGCAGCAGCAGCAGCATCTGGAGTTGCAAAGCACAATAACAACAACCCTTTTAGTTAGAAAGATTTTTCCTAATATCAAGTCTACATCTCCCTTGCTGCAGACTAAACTGACTATTTCTTGTCCTACCTCCAAAGGAGGCAGAACAATTGATCACAGTCCATGACGTATTTGAAGACTGCTGTCAGGTCTGCACTCAGTCTTCTGGATTTCTCTTGCTGGTGGGCAGGATATACTGTCCAGAAGCTAAATGGAGCAGCAAATGGATGCACTAACTTTTCACCTCTGGAGACATAGGCTCACAATTGTAACTAAGGGTCACAAGAGAAATTTATACAGTAGGCTCAGGTCATCCACAGCCCCTAACATACTTTTAACATTACTGCTTCATGGCATGATTGAGACACATTGGCCTCGCTCAACATAGAGAAAGCTTGCCCACTGCCTGCCTGCACAGTGCCTCATTCTCACACAGTTCTCCCTTCTTCTCCTTCAGCACCAAATACACCCTTTTCCTCTATCCCATTAAGGGAGAGTCATTTTACTATGAGGTAGCTAAGATACAGAGCACTGCAAAACAGTGAGCAGTTGAAACCTCTTGATTCTGGTCCTTGTTCTTGTGAGAACAAAGAGTGCTTTGTCGCTTTGGCACCTCCCAAATTTTCACAGATTTGGTCTGAAGCCTGAGATTATCACCCTCATTATTAAAGAGTAGTAATAAGCCATATTACCCAGCAGTGAATGAGAAAGGAATAAAGAAAGGATTTTCACAGCAGAAAGAACTGCAAGAGATTCATAACTTTCTTAATACCTATACAAATAAAACAGATACCCTCATTGAATTACTCTTTCCATCTTCAACAGAAAAATACTTGAATTCCTCTTCCTTTTCACAGAAATTATTCACAAAGGCATTTTTTAACTAAAAAAATAGCTTTCTGGTTAACATACAGTTGCGATCTTTAAATGAAGGAGCCTGGCAAGCTTTCCAGCCTTTGACTGCCACTAGTGCAACCTGGTGACCCTTACAGGAGGAAACCCATGTAGTATCTCATTGGCCAACAACAAGGAAGAAGACAACTGTATGGAAATGGCTAATATGTGCAGCAGAATCTATGGAGCATGAAAGTTTTGAGAGCAAATCAAATGTAAGAGTTTGACACTAGTGCTAGTTAGAGCCAGGCATAGCAGGATGTGATGTAAAGCTTCTCTTGGGCAGTCCTAAAAAACACACAGAGCTCTCCTCCAACCTGTCAGACCCAAGCGTCTTCTCATGAGGGACCAGAAAGACTCCAGTGGGAAAGGTGAGTACGTCAAAACCTTGTAGCGCCTCTCATACTAAAGTAGATTCTTGCCGCACAGTTAGAATTTTCCCAGGGGACAGGTTACTCCCCATTATTTCTTCTCTCTGGAGTGGCAACCCCAAGGCAGCTGTCTATCTCCCATGCACACACAGATAAACAAAGCCTGCTGTCTTCTTTCAACCTCCTGGCAGCAGCAAGAGGATCTGATGCATCTCAGAAATGACTGATGAACTAGTACGTTGTTTTCAAGCAACTTGTATGCCTAACCAGCATGCAGAATGACAGACCTTGGGAACCAGAGCATTAATATTGGAGATTTATAGTCAGATCTGTCATGGATGGGGAAGTTTTTCCAAAGAACTATTCCATCTGAAGGTCGTTTTTCCTGGGTACTAAGTGCAAAAAAACTCTCTCATCCCTCACTTCCCCCAGCAAAAGGTTTCAGCATGGTGAAGGAAAGACAAGGGCTTGCTGCTAGCAACCATGCCTTGCCAGATATTGTGCTCTGCCTTCTGTTGGTGTAAGTTCTCACAAACTCTGTTTCTGATGATGAGACAATTTCTACAGGGCATTTGATGCACCAAATGAGATACTTACACATGCTACCGTTTACAGGAGACTGTTTTAACCCACTGGATGCTTGCAGTGACCTGCCAACTCTGTAATCTCAATATTTTTGCATTTGTAATTAGCATTGAGATTCCCAAAACCGAGGTGCAATAGAGGCTTAGGCGAATCTTGGAAATATTCTTCACACAGTGCACATCATCCTAAGGAAAATAAATAAGGACTCTTGTGGCACTTAAAGACTAACAAATTTATTTATTGCATGAGCTTTCATGGGAGAAAAACCCACTTTGTCAGATGCTTTGAAGGTGAGGGAACTTACAGAATGGGAGGAAATAAATGCAGGGAAGTGCAAGTCATCGGATCAGGTCACACTGTAACAGCAAATTATGACTTATACTTCCTTACATTTATTTTCTTCCATTCTGTAAGTTCCCCCATCTTCAAAGCATCTGACAAAGTGGGATTCTCCCATGCGGACACTGAAGGCATAAATTAAGAGGTTCCTACTTGACATCAGTGTGGTCCTCTTCAAATAGGACTACATTAATACAAAGTCAGTTCCTTTTAATTCATGTCCAGTGTCCACATAATGTAGTTACAGCACCTATTCTGCACAGCCCCATAGTCTGAACTGTGTGATTGTATAGACAAGCCTCAAAATACACACCATGGCCTGGCCTACACGAGGACTGTAGTGGTGTGAAATTTTAGGGATCAAACTTTGGTGTTGATGCAGCCTGTGCCTGGAATTGTGTTTGCCCTTCTATTTTATTTTATAAATATAAAGCTGAATAGTCACACAATTAACAACAACCCATCTAGATAAGAGCATTCAGATTTCATACTTAAGAGCCTGAAGCTGACCACCTGCTGAGGTCAGCATAATTAGCTAAGTGTATTTTAGTGGGTTTTCTTCTTCTAACACTGTTGCACACTGCCAGAGTGGGCCACAGACTTGATGAACCAGTGATTTGTTCATGCATGGTAAATCTTCTGAACACATCTAGTTTGACTCAAGCTAGTTTCCAGACAACTCAGTCATGCATTTGCCTTCAGAATGAAGGGAGACCATGGCATGGCATGACTGCTAAATCTATTCTGGAAAGGGACAAGCCTGTGAAATATGGGCTTGTCATCAAGCCCAGCAACCAAGGACACATCTCCACAATGCGAGGCTCCTTTCTGAGTTTCCTAATCACTCTGCAAACCTTATCGAGACAAGGAAAAACTGTTTTAAAGCAAGTCAGTCGACATATTTTAACTAACATTTCAAACACACGCATAAACAGGACTGAATACATTAAAAATACATGTTCTCTAGCTGTGGGCAACCCTAGAGGAAAGTCTTAATTTTCATGTAGGTTCAGTTTGTTGATTTCAACCTGTAGAAGCCTAAATGGTTAGAAACTTGCTCATCTGAGAACCTGCCTCTCCTTTTAGACAATATCACATCATTTGGATTGTACAGTGGAGTAACTGGCCTCATGGTTTCAGTGGCTGTCTTGGCACAGTGTGATGTACTTGCTACTGATCAGTCTGGGGCTGCTCTCTTCTTCCTGCTGAGGAAAGTTTCAAGTCACTGGGAAGATGGCAGGTGAGCAGTAGGTCAAGAAGGCCACATGTCTGAAGTCCTTACAAGAAAGTGGGATGATTGGAGGCAACTGGCAAATCGCTTACATGGCACTACTAAGTGTTAGACTTTGGATTTAGTAACTGAAGAATTTACAGCATATTCTGGCATCACATTGTGCTCTGCTGCCCCTCTGATGTGCCACCAAGGACCAAGACTGATAACCACAACACTCCAGTAGCACCACAAGATTACAAAAGGAAAGCCACTTTTAGCAAAGCGTTCTACATGAGGGGCTCTTGCCCTTAGACTCATTCTCAATTTTGGTCCAAAATAGCCTGAATTTGGTGATATACAGGGCACACTGAAAAAGCCATCTATTTTCCAGCTTTTAGGGAGGCAAAAATACAAGGGCATCAGTTACAGAAATTCATCAGACAACTCAGTGTACAGCTATCCTAACCTTCTCAAAGTAAATTTCAAAAGGCAGTGGTGATGCAAGTATTGCCCAGTCTTCTGCACCAAGGCCAGCTTCCTTCAACAAGGAGAGTACTGAGAATCAGTAAGGCAATTGAAACTAGGTAAACAAACAATAATGTATAATATACTCAATGCATTTTGACTCCAGTTCTCCATTGGTGAACTGTCTGCAAACAGAGTACAACTATTTCAAATATATTGTCAGAACTATTTGTCAAAGAATATCTGTCCTTAATTCTTGACCTCTATCTCTTTAGTGAGCAGCTGGTTTCAAAATTTGAGCCATTTTATTGAACATGTAATTCATACGGTAAAGCCCTATTCCTGAATTTGTGACTCTGATTTGCAGTACAAATAGTTATGAGTATCAATGGGAAATGTGCTTTCTAAGAATATTCTGCTGCATTCATAGTCTAATCCTTCCCAGATACTCAGCAGAAAGCAAACACCAATGGTGTGCAGACACCAGCTAAGCTCATTTCAATAAAAATTTCAAAGAATATTTGTGGACATGTCTGGATCCCCAGAATCTGCATGATTCAACTGCCTGTGCTTCCATGTCCCAGACCCCAAGAACTAAACACCTCAAAGACTGAGCCTCTGGGATTCAACACTCTTGTTTCTACCCATCCCTCTCTAGCAACTCCAATTGTGCAGGCTTTTTCCTCTTCAGGGATCAATATGACTCAGGAAGTATCTGCAGCGACTCCATGCAGTCTTTTCAAAATGGAATAGGATATAACAGTCAGCTGGAGTACATCACTTACCACAGAAAAGCAAAGGTTAAGACACAGCCCTGGCAAAGGCCTGTATCAACTCCCTTGAGCCATGCTACTGTCGGAACCATCATGGTTTCCTTTCTTCATCTCCATCCTCTATCTTAGGGCTGATCGACACTGGAAACTTACTTTCAACATATTTATGTCTCTTAGGGGGTGTGAAAAATTCACACCCTTGACATATACAGCTCTTTGGAACTAAACTCCAGTGTAAACAGTGTTAGTGCATTAACTACAGCAATGGGGAAATCCTACTGTCACTGCAGTATGTGTATACACTGAAGCGCTACAGAGCCACGGGTGCGGTTCTGCAGCTAAGCCACTGTAGTGGAAAAATAGACCTACTTCTAGTTCCAGGAGAGAGCTCAGTCTCTGGGTGTGTTCACACAGCAGTCTTATTTCGAAACAACAGAGGTTGTTTCGAAATAAGAAAGGCCATGTTCACACGACACACCGTTGTTTCAAAACAATGGGTTCTGTTGTTTCGAAACAACTGCGTTGTTTTGAAACAACTTAAACCTCATGTGGGGACGAAACAATGTTGTTTCGAAATGATTGTTTCGAAACAATGCTGTCTGAACATGTTGTTTTGAAACAACGGTGACTCATTTCGAAATAACTGTTGTCTGAACATGCTATTTCGATTCCTGCTTTTTTCCCTAATTCAAATTAACAAACTGTTAATTCAAATTAACTGATTTCGAAATAAGGCATTATTTCGATACAACTTGTATCGAAACAACTTGTATCGAAATAACCCCGTGTGTGAACGTAGCCTCTCTGTCCGAGCCCAGTCTTTCTTCTCACTCCTGCAACTTCTCCCCACTACCTTCTTCCTGAGACCATATCTGCACTACAGCTTGCATCAGTATAACTCAATTTGCACAGGGGTGTGAGTAAGCAGCTCCAAGTGATGCAAGTTACACCAACCTAGGTGCCAGAGTGGATAGTGTTATGTTGCCAGGAGAGCCACCCCTACCAGCATCGCCACCACTACTCAAAGGAGATGGAGCAAAGAGGTGGATTGGAGAAAGCCCTAGCAGTGCAGACATCACCTGGGCTCATGTGTGCTCCACCCAGGTAAACAGGAAGTCTCACACTGGGAAGTGTCTATTATTCAATCTTTGAGTTTCCAGGGTTTCTGTAGGGGCCCAGCCACTCCTTAACAATCCATTCCTAACACCCCTGTCAATTGCATAGCAAAGCAGGAGACATGAGGTGCACAGTAACATCAGGTCCTGAGAGAAACTTGGGGTGCATTTTGGAATAATACAAATATTGCCAAAATTCCCACATGATGCCTGGCCAATATTTGCCTGCTTTTGTTAGAAGGCAAGCCCAGCCATTTGACTTTATGAAAGAGATGGCAGCACTGACAACATCAGAAGGAGAAAAGGAGTCCCTGTAAAGCCTCCGCTACCTAACATGCTCAGTTATAGGCAGGCTGCTTTGACCATTTATCAGACTGGCTTCCCTGCCTTGTCACGTGACGCTAATTCAAGCAAAGGGTAAAAAGGGCAACACAATATTTGAATATATTTTAAAGAAACCCTGCTAAGGGCACAGGAAGATACCATTCCGATGAGCAGAAAAAACAGCAAATGTGGAAGGCACCCAGCGTGGCTTAACAGAGAACTCTGCACTGTGTTAGAGCATAAAAAGGAAGCTTACAGGAAGTGGAAACTTGGACAGATGACTAAGGAGGCACATAAAGACATTGCTTGGGACTGCAAGGATAAAATCAGAAAGGCCAAAGGACAATTGGAGTTGCAGCTAGAAAGGGATGTGAAGGATAACAGGAAGGGGTTCTACAAGTATGTCAATAAGAGGAGGAGGATCAGGGATGGTGTAGGTCCCTTACTAAATGGAGAAGGTATCCTTGTGATAGAGGATGAGGAAAAAGCTGACGTGCTCAATGCTTTTTTTACTTCAGTTTTCACAGGCAAGGTCAGCTCTCAGCCCACTACACTGGGTATGGCAGATTGGAGAGAAGAAGAGAGGACCTTGGTGATGGAAGGTCAGGTTAGGGACTACTTAAAGAAGCTGGATCTGCACAAGTCCATGGGGCCAGACAAATGGCATCCAAGGGTGCTGAGGAAGCTGGCTGATGAGATAGCAGTACTGCTAGCCATTACCTTAGAAAACTTGTGGAGAACCGGGGAGGTGCCAGAGGACTGGAAAAACACCAATATGGCACTTATCTTCAAGAAAGGGAAAAAGGAGGATCTGGGTAATTACAGACCTGTCAGCCTCACCTCAATCCCTCAAAAAATCATGGAGCAGGTTCTCAAAGAATCCATCCTGAAACACTTGGAGGAAAATAGAGTAATCAGGAAGAGTCAGCATGGATTTACCAAGGGTAAATCGTGCCTGAAGAACCTCTTCACCTTCTATGATGAGATGACTGGATTTGTGGATGCGGGGAGAGCTATTGATGTGATATACCTCAACTTTAGCAAGGCTTTTGATACGGTATCCCACAGCATTCTCGTTGGCAAGTTAAGGAAGTATGGATTGGATATGTGGACTGTAAAGTGAATAGAGAACTGGCTAGATCAATGGTTTCAGTGTATAAGAATCAATGGCTCCATGTCTAGTTAGCAAACAGTAACGAGTAGTGTGCCCCAGGGGCTGGTCCTGGGGCCAGTTCTGTTCAACATTTTTATTAATGATCTGGATGATGGGATAGATTGCACACTCAATAAGTTTGCAGATGACACCAAGATGGGGGGAATGGTAGACACACTGTAGGGAAGGGACAGGATTCAGGGAGACCTAGACAAATTGGAGCAGTGGGCCAATAGAAATCTCATGAGGTTCAACAAGCACAAGTGCAAAGTCCTGTACTTGGGACAAAAAAACCCCATGCACTGCTACAGGCTGGCGAGCTATCAACTAAGTAGCAGCACTGTAGAAAAAGACCTGGGGGTCATGGTGGATGGGAAGCTGGATATGAGTCAACAATGTGCTCTTGCTGCCAAAAAGGCCAATGGCATACTGGGCTGCATAAGAAGAAGTGTTGCCAGCAGATCAAGGGATGTGATTGTTCCCCTCTATTCGGTACTGGTGAGGCTGCATCTGGAATAGTGTGTCCAGTGCTGGGCTCCCCACTACAAAAAGAAAATGGAAAAATTAGAAAGACTTCAGCAGAGGGCAACAAAAATGATCAAGGGGCTGGAGCACAAGACCTATGAAGAAAGACTGAAGAAACTAGGCTTATTTAGCCTGCAGAAGAGAAGACTGAGGGGGGATTTGATAGCAACCTTCAGCTGCTTGAAGGGATGCTCCAAGGAGGATGGAGCTTGGCTGTTCTTAGCAGTAACAGAGGACAGAACAAGGAGAAATGGTTTCAAGTTGCAGCTGGGGAGGTTGAGGTTGGATATTAGGAAAAACTTTCTTACTAGGCGAGTAGTGAAGCATTGGAATGAGTTACCTAGGGAGGTGGTGGAATCTCCATCTTTGGAGATGTTTAAGGCTCAGTTGGACAAAACCCTGGCTGAGATAATTTAGTGGAAGTAGTCCTGCTTTTTTGTCAGGAGGTTGGACTAGATGACCTCATGAGGTCCCTTCCAATCCTATGATTCTATTAACAGCTCAGAGCTCCAAAATATTCCTCTAGAGCCCCCAGGAAGGAGATGAATAGAACATTTGCCAAAACTCTCTTCAGGGTCATTTCCACCTTGCTGCTCTGTAGATTTTCCTGAGAACTTTTCCAATTCTTTCCCCAGCCCATTTGGTTCTTATTGCAGTTGCTTTGGGTGGAGGGAGCTTCCATGAACCATTGACAGAGCTAACTTGGTATCTCTACAGTCACATTGACATCAAGCAGGTTGCCCTGTCCTCATCTCCCTTTACATTAATTTTGTTTTGTCAAGCATTGTTGATTCACAGCTGGCCAGCTGTCTCTTAAATGCAGCCATATCTGAAGCCCTTTTTACCGCTCCCCCCTCCCATAAGCTTTCCTGGCTTCACCTAGTCAACTGCTAAATCACTCATTCTTTTCAGACTGAATCAGAAATGCAAGTGGTTTGGTGAAGTTTCTGTACACCCTTCCCAAACCTGCCTGCCAGTGAAGCAACACAGAAGAACACACACACAATCACAGAGCACAGCAAGTTCACACATGGGTACACGGTTGTCTTCACAGAATGAATGAAGCAGAGAGCAGGCAAGTGATAAATGAGAGCATGGCAGAGATGAAGGGAAGGCAGATAAGAGCCAGAGACTCATTCTCAGACCCTGGGCATATGATCTGCTCTTTTCCTGAATTACCGATGAAGTAAATTAACTGTGACATTCATTTGTAGCAGCTCCTAATTAGTGAAAATTAATGTTGGTTTTCATAGAGTTGTTGACTAAAGCTCACAGAGGCAAAGGCATTATTGACCTTGTCATTCCATTAAACAGCTAGTTAAGTCGCAACACTGGGTTGAGTGGGATGCCCATGCCAGCAGCCCTCACCTGGCCACCAGGTGCAAAGGCAAACTGCAACACATTCCCATCTTCCTTCTATCCAATCCTTCTCTGCTATTACAAGAGTGCTGATGTGGCAGACACAGCTGTTCTGTCCATCTTTCTGCCAAAGACGCACATGGGACCTAGCTAGGAGGGTTCACCCAGGACCCTGTACCACTGGTAACTGCAGGACAGCATCCAACTCAGGTCATCACAGCTGTGATGCCCTAAATTTGTTGTGCAACCAGGGTCACTGCTTTAAACTGATTAGCCAGCTGTAACAGCAATGAGCGTGAACTGAACTGTGGCCAGCTCTCCTGGCATTTCAGCCAGTCTGAAGCACATTTGCCATGATTTTCTTTTATTAGGCTCAGAAATTCTAGCATTGCTGTTACCAGAATTGGGACTCTCTGACCACCAGTATGTCTACCTCTCCGACAAACAACGGTGGGCTGTGAAATGAAGGGACATAGCAGCAGGGGCCATGACAAAGAAAAAGAGGGGTCTGTCCAGCCCAGTTCCATCCTCTGAGGCAAGCTCAGAATACAGCCTGGGATAACTGAGAAAATAACTGATACATTGAAATGAAGAGAAAATATTTGCCACCACAGAGTTTATAAAAGTAACAAAGTGTTATTCACACATTAATAATAATAAAGATGTCAAACTGTCAGATAAGAAGTTAATCGCATTCAGAGCACAATTAAAGATGCTATTATCCTGCCACCTGGGGCCACTTCTGCTTTTACAACACAGCGGGTTTAATAGATAAAAGGACGAGAACATGATTGGAGAAGGGGACTGCACTGCCGAGCCCCTTGTAACCATCACTCGGAATCATAACTGCTGCTCTCCAGCCAATTCAGCAAAATATTTATTCTGTTGTTATTTCTCAAAACAATTCCCACACAGAGCCACACTAATAAAACTGTTCAGGATGAGCATTTAATTACGCAGCTAGGAGAATGCTCAGAGAATGACTTAAAGAAAGTGTCTCTGTGCAGATGTCTGCTTTCGACAGCAAGAAACTCAGGCTTACTCTGTTTGCATGTGGAACTGCAGCTGATGTCAGTGGGGGCCCTCTGACTAGGCTGAAGGCCATTCATGGCTCTTGGTTTGGTTAGAATGACTCAGAAACTGTCCGTGATGAGCTGCATTGTGGGTAACATTATGAAAATCATCAAACCACTTGTGCCTTTACTAAATCATTGCTTTTATTTAGATTGACTAAGTTTCTGAGAAGCAGAAAACATCCCTGTTTTTACAGACTCTCTTAGGTTTCTGCTCTACTTAACATCCAGGTGCTCACTCAGAACAGTGGCTTTGGGCTGTGGATACCAGAACAATAGACATTTTACTGATAAGAACTGGACACCAACCTCTCCCCTGTAGACTGCTAATGAAACTAAAGAAGCATTGAGCTAACAGAGTATGGGTGTTCTCCCTTCACTCACTATAAGAGAGTACATGAAAAGGTAAACACAAGGACTACATTCTAGGTGGCCTGATTATCTTGGTATTTGCTGAGAAAAGGGTGCTGCAAAGAAAAGAAACAAACAAGCTGTAGCACTTAAAGACTAGCAAATATATTTATTGCATGAACTTTTGTGGAAGGAAATCTCACTTCATCAGGTGCTTTGAAGATGGGGGAACTTACAGAATGGGAGGAAATAAATGCAGAGGAGTGTACAGAGGGAGATATGCTGTTCCGCAGTGTTTGAATCTTTACAACGGTTTTGATTTGCTGATATAGTGTGACTTGTTCCCATGACTTAAACTTCCCTGCATTTTTTCCCTCCCATTCTGTAAGTTTCCCCATCTTCATAGCATCTGACATAGTGGGATTTTCTCCCACAAAAGCTCATGTAATAAATACATTTGTTAGTCTTTAAGTGCCACAGGACTCCTTGTTTGTTTGTTTTACTGAACTAGACTAACATGGCTGCCCCTTTGGATGTTGGCAAAGGAGAGAAAGACTTAGAGAAATCTTGGGAAGATAAGTCCTTTTAGATCAGGGTTAGTAGGACAGAGCCATTGATCATAAGAAATGCAGAGGAGGAAGCTTCAAATTCTGAGCAAATGGCTACCCTGAACTGCACAGTGACCTGTCAAGACAGCACCACCATGACAGCTCCATCCAACACAGGTGCAACTCGGGGAACTCTAGAGGAGCTGTGCCTTACATCACTCCAATGGCTCTGAGCAGCTGCTGCTGTACTTCCAGGGGAAGTGGAGGCCTGGAGGAAGGCCTGGAAGATGGTTTCTTGCTCAAGAAACTGTTCTCTTGGCACTTTTACTTCTGTGGAGTTGGAAAAATAGTCATAAATTAACATTCCATGCCGAACTGGGGAAGAAAAATAAAACTCCCAAACGAGAAAAGTCATAAGTGTCTTGCTTTTCCAAAATAGTTGTCCTAGCTCAGGGATACTGCGTCACTATTTCTGCCTTGCAGTCCAAAAAAGGCACCCGCTCTGAGCTCCCAACTCCTCAGTAGTCAAAACTCTTGGGCAGGGACCCTCACATCTCTTTCACTGTTTCATACTGAGCTACCAATAAATAAGAAAAACAGAGGAAAGTCACAAAATTAGGCAGTTATCTGTATTACAGTAGTTCAACAGTTGTGGGAAGGAGTGTGCGTTCAGCCCCTTTTAGTCCCTCCAGTGCCTCACTTGTGACAGGCCTGGCTATATGCACCTCACTCTAGGTGGGAACTACTAGATCCCTGGGCAGCAGGTTGATTCCCAAACATGGGAATAAACACAGGCATAACTCAGTTACAAGAGTTTTCCTTTGGCAGCCTGTGACAGCCTATGTTTGTTAGGCAGATGCTCTTTCCATGTCCCTGCAAAGCATTATTTAGTGATTCTTCAAAAGGTACAAGCATATAGAACAAAAGGTAAAAACAACAGAAAAAGTTTAGATCCAACAGTTATTTACACTTTTGTAACTTCCCTTCAGCCCAGCCGACTCCCTTCCTAGTAGGGAAAAATAGATTTGACTCTGTTCGCATCTACATAGCTGGGTCTGAGTTTTGCCAGCCTACCAGGATGTTACTGACACACACAGTGAGGCCTGGCCTAGCTCACCCAGAACCCCTCCCTTTTCCACTATAGCCTGACTCTGAAGATCTTGAACTTGGATCTGCAGGGCTCCCAGTTGGCCATTGCCTCCTTCTTCCCATCAAGCAGCTCACTTATAACCAACTGAGCAGTAGCAAATCCTGAGGTTACATCAGGGAAAGCTTCCTGGCACCTGACTGAAGGAATGCCACAAACTCTGACTGATCAAGGTTTCATATTTAAACCTAACTATAGACCCAGGAAGTTGTCCAAATAACTGGGTTCTGCCTGGCTGCTACACCAGCCTCTGCCTTCTTGTGACCATGAAATGATTGAGTTCAAGTTGATGATTAAAGGAAAGAAGGAAAGAAGCAAAACACAGACCCTGGACTTCAGAAAAGCAGATTTTGCCTCCCTCAGGGAACTGATGGGCAGGATCCCTTGGGAGGCTGATCTGAAGGGGAAAGGTGTCCAAGAGAGTTGGGTGCATTTTAAAGAAACCCTGCTAAGGGCACAGCAAGATACAATTCCGATAAGGAGAAAGCACAGCAAATGTGGAAGGCGCCCACTGTGGCTTAACAGAGAGCTCTGCACTGAGCTGAAGCATAAAAAGGACGCTTACAGGAAGTGGAAGCTAGGACAGATGACTAAGGAGGCATATAAAGACATTGCTCGGGACTGCAGGGATAAAATCAGAAAGGCCAAAGGACAAATGGAGTTGCGACTAGCAAGGGATGTGAAGGATAACAGGAAGGGGTTCTACAAGTATATCAATAACAAGAAGAGGATCAGGGATGGTGTAGGTCCCTTACTGAATGGGGCAGGCATCCTCGTGACAGAGGATGAGGAAAAAGCTGAAGTGCTCAATGCTTTTTTTACTTCAGTTTTCACAAGCAAGGTCAGCTCCCAGCCCACTACACTAGGTACGGGGGACTGGGGAGAAGAAGAGAGGCCCTTGGTGACAGTAGGTCAGGTTAGGGACTGCTTAAAGAAACTAGATGTGCACAAGTCCATGGGGCCGGATGAACTGCATCCGAGGGTGCTGAGGGAGCTGGCTGATGAGATAGCAGTACCGTTGGCCATTATCTTTGAAAACTCGTGGCGCACGGGGGAGGTGCCAGAGGACTGGAAAAAAGCAAATATAGTACCTATCTTCAAGAAAGGCAAAAAGGACGATCCAGGGAATTACAGACCTGTCAGCCTCACCTCAATCCCTGGAAAAATCATGGAGCAGCTTCTCAAAGAATCCATCCTGAAACACTTGGAGGAAAATAGAGTAATCAGGAATAGTCAGCATGGATTTACCAAGGGTAAATCGTGCCTGACCAACCTCATCGCCTTCTATGATGAGATGACTGGATTTGTGGATGCGGGAAGAGCCGTTGATGTGATATACCTTGACTTTAGCAAGGCTTTTGATACGGTTTCCCACAGCATTCTCATTGGCAAATTAAGGAAGTATGGGTTAGATGCATGGACTGTAAGGTGGATAGAAAACTGGCTAGAACAACGGTTTCAGCGTGTAGGAATCAATGGCTCCATGTCAAGTTGGCAGGCAGTAACGAGTGGTGTGCCCCAGGGGTCGGTCCTGGGGCCAGTTCTGTTCAATGTTTTCATTAATGATCTGGATGATGGGATAGACTGCACACTTAGTAAGTTTGCAGATGATACCAAACTGGGGGGAACAGTAGACACCCTAGAGGGCAGAGACAGGATTCAGGGAGACCTAGACAAACTGGAGCAGTGGGCAAAGAGGAATCTCATGAGGTTCAACAAGGATAAATGTAAAATCCTGCACTTGGGACGAAAAAACCCCATGTACTGCTACAGGCTGGGGAGTGATCAGCTAAATAGCAGCACTGGAGAAAAGGACCTGGGAGTCATGGTGGATGGGAAGCTGGATATGAGTCAGCAGTGTGCTCTTGCTGCCAAAAAGGCCAATGGCATACTGGGCTGCATCAGAAGAAGTGTTACCAGCAGATCAAGGGATGTGATCATTCCCCTCTATTCTGCACTAGTGAGGCCACATCTGGAATACTGTGTCCAGTTTTGGGCTCCCCACTACAAAAAGGACATGGACAAATTAGAGAGAGTCCAGAGGAGGGCAACCAAAATGATCAAAGGGCTGGAGCACAAGCCCTATGAAGAAAGACTGAAGGAACTAGGCTTATTTAGCCTGCAGAAGAGAAGACTGAGGGGGGATTTGATAGCAACCTTCAACTACTTGAAGGGTTGCTCCAAGGAGGAGGGAGCTCGACTGTTCTCGGTAGTAACAGAGGGCAGAACGAGAAGCAATGGTTTCAAGTTACAGCTGGGGCGGTCCAGGCTGGATATTAGGAAAAACTTCCTTACTAGGCGAGTGGTGAAGCAGTGGAATAAGTTGCCTAGGGAGGTGGTGGAATCTCCATCTCTGGAGGTGTTCAAGTCCCAGCTGGACAAAACACTGACTGGGATGATCTAATGGGAGTGGTCCTGCTTTTTTTGGCAGGGGGTTGGACTAGATGACCTTGTGGGGTCCCTTCCAACCCTATGATTCTATGATTCTATGATTCTTGCCACATTCCTGTTTCCTTATCCTTGCCCTTGTCTGTAGATCTGATTCTGACACTTGGCTTGATCTCCTGACTCTGACTCTTACTCCAACCACTAAACACAGCTGCCTATGTCTCATCCCCAACACCTGGTCTTTGAGGTGTTTAGTCTCCCTTTGATCCCAGATTTAGATATGTCTACATTACAAGCAGCACAGTGACACCACCACAGCATAGACAGTCACTATAGCTATGGAAAGGTTTCCATCACTGTAGTAAATCCACCACCTCAAGAGGCAGCAGCTAGGTCCATGGAAGAATTCTTCTGTCAGTCTAGCAGTATCTACACTAAGGCTTAGGTCAGCTTCACACTGAAGAGTGTGAAATTTGCACACCGGTGCATGATGCATCTCATTCAACCTAATTTTTAAGTATATTCCAGCCCTGAGCCCTGGGAAGAGTAAACCACTGCAAACTGGATGGAACCTGTCAGGTAGCTTCTTCCCCACTGATGGTTCAGCCCATTGTTATTTAAGGGTGAGTATATACCGCAATTAAAAGTCCGCAGTAGCCTATGCTATCTCTTTCAAGCTCACAGGGCTCATGGTAAGGGCCCGTTTAAGTCTGGTGAAGAGAGACAGGCTCAGACTACAGCCTAAACTCTGGGACCATCCCACCTCACAGAGTCCTAGAGCCAAGGCTCCAATCCATAGTTAAATGTCTACACTGCACTTCAATGCTCCCTTAATCCAACCACCTGAGTTACCTGGCATGGGCCAGTTTCAGGTTTTTAACTGCAGTACAGAACGGCCCTTAGTTGCTTCAAAGGAGCACACGTGAGGCTATCTTAAGTCTCCCACTGTTTCATTTCCTGAGATTTCCCCATCCACAGCCTCCTTTGATTTAACTCCATTTCAAGTACCTCAGCATACCTAAATACACAAAGGGCTGCACCACAACCTTAAAAAATAATTTCCCAGTTTGTCACAAGTAGCACACCGCCTCCAGTCAGGATTAGAGGCACATTGTTCTTGGCACTGTGCAAAAGACACACACAATGAAAGAGAGGATAGAGAACAGGTGAGAAGGGAAACAGAAGCATAGAGAAATGAAGTCACATAGCAGATTGATGACACAGCTTTAGGACTCACAACCTTGCTCACACTTCTGAATGTCCAGTGGATAGGAAAATCTTCTTCTTACTCATCAGATTAAGAAACACAGCCCAGCAAAAAGTTTTGAAAGACCCCCCCAAATGCTTGCTTTGCAACAGACCAGAATACAAGTTCCAAAGAGGCAACCATGTTACTTTAGTTCAGCAAAAGAAGCAAGAAATCCTGTGTCACTTTAAGACTAACACATTTATTTATCACATGAGCTTTCATGGGAGAAAATCCCACTTCATCAGACATTTTGAAAATGGGGGAATTTACAGAAAATTCTGAATCTGTGCAAGTTGTTTCATGAAGTGTGATGGATTTCCACTTCAAACAGCTGTATTCAGTGCCTTGCATCTTACCAAGTTCCAGAGGGGCAGCTGTTCAAAGCATCTGACGAAGTGGGATTTTCTCCCACAAAAGCTCATGCGATAAATAAACCTGTTAGTCTTTAAGTGCCACAGACTCCTTGCTACTTGAGACCTGAAAATGCTGTCTCTTCTGTTAGGTGTGAAGCAAACAATGTGAAAGGGGGAGCTGGGGGAGAGGAAAAGAATCCTAAATACAAAGCACCTATTAAAAAAAAAAAGTGAGGCAACAATGTCCTTGACATCAACCAGGAGAAAGCTCTTCTCAACACTGCTGTCTGCCAGCCAACTGTTGTGAACTGGCCTATGCCCTTAAGGCCCCTACCAACCTCCTTTTCTGCCCCCCTCCCCACCTCACAGGAATGCATGCAAATTTGTAAGAGGCATCAGAAGTTTAAAGCAATCATCCGAGAATCCTAGTCTTCCCCCAAAGAAAACTATGACTTTTCTCATTTGGGAGTTTTATTTTTCTTCCCCACTTCGGCATGGAACATTAATTTATGACTATTTTTCCAACTCCACAGAAGTAAAAGGGTAATAGCTTTTAGCCAATTTGCTTTCTATAACCTGCCATTCATGGCTATGTACCTGACAGGACTGCAGACAATGTTCCAATCACAAGGACAATTTCTCCAGGAAAGTGAAGCATTCATATCCTCCATGGTGATTCCCCCACCCCCACCCCTTTTCATGCAAGCAAAACTGCAAGTAAACAACTGTAAAAACTGATAACCAGAAGGACTGTACAGTCTGCATGGGCAAGGTCGTGCATTGTTGTATCCTTAAGCCATTCAGCAAAGTCAAGCTGAGACATTATGACGATCATCATACCCCAAGTCTGACATGCTCTATCGCGTACAACAGTTGGACAGGCAGAAAATTGAGATGGGTTTCACTGGTGGGTCGAGTTCCCCCAGTTTCTCAATGAACTTGCTCTGTATATTTGTGCAACCAACACATCCAAGTCACCAGCTTTCATGGTCCTATCAATTGCAGCTCTCCATGGGGAATTAAAGAGAACACCCCTCCTAATCTAGATCGATGGGAGCTGTACAAAGTCATCTGCCAGTAGAAGTGTCTTTTGTAAACATCACAGACTGCTTTAATGGAGCAGTGTTCTGTGAAGACAATCCTAAACTTACCTTGGTCTTCCACAGATTATGCTATTGTTAACACATGTGGACCCAAAGATGGATGATCTTGAACTCTAAGATAGAGAGAAGCTAGGATATCACTTCTATGTTGCTAGCTTTCTGTCAGTGGACCCTTAGACTAGAGTGACCACACCAGCTGTGGACCTAGGTCTCAGGAATCTTAGTGACACGGGACTGTCACAGTCTTCAGCCAATGTCAGTTAGGCACTGTGAAAGAAGGTCTAAATCTCATAACGCATCTCACTGTGCAAGACGAAATTTTGTTTTGGTCCCCTATTTCTTTCTAACTAATTTATTCTCTGAAGCATATGCATTAACAGCTATTAAAGCGTCGCTAGAGGATAAATACACGCTGCTGTTATACTGTTAAGCCCAGGCTCAGCAAGGCTCATAAGCACATGCTTAGCTTTGGAGTCAATGTGACTACCCCACATGCTTCGAGTTAAGCATATGCCCACATACCCTGCTGAAATCAAGGCCAGAAGCATTTGATACTTTTTAAGGCTCATTGCTTACTTCTTTGAGCTATTTGCCTTAATATCCTGCTGAACTGAATTCCACATGTTAAAACTCAGCTGACAAGAGCTTATTTTAACTCTTTAAAATTTGCTTAAATTTAATTGCTTTTATTTTATAGTAAAAGATAAATTCCAGAAAGCAGATTAGTGGTATACAGAAAGTCTGTCTTTTTCTGCTTCTCTGCCATACCTATTCCTTCCTTCTCCTCTGTTTCCAGATTCATTAGTGCTAGCCATTAATCTCTACTTGTATGGAAGCCCCTTCCTTTCACAGCCTGAAGCATTTGTTATCCTCCTTCGGGCCTTTTACATTTCTTCTACGTCTGGTTTGCTTTCTGTTTTTAATTACCTGACCAAAAATTAAGAATAGAATGCAAGATGAGGCTGTAGCAGATTTATAAAATGGCATTATGGCATAATCCATAGAATTCTCTATCTCCCTATGAAGGGGTTCATTCATTACAGGGGTGCCACCTTGTGGCTACCTCTAGGGATTAGCTCTCTCTCATTTGGTACCCCTCCATCAGTTGCTCACCACATGTGTTTCTCTCTCTCTCGACTCAGGACGCTCCCTCTCAGTGACTCGGTCCTTTGGTCAGGTCACCGCTTGCTCCATACCAACTGTCCAGCTGGCATCACCAACAATTTTGTGACTTCACAGGGGGTACCAGGACAGGGACCCTATAACAAACAGTCAAGGTCTACAGAGTCCCCTTTCCTAGGGCTTCTTCCTACCTTGCCTTCTCAGGCTCTCTTTTCCCACAACTCCTCTGGATTAACTCTTCTTCCAAGACAAGGATTCCAGGGCTTTTTCTCTCCCTTGGGTTTTCACCTTCCCATCTCTCTGCTTTGAGCAAGTGACTTCAGCCTCCCCTGCCCCCCGCCTGCAGCCTCCTTCTGCACTCAATTTCTCGGATTTATACTAGCCAGCCTACTCCTGCCTAGCTGGGCTTCATGTTCCATGCAGCTCTTGCTCATGGTGCATCTAGGTACCCTAACTGGCCTCTCATCCCCACATTAATTTAATCCCTTCATAGTCTGTGTGGGGAGCACACCCCATCATACTCCTTCAGCTGAATATTCATTTTTAAATATATTTCAGTAGCAAACAAATCTTAGAAATATAGGACTGAATTACCCTCCTAATTGCACACACACAGAAGGATGACCTACATGATATAATACACAAGACTCAAAAGACCAATAACTTGACAAAGCAATACAGATGAATGGAATAAAATTGAGTTACTAACCACTAAAGGTCAAGTGTTTGAAATCTTTTCCCCTTGTGTAAAATGCAATATTAATACATCTTTTAAAAGAGGATACACAGCTTATCCACTCTTTTTTATGGATGCTGCATACTGAGAAGATGTTTTCACTGCATTGTTCACAATTCTGTCTCAATCTTTTTCCCTGAATGATTACAGTGACTGCAGAAGCCATCAGTGTGTATGAGCAGTCTGACATGAGGAACCAATTTATTAACTTATACTGCCAATCAAATGTATTCATCTATTAAATGCAAAAAAAATGTGTTAAATTTTGTGTTAAGGTTACACAGCTAAAAAGTTTGGAAATGCTGATTCATACAGCAATATTAGCTAGGGTACACTGCACCATCAGTATTTCCAGGTCATACAATCAATATGGAAGACAGAAATAAAAGATATTCCATAGACAGTGTGGACAAATTAGTGTGCTATAGGAACCTTTATTATTAAAACAAATAAGAAGTCCTGTGGCACTTCTAAAGTCTAACAAATTTATTTATTGCTTGAGCTTTTGTAGGAGAAAATCCCACTTCATCAAATGCTTTGAAGGTGGGGGACTTACAGAATGGGAGGAAAATAAATGCAGGGAAGTGCAAGTGTAACTGTTACAGTGTGACTTGATCCTACAACTTACAGTTCCCTGAATTTATTTTCCTCCCATTCTGAAAGCTTCCCCCATAGAATCATAGGGTTGGAAGGGACCTCATGAGGTCATCTGGTCCAACCCCCTGTGAAAAAGCAGGAACACTCCCACTAAATCATCCCAGCCAGGGTTTTGTCTAACCAGCCCTTAAATATTTCCAAAGATGAATATTCTACCATCTTGCTAGATAACCCATTCCAATGCTTCACCACTCGCCTAGTGTGAAAATTTTTCCTAATCCAACCTCGACTGCCCCAGTTGCAGCTTGAAACCATTGCTCCTTGTTCTGTCCTCTGTTGCTACTAAGAACAGCCTAACTCCCTCCTCTTTGGAGCACCCCTTCAAGTAGCTGAAGATTGCTATTAAATCCCCACTGAGTCTTCAGTTCTGCAAACTAAATAAGCCTAGCTCCTTCAGTCTCTCTTCGTAAATCATGTGCCCCAACCCCCTAATCATTTTCGCTGCCCTCCGCTGGACTCTTTCTAATTTGTCCATATCCTTTCTGTAGTGTGGAGCCCAAAACAGGACACAGTGTTCCAGATGTGGCCTCACCAGCACCAAAGAGAGAGGAATAATCACTTCCCTTGATCTGCTGGTAACACTCGTACTGGGGTAGCCCAATATGCCATTGGTGTTTTTGGCAACAAGAGCACATTGCTGACTCATATCCATTTTATAATCCCCCATAACCCCCAGGTGCTTTTCTATAGTGCTGCTACTTAGCCATCGATCCCCAGCCTACAGCAGTACATGAGATTTTTCTGACCTAAGTGCAGGACTTTGCACTTTTCCTTGTTGAACCTCATGAGGTTTTGTTTGGCCCAAAGCTCCAATTTGCCTAGGACTCCCTGAATGCTATCCCTCCCCTTTAGCATATTTATCATTCCCCCCAGCTTGGTGTCACCCATGAATTTACTGAGCATGCAATCTATCCCATCATCCAGATCATTAATGAAGGCATTGAACAGAACCAACCCCTGGGGCACTCCACTAGTTACTGGTTGCCAACTAGACATTGAGCCATTGATCCCCACCCACTGAGCCTGATGTTCTAGCCAGCTTTTTATCCACCTTACATTCCATTCATCTAAACCATACTTCCTTAACTTGCTGACAAGAATGCTGTGGGAAACCATATCAAAAGCTTTGCCAAAGTTGAAGTATACCACTTCAAGAGCTAGTCCTGAATCCACATATCCTGTCATCTCATCATAGAATGCAATCAGGTGGATCAGGCATGATTTGCCCTTGGTGAGTCCATCTTCAAAGTCTCTGATAAAGTGAGATTTTCTCCCACAAAAGCTCATTCAATAAATAAATTTGTTAGTCTTTAAGTGCCACCAGACTCATTTCCTTTGCTGAACTAGACTAATGGCTGCCCCTTTGGAACTTTATTGTGTATTTTAATATTCCACTAAAACGTTTATGTTGCCCTATTTCTTTAAAACAAGCAAAGGTTAAAACATTCCAGTTAAGCTGCTGTAAGCACTGAAGGTAGGATAAACTCTTAAAGAGCTTAAAAGAACAAAGAGTACATCCACATGTCTCTTTTATTTTGAAATAACACTGGTTATTTCGAAATAAAAAAGATTAGGTCCACACGACGTTTTCTTATTCTGAAATGACGGGCTCTGTCATTTTGAAATAAGAACCGTCATTTTGAAACAGCTTAAACCCCATTCATTTCAAAATGGCTGGTATTTTGAAATGGTTATTTCAAAATAAGGCCATTTGGACATGTTGTTTTGAAACAACACCATTGTTTCGAAACAACTGTTTCGAAACAGCATATCCAAACAGCCTTATTTCGAAATAACCATTTCGAAATAAAAGCTGTTTCAAAAGCAGGCTTTCCCTTAATTTGAATTAACGTTTTCTTAATTCGAATTAACTTATTTTGAAATAAGGACTTTATTTCAAAATAAATCATTTCAAAATAACTTATTTTGAAATAATGATGTATGTGTGGACATAGCCAAAAAGTATAATGTCCACCTCTACGGAGATGCACTTAGTTATGTGGTTTATAAGAATAAACTCCCAGACAATGATATTTTGAGCTGAACATGTTCAGTATAAAACATTTTCAAGTGTTCATTCTACTACCTAGTTATGGCCATTCTTCACAAGAAGGACTAGTCCTATGCCAGTTTTCAGGTTTGGAAGCTCAGTCACCTACGAGTTGTGTTAAAAGAAGTGTAATCTTTAATGATCTGTTAAGACAGCAGGAAACTGTTTTTAAAAACTAAAAGGATTTTGCTTAAGCTGTTTAAGAATAAATCCTACACATTTCAATTGAGCACAAGCACAGAAAAATTTTGTTAAAATATTACCAAGTTCCAAGTTCCCCCATCTTCAGAGTGTCTGATAAAGTGGGATTTTCTCCCACAAAAGCTCATGTGATAAATAAATCTGTTAGTCTTTAAGTGCCACAGGACTCCTTGCTCTTTTTATTAAAATATTAGTTTTTCAGAAGGTTACAAGTGTGAAAATTGTGTAAAAATGGGTCTAATTAAAACTAATTTGCAGCCTTACCAGCAGTTTCCTCTACAGCATTAGCACAATAACTAAATGCCTGGAGCCACTCCCCAGCATGCACTATGCTCTTTACAGCTTGATGCACATCTTTGCATTATTTCATTGAGAAATTTATAATGTGAATTACTGTGTGTCAGCACAACTCTGAATCTTCTACTCCTAGCACTCTTCATTCTCCACACCTGTCATTTCAACTTCAATTAAGAGCTGTGGGGAGAAGGAGGAGCACACAAGATGAGGGTATGAATAGCATCTCTCTATTACGGCTTTAACTTCACTTGTTAAGGGATATAGGATGATTCCTTTGTTCCACCATGCAAAGTTCTTGCTTTACTACTCACTCAGGCTATGTCTACACTAAAGAGCTTGCAGTAACTAACCTGCACCATAGCAGCTGCACCACTGCTCCTGTGTAGTCACTCTACGCTCATGAAAAGAGCTCTTCCACCAGCATAAGTAAACTACCCCGAAGTGGTAGCTATGTCTCCCACCAACATAACTCTATCTACACCGGGAGTTTTGTTGATGAACACTTATGTCAGTCAGGGTTGGGTTTTTAACCCCATGCCCCAACAGACAAAGTACTAGTGCAGGCAGAGTCTAATAAAAGATAAGCCCTACAAAGAGAGAATTCAGGCCTGATCTACACTAGAAAAATAGGTCACTTTAACTGTCGGGTGAATGAAAAACTCATACCACTGAGAAGCACAGTTAAGCTGACTTCAGTCCTCATGTAGACAGAGCTATACCAATGCAGAATTTTTTGGGTGTCTCAGCTACTGCCTCTAGTGTAGGTGGAGTGTCTACTACATTGACAGGAGAATCCCTCTTATCCCCATAGGTTAGGGGTGGACAATAAAATTTGCAGGTGGGCCAGTGGTGGTGGCAGAGACCCAGACCAGGGCCACGATGGGGGTGGGGGGGAGAAGAGCTGGTGGAGGGTCTGGGGTGGTGGGTGTGGATAGTTGGCAGAGGGTGCACAGAGTGGTCAGGTGGGCAGAAGGAGGCAGAGTAGCCCCCACCTCATGTGCAGCACAAGGGGTGGGAAGGAGGCAGCAGCGCAGGCATAGCCCCAGCTGCAGCAACAGCCCCAGAGCAACACGATGCAATGCCAGCATGGAGGGGCAGGGGAAACAATGCAGCCCAGCCCTAGCCCGAGCCCCAGCCCCAGGGCTGGAGTGGTTCAGCGCACAGCGCAGGGCAGCACTGGGGGTAGGGGGCAGAAAGGGGTGGCACAGCCCCTGCCTCAGCTCCCAGGCAGTATGGCGGAGCACCGGGGGGGACATGGAGCAGTGGGGGAGGAAAAGGGGGTGGTGCAGCCCTGGCACGGTGGCTACAGGGGAGCAGTGCATGCAGAGCCAGCCAGGGGGAGGGATGGGGACAGTGAAGCCCTAGCACTGGAGCAGTGCAGCACTGGCCGGGGTGGGCCAGATCTGGCCCACAAGCCATATTTTGCCCACCCTTGCCATAGGTAATGTCTACACTGAAGTGCCACAGCAGCAGAACTGCACCAACAGAGCTGTGCTGTTGTAGCATTTTAAGTGTGCACAAGCCCTCAGATGCTGAGAGCCCTATACTAGTCCTGGTCTACAGAGATAAATACATTTGTTAGTCTTTAAAAGTGCCACAGGACTCTTTGTTTTGCTGAACTAGACTAACAAAGCTGCCCCTTTGGAACTTCACATATATAGTAATTTTTAATGCCACCTCCAAAGTTGCTTGTAAATGTGTTACCGGTAAACATTAATATATTATTCTATTAATAGACTGCAAACACAACTTTGCTGATTTCACAATGCACAATTAATTTTTTAATGTCCTTATATTTTGAATATTTGATCACAGCCTTAATAATGTATACATGATAGGGATTTTTTTTTAATTTAGTATACAAGAACAAGAATATCATGCCATTAAGGGATCCATGAGAGAAGAGTTTATGTCACAAGAACTGAAATGGAATATTCTTATATTATACTAGTTCACAATATACGGTTAGAATATTTACATTTATTATCATTATAGCATTCACAAGAGTACCTGACACTTTGCAGAACAAATAAGATGGTGAAGTCCCTGCCCCAAAGAGTTTTCAGTCTACTTTTAGATAGAACATTATGGTTGAGCAAAATACAGCTTCCTAATAAAATACTGAAGTATGGATTAAGCTCCTCCTAATTCCCTGCTAGCGAACAGCAGATTACTGATAACTTTAAATTCTTAGACATGCCTATAATACCTTTTGTGAAACTACGCAAGCAGATTTCATATTCAATAATATCTCAATCTCTCTCACAGTCAGAGGCAAGCCTATTCATCTTGAATTACCCTTTATAAAGGCCAAATCAATTCTGCTAAATGCATACACACTCGTTCAGTGTAATGGCACATGCATACAGGGGTAGGGTGTGATGGACTTACATACACTCACACTCTTGCATAACTGTTGTTATTTCCCAGGAATGGGAAAGCCATATCCTTTGAAGAGAGAACAGAGGGCTCACTTCCGCTTTATAGCTTGGCCCTAGGAAGAACCTCACAACTTGGAGCAGCCAGAGTACTGTGCACAAAGGCCTGATCTATATTAGATACTTTTTCTCCTACTAACACTAGGTAACCCTTCTCTTAGGTGCCAGTGGCAGCCGCAACAGGCCAGGTTCCATCTCTATGGTCCTCTTCTACAGTAGGAGAAAAGACGGCTCACAGGCTCAAGGATCCATCCAGAGCTACTC
Source organism: Podocnemis expansa (assembly GCA_007922195.1). Lineage (NCBI taxonomy): Eukaryota > Metazoa > Chordata > Testudines > Podocnemididae > Podocnemis > Podocnemis expansa. Next base: position 22,713,573 of record ML681981.1, on the reverse strand, counting down.
CTACTTCTGGCTCTAGGCAATTAAAATGCAACTTTCCTGGTCACATTCCAGGTGGCTCATCCCAACTTGCAAGCATTCAGGAGTCTGGGAATATTGGGACAAAAAGAAAAGAAACATAGTAACCACCTGCATATTTATGTACCACCGAAGGAGCAAATCTCAGTCCATGGTTTAGGAGGATCACTGGCCACACAATCCAGCTGAATTGTCCAGTTTGTTGAGCTTCAGTGGCCTCACTCACTTAAATTCCTACTCACAGAACTAGATACACTCCATGGTAATCAAAGGGAAGCATTGGGGGAGGAGGGAGTCTCAGGGGCTGGCCACAGCTGGCTTTTCTTTCCCCTTTTCTTGCATAGAGGCAACAGAGTGTTCCATCCTCCTACGCCTCCAAACCAACATCTCAAGCTGCTTGCTTTCCTCATGGTTGAAAGTGGTGTAAGCTACAAATCACAACCTACTTGATCTACAGCTGGAGCTTGCTGTGGTGCAGCTCCATGAGTGGTCAGCCACCAAATGCTGTGACTGAGACAGAACTGCCAGTGCAGACAAAGATTCTGGCAGCTGACCCTATTTTAACCACTTTGTCATCAAGACCAACTACAGGCAAGATTAGTGAAGAGAGTGTAAATGGTCTCCATTACATCACTCACAAGTATTAGCAATGGTGGAACTGCCTCAGTTGCATTGTAAACAAGCCATGATACATTTAGGACCTGTCCACACAACCCATTTCAACCAGGTTATAGCTGGGGGCTCTGATCTGCTTGTTTGGTAATGCAGGTGGGTCCTCACTGGACTGTATTTAAATACAGTAGGCAGGTATTTAGCCTCATTACAGAAGTGGCCTTTGATGTACATGGAAATTATTGTCTATTGATTTCCTCTTACAAATAAGCATATTTACCTACAGCATTTTTTCAGTGTCATCAAATTTTGCAAATTTAAAATAGTTTAGTGAAATTTTGCTAAACATTTCTTTTTAACAAAGCAAACTGCTCCTTTAGCAAGTACCAAAGAAACAGTACAAAGAACGTTGATTGGTTGGCCCACAAATGGGTGTTCTTGGTGCGCACGTGGCAACAAATACACACACAGTTCAGCTTGTCTCAACAATGAGTTTACATCAGCTTTGCAAACCATGCTCTGTGCTTCATTTAATTCACACCTTGGTGATACACAATTAGTATCTCATTAACAGTATGCCTGCAGCACTTTCTTTACACTAAAAGAAGCAAGGAATCCTGGAGCACTTAAAGACTAACAAATTTATTTATGGCATAAACTTTCATGGGAAAAAATGCCACTTCGTCAGATGGTTTGAAGATGGGGGAACTTATATTGTGGCTTTTAGGCCTTTTCACACACTTACTAGTCACCATTAGCAACACAGGCACAATACACAACCTTATTCTTGCCTTACATTTCCCTGCATTCATTTTCCTCCCATTCTGTAAGTTCCCCCATCTTCAAAGCATCTGACAAAGTGAGATTTTTTCCTACAAGAGCTCATGCCATAAATAAATTTGTTAGTCTTTAAGTGCCATAGGACTCCTTACTTGTGTTGCTGAACTAGAGTAACAGGGCTACTGCTCTGGAACTATTCGAGGACTGTGAAGCATGGTCCCAGTGCTGGAGGAAGCAAACCACCATCAATATATCTCCACATCAATGGCAGCTGAAAGCATCCCATTGCAGGATTAGGCCCAGCCCAGGCACGTGGTTATCACTTACCTGCACTGTACAATTAGAGAACAGTTTCAGGTTCAATGAGTACCTTCCTTTAGTAAATACTTTAGCTGTTCCCCAGTTCAGCAGGTACCTTGTAGGTTACTCTGCCCAGGTCCCTATGAGCATCCTTTATTCATATCCAAATCCTCTCACTGGCACAGTTCCCATAGCTCTTACAGTCTCCTGTCCCTGGAAAAAGGTCACCAGTGGAGGGGGCAAGGCACAGTTCATAGGTGGGACTAGCTAGGTCTTGCAGTACAAGCATAATCTCCATCACTGAAGAGTTAAATAATTAATTCCCCTTCTATGTCACTAGTATTTCATCTACAGCAACCAGTACACTGGGGGAATGGGAATATTATGAACTAGTCCTGTGCAGCTGTGAACCCATTTCACAAAATTTCACAACATTCATCATCTTGTTTTGGGTGGTGTCAGGATCAGGCAGCTTTGCTTTTCTGCTGACTTTCAGGGCACTGGCTGTTTTTCAATGAGATACATGCTAAAACAACTAACAGGAGAAAATTCAGGTAACACACCTTTGACATAACATTATGCTTATCAGGTAGTAGTGGTCACTTGCCATGTTACTTTTCAACTCACTGGTGAGAAAGGAGGCAAGAAGAGACAAAAGAAAGAAATTATGCTGTGTATGATTCCCTTTATCCTCAAGTTTCATCCCATAAAGCCCCATTTCTTGTCCCCCACCCAACCACCAGGCATTCAACACATGCAACAACTATACATGCAACTGGCCCACGTCTGTTATGAGGAGAGATGTTTTACCACACAGATTTCAAAAATCAACAAATGGGAATAGCAGTAAATTGAGTGACACTATTCCCGCCCCTCCCCAGCTTTGAATTAAGCAGAGCACCATTTGGGGACAGATACCGAAATCAGTATTACTCAGCAGCAGAATGCCCGCAGGAGGGGGATAAAACCAAGCAGACAAAACAGGCTAAGTTTAGCTGAGAAAGCATATGAACAGCCACATGGCGATATCTGAAGCAGCAGTTAAAGTGGCTTGTTGCCCCCCAGGATCCCACTTAGCTCCCAGAGCATCAGTGATTCTTGAGACCTGAAGACTGCACTCAAAGACTAACAGGAAGATAAATACTAAATTCAGGGTAATTCCATGGCAGCTGTGTCTGTGCTACACAGACTATTTGGGCTGCTCTGTATCCAGGATCTCTTTGCATGGTCACAGGTGAGTAGCCAGCAAGCTAAATCTCACAAACAAGGAGTCCTGCAGCACTTAAAGACTAACAAATTTATGTTTTGCATGAGCTTTTGTGGGAGAAAATCCCACTAATGGATTTTCTCCCATGAAAACTCATGTAAAAAATAAATTTCTTAGTCTTTAAGTGCCACACGACTCCTTGTTTGTTTGTTTTAATGAACTAGACTCACACAGCTACCCCTTTGGATCTTGTTAATTCTCAGCATCACATGCTGCTTTGAACACACAAAGTACAAGTTGAGGGTCAAGTAAAGTACATTACTACACGTAGCCACTAGTTGTGATTTTCTCATCTCCTTTGTGAATCCAAAATGGATCTCTTTTCCAACAAGAAATAATTCTTGCCCTGTTTTCTGTACTCAGAGGGGAACATGGTAAGAGTCCTACAAAGATGCAGCAGTAATGGAGCCAAAATAAATATAAGTGCATACCGTGAATTCGCTTTATAAGAGCACAGCTATGTTATGGAGCCACAGTGTAGCTCCATAGTTAAGGCTGATTGGAGTTTTGTGATACTCAAAGGCTGAGAGTTCAGTTCACACAGATTGGTACTGAGAACTATGGAGGCATCCATCATCCAAAATGATGAAGGACTCCATCCCCTTAAACATTACAGTGACTTTGGAGTTTTGGGCAGGCAGTAGGCCCCATTCTCCCTCAGTCATTCACGAAGGACCAACCAACCAGCCAAGGTCATTGCCTGTCCCATTCCACTACATCAAACTCTCCATTTGGTACAGCTTTTCCCCAAGCTCCCCTACTAAGGTAAACTTGAAAACTCATCAGAATGGTTCAAATGATATTTCCTATTCCATTTGTTCAACTGGAATCAGCAATGCCAAGTGCTGGAATCCAGAAGAAATGCTGTCAGGCTAGGAATCCTAGTAACACTGCCTGAGACAGCAGCAAACATGACCTCTTGCATGGCCTCAACAGAACATGGAACTGGACACACACAGGGCCCAGCTGTTTGCTTTGCAGTGCCCCATTGGCTTGACTAGGACTCTGCGGATACAGGTGTTTTCCTCTGTTGTTCTTAATGCAGGACTGGACAGGACCCTTCAATTACCATTTTCTTCATTACAGGAACACTCAGGGTTACTCTAAGTTACACTGAGACCACCAAGGGCTATTCTGGCTGCCAGAGGTAACCAGAGTACACCAGCATTCTGTTCATGCTGTCATATCTGGCCACCAATAAGATGTGTATGTCAGGCTATGCCAACTTTACACCACAGACCAGAAGACTGCTTTATGGAAGGGGAATCCTCAGATATCCACACTGCCAATTTTAAAGTCTGCTTTGTACAGCCCAAGCAGTGCAAAAGCAGATATAATGGAGACCAGGATTCTAGACCACAGAATTTAGTAGAGAATTATCTCAGCGCTTTCGAGTTCCATTGGTTGATTTAAAAAATCAGTAGAAAAGTTGAAATTCTCTCAGATTCCATTAAGACTTTTCCATAAGAGCAATAGCTGCTCCCTGTGCCAGAACGTTCAATGGAAGTTTTCTTGGCTATCTTGGGAAACACATAAGTTGTAAACATCATAACATATGAACTCTTTCTACACTTTTGATCTATTTAACCACTTATACTGAGCCAATGACCTCACAAAGGCCTGCACCCTGATATCAGATCATCATGCTAAAGTTGATGATGCAGGTGACCTCACAGGCCCAGGACCATCCTGTGGGGATGGAAGAGGGGCGACTGCCCTGGCCTTGCAGTTCTGAGTCCCACCACTGCCCCCAGCGCTGGGGGAGGGAGTGGGAGCATGGAACCCAATCTCTGCTCCGGGCCGGCCTGCCTGACCCTCAGGATGGTGAACTGCTGGCCCAGAGGCAGGGTGAGCTCACCTGCCCCTCCCCTGGGCCAGCTGTTCCTCCCTGGGGGCAGGAAGGGCTGGCCCAGAGATGGGGCGGGAGAGCAGAGCCTGACCCGTGGGGGCAGGAACCCCAAAGGCCGATTGGTCCCAGGTCCCGCAGCCCCATCAGGATGGCCCTGCACAGGCCTGTACCTTCACATAAGCCCAGCAAGTGATATGCTGATCCGGTGGCAAGCTCAGAAAATAGAGATGAGACAATAACTTTACAATAACCTGCGCCTCAACATTAGCTCAGTAAACTAGATGTTCTGAGGTTTCCTATCACTCAACTTCAGACCTGCAATCTTGAGTTGCTGAGTTAGTGAGCTCAGAAGGCTTTTGTCCAGATGTCAAACATCCAGAAAGCTACATGCAGGCGTAGGGAATTTATGTTTTATATTAACTGAGTAGCTGGCAAATGGATTTATTAGAAATCATACCCGTTATTTAAGCTGTAGCACTACATTGTAAACAACTTGGCTGGAAAGCACCAGCGTACATGTAACGAAGGAAAGTGGAAACCATTCAAACTTAAGCAGTAACAGTTTATTGTGATGGCTCTGCTAGAAAGCCGTTACCCTTGCTAAGTTCCAAAGGGGCAGCTGTGTTAGTCTAGTTCAGTAAAACAAACAAGGAGTCCTGTGGCACTTAAAGACTAACATATTACCCATGCTGTAGTAAATGGGTGATGTAGGCAAAGCGACAGGCAAGCAGAAGAACTTTGAACATTTCATTGGTCAGAACTGTATTTGGCACTCAAATGATTTGGAAACAGTAAACACAGGTGGGTTAATTATATGCTGAATATTAAGTATAATCTAATGATTTAACCTGCATATTAAAGTTTAATAGAAGCATGCAGGGATTTCAGCATGTAGTAACCTGATATATCATGCATGCACCTGCTGCATTATGCATACTGCATTTAGCATAATAGAAAGATATATATGACTTGTGAATCCTGTATTCTGAGCTTATACACACAGGTTTAAGTGGCTTGTGGTTACTTCCCACTAGGTTGGATGTGTAAGGGGAACAAGCAGGTTTGATTAAAGGCACCATATACCCATTCTACTCCTAAATGGACTTGATCCTCTTTTTTTCTTCTAACAGTAAGGACTCTGAGACAAGAACCCAGGCCTGTGGAGCCTGGGACAGCCGGTAGTCCTACAGTACCACTGGGAGGCCATGCAGAGGTGCTGAGGGGAATACGGAGAGTAGGCACTACAGGAAGTGCCATCCAAGTGACCCAGACTGACAGAGCCCTTGGTCTTTTGATTAGCCAAGCCCCCTATCTGACCTCAGGAATTACACCAGTAAGTTACCTGGGTAACTGCAGAGACTTTGGCTTGCTGTAATGACAAATCCTGCTTGACCTCCCGATCTTCAGCCTCTGACTCAAGCCTGGCTCTGACCCTGACTCTTGCTTATGGAACACAGCTCTTGTGATTCCTCAAGCTACCACCATCCTCTGCTGGGCAGACATCAGCCCAGCTGTGACCACCAGACTGCTATACCTTGTCCATTACTTTACAAATGCTGAGGTAGCAATATTCAAGAGCCATGACTTGCTAGCAGTCCAGAATGCCAGTTATTCTTTGGAGAGCTGGGCCAGTCAATTTAAAAGAGGCCTGTAGTTTGCCATCAGTTCACAGGAAGACATGCTGAACCCTATACCAGAAAGCTATCATATCTTCAAGTCATTCCACTAAATCAACAGCGCTGAACAGGTATCTACCCAGAAAGCAGGTGGTGCTGAGCCAGAGAGTTCCCCAAGGTCTGGGCTTTTGCATAATTCCAACAAGCTGGTATGTCTGTTCCAGTGACCTCACAGAGACTCTTACTTGGACGTAAGCCCAGCACACTGAAACTGTTGAGCCAATAACTTTGCAGAGACTTATGCTTCCTCCTGAGATCAGAAAGCTAAGGATCCTGAGCTAGTTAGCTCAGAGAGCTCTGTGCATTGACAGCAGCCCAGAAGGCTATATATGTTGACCCAAAGGTCTCTCAGATATGTGTTCTTCTAAGTCTGCCCAGAACACCAGCAGTGTTGAGCCTCTGTCCTCAGAGCAGCCTCTCCCTTAAGATCAGCCTAGTATGCTCAAGCATCTTAGCTAGTCAGCTCCTGAGCAATGCACAGAAGCTTGAGCCTTGATGTCTGAAATCAGAGGCATTGAGCCGATGTCTCATCATAAACGCAGCACACTAGGCCTGGGGAACCTCAGCAGTGCTCATTTTCTCAGCCCAGAAACATACAATGAACTCAAGTCTCTGGGCAGAAGGAGCCTTTTGCTGTGGCCCCAGTGTGGAGTTTTGCCTCCCTACCTGCCTGAAATACCAGGAGATGTGCTATATTGTCCTGGCCAAAGCTCCCAGCCTCAGACAAATTTATCATCCTGAACCAAAAAGACAGCTGGAGAGAGAGCCTCAGCAAGAACAACAAAAATATCACACCCTGGACTTTTTTCTTGTTAAAGTTACTCATGGATAGTCAGATCGCACATTGAAACTCTGGAGTACTCATCTTTATTTGCCGTTATATTATCACTGTTTCAACCTCAAGTTTCACAACTGTAGTCTGAATAGGCCCTTCCAACCTGTGAAAGAAACAAGTAGAACTAGAAGACCCAACAGGCAGCACTGTTGGGCTACCTGTCCCATCTTCTGCTCCTACATCAAACCTTGTAGTCGCCCTCCATACAACAGATCTTCATTCTCATACTGAGAATTGAACAGTCTCAAGGTTGTTAGAGTATAACCTGACAGCATAACTGAACAGTTACTACTACTACTTTGAAATGGCATTATTCCCAATTACATTTACATGCAATACCCAAGATGAAGGGAACCCACAACCAGATTAATTTAAAGTATTACTATCAAATGTCTTTTGAGTTGAGTTACCTCTTCTGATGGGTATCTTGCTAGGCTCCAAAGCATGCAACTTCCTGGAAATTTTTGCAAAAAGAATCCAGCTAATATAAAGTTGCTAAATGTTCTGAAATTTGCAAGGCACTCATTTTTTACAGGTCCATCCCACATTCATTAAATCCATCCTGAAGTGCGATTAGAGTCATGACTTCATTTTCGGCGACCACATTGTAACCAGCTGAAGACATCACACTATGCCAGTATGTGATGATATTCCTTGATTATGTGGAAATACAAATTTCATATCATCAGGTCGTACCATCATATGATTATTTTGTTCCACAAATGTCATAGAAGGAGATGATTGTACATTTTGTTTTTGATTATATAGCATGGCAGAAACGGGAGCCAAGAACTGCCAGATCCAATTCCCAGAACATCATCAATTCCTTCTGTAGCTCTGACCAAAACACTTAAGGGCTAGTTTTAGGGGTGGAGCTTTTCTTTTTTTTTTGAGAGAGGGAGAATGAAAGTTAAAGCCACCTTAAGATACAGATCTAGTGGGATTTTCAAAGAGGTCTATCTGAGGCTTCAGGCCCCCAAATACATTTAGTAATCTATTCCTAATCTCTTTGCCTCATTCCCCCATCATCTTCCCTTCTATAAAATGGGGAGAACACCACTTCTATACTTGTTGTGAGAATTATTAGTGAAATGTTTCTAAAGTAATTTTAAAAGTGCCTTAAGCATAATTTTAAGAGTCAAAGCTAAGTATTGTGACTATCATATTTGTGGATACCAATATTATGACAAACTCCATTCCACTTGGAGACAGATGCAAACACAGCAGCACCTCCTACCCAGCCCCCCCAATCTCATGCTGAACCACAAAACTAATTACAGGCAGCTGCACAAATATTTGTCCTGCATCATCATTGAACCAATCTGCAGTTATACATGCAAAGTCAGGGGCCTTTTTCTTCATCAGTTCATGGATGGTGATGACCTCATTAGCCACTGCCTTTGCATTAACAGGTATAAGAACAGGGAATAGAAGAAATTCTGCTTCTCAGCAACTTGCCTTCCACAAGGTAGAGCCAATGAAACCAGAATTAAACATTTTGAGTCCAGGTTTATGCCCCACAGTTTTGTTTTCTATTGCATCTTCTGTGCTTCCCATCACAGGAGTTGAGGGCTCCAAGCCCCTGGCAGCCAGTCCCTCAGTCCTAGCTAGTTAATAACTTCTGCAAATTCATCCATTGTGCACACAATATTTTGAAACAGACCCTCCTTGTACCCTCTACTGCCACAACACACTAATCGTTTGCAAGGTAAGAAATCTCTGCAATTGCTCTTGCCCAGCAGCCGTATGGCTGGGTGATCCCCACCTCCATCCCCCTTAAACCAGCCTCATGTGTCATTCACATCATAGAGCAGCTAATATTCCTTCACTTCACTCGTTTCTCTATTGTCCTTCAATTTCTTCTCTGCTGCCTAGCAAATTCAATTGCTTTCGTATTCTTCATATTTGTGTTTTATATTCCTCCTCCTATGCTCCCCCTCCCCAATTCTGCAGTGCGTGTGTGTTTCATTACTTCTGGGTGAAATAACTGACGAGGGGGATCAGTCCACCTGAAAATTACTCTCCCTGGACCTAAATGAAACAGATGGGCATTGACGGTGTTTTCAGAGAAATTAATCAGCCTGGACTGGCGGCAGTGCCAGGAGCTCCATAGGCCCAATCTAGCCTAATGAATTCCAAGCTCTCTGTCTTAATAGCTCCTGACAAGACTAATTTACTCATGTAAGTGATTAGAGAGGGAATGATCTCTTTAATTGTTGCTTAAGACTCTTTTAGGCATCATGCAAGGGAAGAGGCGGCTGTTCTTTTCTAGTCAGGTAAGCGAGAATTCAGGGGGATTTTTTAGGTGAGAAGAGGTTAACAAAGAAGGGAATGTTGCTGATATCTTGGCATGCCTTCTTCCCCTACCCCCTGTAAGGTATTCCAAGTTGGGTGCAGTTTGGAGGGATTTGTCCTGCCTACAGATAACTGGATTCCCAGTGCTGACAACAAAGAGTACCTTTTGAATTAACTGAACATCTGAGAAAACATCCATTAACTTAACATACAAGATGCAGCCTACAGTTGCATGAAAGCAGTTATTAGAATGACTTCTGTATTCTTCAGTATGTCTCAATCAGTAGCAATCACACCTGAGAGAGTCATATTGTCATAGGTACATATCCCCCCCCACAGTAATTTCATGTCCGCCAGTGACACCTCACTGGGGAAAAGGGAATACTGCACTCCTACAGTTGTTCATTGCATGTGACAATAAAGCAAGGTCCCTTTTTGTGCCCACTGCTGGTAGAATTTAAAGATGCCACCACAGTGGTGAGTAAGCAGTGAGTAGGTGTAACCGTGATCAAAATCCCCTCAGGAAATGTAGGTTCTAAATAGCCAAAATGGTGTCAACTCTTGCCAAGAACTTAACAGCTGTTTGTCTATAGCCTCTACACCCCTTGTACATGTATAGCATTTAGGACTCCTTGGGTATGTCCATACTATGGGCTTAAGTCGACTTAAGAAAAGCCCTGGCCATATTTGGAGTTCATTAAGTCAGCTAAAGGGCTTCCTTAAGTCAACTTAATAACTCTTACTCTTTAAGTTGACTTGGGCATTAAGTCAACTTTATCAAGTATCCATCTAAGTCAACTTAAGAAGCCCCTATGTAATAACATGTGCCTGCTTAAGTCGACTTAAGCAAACACATTTTTTATTAGGACACTTTCTTAGGTCAACTTAACCAACTTTGTTAAGTCGAGTTAAGAGAAGGGTGGACTCACTAAGTTGACTTAATAAAGTCAACTTTAAGCAGACTTTATTAAGTCAACTTAATAAAGTTGACTTAGCTTTTGTAGTGTAGACATAGCCCTTGAGTGTGAATGTACACTCCATCAGTGCTTCTGGCGTAGTGGTGAAATATCCTCGACCAACCAGATGTACCCCAGCTCAGGACTTTTATAGCTTCCAGTTTTTTTTTTTTAATATTAGAAATGTATGCAAAAAAACCAACCAGATCAGTGGGGAGGACCAAAATTCTGTTTTGTAAAGAATTTTGACGTTTGCCTTCATTCTAATCAGGAACAATAATTGAAAATTTCAAAATTCTCCATAAAAGAAAATTCCATAGAAGTCTGGGTTCAGCCCAGTCAAAACATTTCAGTTTGCCTTTACTATGACATAAAAGTTAAAAAGTTAAAAGTTGTTTCAAAATGAAAGAAATGGTCAAACATTTAATTTTTGTACTGTCAAAACATCCTGTTTTGACATTGGAAGGGAAAAAAAGGGTGCAAGAAGTTCTGACAAAACTGTGGCAAAAGCTAGTTTCATAACCAGTTTCAACTTCTGCAGAACCCCACTTCTCTACCAGAAAATTTCCAACAGTTTTTCCAATAAACTTCAACTACCATTTCTGCTTAGTCCATGTAGTTGTTTTCCTCATCAGGAGTTTCTTTGGGGCAAAGTAGTGATTGTATTTGAAAGAGATGACAAATTTAGAGGATAGCAACACAGAGAAAGATAGAAATACTCTGTAAAGGGATTTATGGATTTCAGTGCTGCAGTAAGGGCTGTAGATAAAGTATATGTACATATGCAAAGTCCTACACAAGGAAAGAAAACAAATAGGACTGGTACAAAACAGGGTAGCATCATATTAAAAGTTTATTTTCTTGTTTCCTTTAGACCTTTTTCATTTAGCTTTTACAAAAGCTGTGAAAGGAGGTGCTCATGAAACTCTCTCTCAGGAAGTCATCTACAATATGAAGAAGTTTATGATTCTGGTCTGCTGTAGAACTCAAAGGACATGATTCTGTTCTCTTGCACTATTTTACAAACCACTGATAGGCCTTGCTACCTAAGATGCTGCCCATCACACACAGCACTCACATTCCAAAACAATATTGACTATTTTTTTGGAATAGATGACAATTCAGTTTACTAAGACACTGTATTCAGATAGACTATAACACGCAGAGCACTCCCTGAACATCCAGACCAATGTACACAAACTCATGCTAAGATACATAGCTGTGATTCACTACAAGTCAAATGACCATCTTAACTTGGATCTTGCCAGTCAGTCCACTGTGAACGTGTGGAAGGAGCAGTGGTCCCAAAACAGTGGAGTGCACGCTACTAATCATGCACACAATAATGCTGGGAGTAAATGAGGTAGCATGGAGTAAACACCATACTTACAGGCCCACTTCCAACCCTGTTCAGCCACCAGTCTTGCTCTGCCTCCAGGCTAGGATCACTCCCATGGGGGTGGGAAAGGGAGCACCACTCTGAGCCCCACTCCATCTCCAACCCCACTCCATTCTCTATCCCAGTCATGCTCCACCCCCAGGCACCACTCTGCCCTCATTTCCTCTCTGCCCAAAGCCACACTGTCTCTAGCCCCAGCTCCTACCTGATTCCCACTTCCATCCCTAGCTCCACTTTCTGCCCTAGCACTTCCCACCACTGCTGAGTAACCCTAAGCTATAGAGTAACGGGGAGGGAGACATATTCCATTACTGAGAATGGGGGATGCAACTAGAAAAGTTTGTTCACCACTGTCGTAGAGCCTTTCAAACAAGGTGTCTCAAGCCCATGAGTTCTCTCAGATGCATGTCAGCCAGGAGGGCTTTGCCACTGTCCTTGGCAATTTATAAATAAAATGTGCAAGACTCAATTTGGGGGTCCTGTCTGGATCCACAGAATTTGTGTCAGACTCAGCTTTTAATAGTCTATTGGAAAAACAGTCTATTGGAAAAACTCCTTCCTTCAGAGTAAGCCACACAGCCTCATTGCCTCGCAGATGAGCATGTTAGCTCCAGGCCTCATCTCACACTGTGAGCACTGCCCAGCAAGCCCAGCTGAAAGAGACTTTTGATAGAGACTTGTACACTCTTCTGTGACTAATGTACCTCAGCAGGTATTTACAGTGACACTCCAGCAGCGTTTTCCAAACCAAGCAGGATTTATTAGACAGTTGGCAGACAGCACTGGAAGTCCTTCGGTAGCATTGAGAAATACAGGTTAAAAGAAAGTTAATTCTGGCCAAACCATCAGTCAAGCTATAGGGATCACATCTTTAACTCTCCCTCTCCACCCTTCCCAATCCCATGCCTTGACTGCTTGGCAGTCAGCTTCCTCCAGTGACCAAGTCCTTATTCCCTGACTGATACATCTCAGTCTTTTTTCATCAAGCTGGGGTCTCTGTTGGGCTTCCCTGCTGACAGATGTGGGGCAAACCTCCTTCTACCTCCTTATCAGGCCCTAGATGTCAGTGTTTGGTCACTAGACTTCTTCCATTGTTTCTTTGGAATCCTGCATTAGCATGGATCACTTTCAGCACATTTGAGCCAGTTCCTTAAAGTCCTTATTTCCCTGCAGCCTCGAAAGCAATGGGCACTCTCATAAGAGAAGTTATATTGGGTCAGACCAATGGCCCACCTAGTCCAGTATCCCATCTTCCAGCAGTGACCAATACCAGGTACTTAGAAGGGAATGAACAGAACAGGCAATCATCAAATGATCCATCACATCACCCAATCCCACCTGCTAGTAAACAGAGGCTAGGGACACGTCAGATTTCAGATCATGGTTTTGAATCCCTGCCCATCCTGGCTAACAACCTCTGATGGACTTATCCTCCATTAAAACATATCTAGTTCTTATTTTAACTCTCTTACAGTCTTGGCCCTTGACCTTCACAACATCCTGTGGCAAAAAGTACTACTGGTTGTCCATGCATTGTGGGTAAATAACACTTCCTAATATACCTGGTCCACACCAGTCATATCCCACTTTATCTATCTCTTTAGCAAGCTCAGAAGTCCCAGTCTTATTGATCTCTCCTCATACGGAAGCTGTTCTATACCTCTAATTAATTTTGTTGCCCCTTTCTATATCTTATCCAATTCCAGTACATCTTTTTTGAGATGTGGCAACCAGATCTGCACATAGTATTCAAGATGTAGTCATAACATGGATTTTTACAGAGACAATATGATGTTTTCTGTCTCATCTGTCTGTTTCCAAGTGATTCCCAACATAGTTAGCTTTTTTGACTGCTGCTGTACATTGAGTGGACGTTCCCTGAAAACTATCCACAATGACTCCAAGATCTTTTCCTTGAGTGGTAACAGCTGACTCAGACCCCATCATTTTATACATATAGTTGGGATTATGTTTTCCACTGTGCATTACTCGCATATATTTACATTGAATTTCACCTGCCATTTTGATGCCCAATCACCCAATTTTCTGAGATCCCTTTGAAAATCTTCAGTCTGCTTTTGGACTAAACTATCCTGAGTGGTTTGGTATTATCTATAAATTTCATCCCCTTACTTTTTGCTCCATTTTCCAGATCATTTATGAATATTTTGAACAATACTAATCCCAGTATAGGCTCCTGAAGAGCACCACTGTTCACCTCTTTCCATTCTGAAAACTGACCATTTTTTCCTACCCTTTGTTTTTTATTTTAACCAGTTACTGATCCATGAAAGGACCTTCCCTCTTATCCCATGACTTTGCTTAAGGAGCTTTGGTGAGAACCTTGTCAAAGGCTTTCTGAAAATCTAAGTACACTACATCCCTTGTCCTCATGCCTCTTGACTCTTTCAGAGAATTCTAATACATTGGTAAGGCATGATTTTTCTTTACAAAAACCACGCTGACTCTTCCCCAACAAATCATATTTATCTATGTGTCTGATAATTCTGTTCTTTACAATAGGTTCAAACAATTTGCCTGGTACTGAAGTTAGGCTCACTGGCCTGTAATTGCCAGGTTCATTTCTGGAGCCTTTTTTAAAAACTGGTGTCATGTTAGCTAACCTCCAGTCATCTGGAACAGATACTGATTCAAGTAATAGGTTACGGACCAAAATTAGTGGGATTTTCTCCCACAAAAGCTCTTGCAATAAATAAATTTGTTAATCTTTAAGCACCACAGGACTCCTTGTTTTGTTATCCAGAATTAGTAGTTCTGCAATTTCACATCTGAGTTTCTTCAGAACTCTTGGGTGAATACTATTTGGTGCTGGTGGCTTATTACTGTTTAATTTATCCATGTGTCCCTCACTTGAGGTCCTACTGTTCCCCCAAGAGCAGATGTAACACTCTTAATTGTGAAGGCACAGAGGGAGACTGAGGCATATAGGATTCATAAAAATAGTATAGAAAATTCCCAGTTCTCCACAGGACCTCAGAACAACTGAATAAAAACAGGCCTCACACCAAAATTATTGGAAAGTCCTGATTCTGGTAAGCCATACTCTTTTAATCCCATCACACAACATCCTTGAATGGGATACCCCATAAATTTTGAAAGCCCTGTTGATGTTTCAGTAGCTGCTAGGTTCCTTCCAAATGAATTTGCATCATATGTACAAGTGAGGAAGGGTGGAATAGACAGATGAAGAAGGCCAGTGTAAATGAGGCCCTGATAAAAATCACAGTTATTAGCCTGCAGAAAGAAGCCCAGACCAACAGTCATGCACACATTGGACATACAATCAATCAATTCCTTCAGCATTAAAAGCCAGCCCCCAGTCCTGATTGAAGAGCACAAGTTTAATGGACTGAGAGCCTGGAAAGAGGCTGAGAAAGGCCCGATCAATTTCTACATTTACTAAAACTGATCACAAGCAAAACAAATACATTAAATAAAAAGTTTCATCTGTCAATCAAAATATTGCCATTGTTTTTGCAAGAGCACTATAAAAAAACAATCCCCTCTCTACCCAAACTCTCACCTCTTTGGCAACCAACCCAAGCAGGCAGACTGAATGGCTACGTTGACGTCTGCACATTTTGGAAGGTGTGGGGAACGGGAAAAGTCGCTGTCCAATGAAAGCCTCTCTCTCAGAATTTAAATTCCTTCTAAGCTCCCTGAGCTAAAAAATGCGGCACAGGACTCCTTGTTCATTTTGCTGAAATAGAATAACATGGCTACCCCTGTGGAGCAAATCTCCCCCGCCCCCCGCCCTCGATTTCTTGTAGCTGCTTCTGTGAGAACCTCTAGAACTTATTTACTTGCTTCAGTGGGAAGCTGGAAAGGAGAGGGAAGTACGCAACAAGTTAAAAGAACAAGAAGCCCAGGGGAGGTGTTTGATAAATATCTATTGCATTACCACAGCACCTAGAAGCCCTGCTCATGAACCAGGACCCAATTGTGTTATGCACCCTACACACGGTTATTTTACTATGCAGCCTATGAAAGGTTAGCACAAACAACAAAAGAGACTGAGGAAATCTGAGCACATATACAGTTTGTATGTTACACAATATTACTTTAATATAAAGTGCAGCTGGGCTATAATCCATTTCCCCATGTAATTTTTTTCCCCTGCTGGCACGTCTCAGACCAGTTAAATAAGATACAATTTTATTTATTTAAGTGTCTACTTCTGTTCCCTAAGGCATTTAGGTAATATTCACTCACACCCAGGACCCTGATTCTCTATTGCATCGTACCTTGTATGGTCATTGAAACTGGTGCAAAATGGGTGTCAGATGCTACCATTCTGGTCTGGCAGAGTTACAATTTCCACTGATGTAAGTGACTGACTATGTTGCTGAGCAATAGAGAGGTGGGCCCTCAAGTGGCACTGGAAAGAGATCTCTGCTGAGACTTGATCTTTCAAAGCACTGGGCTGAGTTCTCCCTGGGCAATGAAGCTTTGAGAGTGAAGGGTATTCAGCAGCAAGATCAAGTCTTTGCTCTGGAATATTTCAGTAATGGAAAGACATCCCCCCTCCAACCCGGTTTGCATATGAAGTCAGCCCAGCTTCCCTCAAGGGGAAGACACAAGATCTGATGGAGGGCAGTCTGTTCAGTTTGGTATCTTGCATCAACATCTTTAGCAAACACAGCACATGCTTCCCAGGAAACGCTGCATATTTTTCTAATTCTTTTCTTTTGAAAACAGTTCCATTGTCCCAGGTGGCCTAGGGCTTTTCCCCAGTTGGGCAATTTCAAAATTTGGCGCCTTCCGCGCTCCTCCTTTCTCCTTTGTCATTTTCACCCCCCCCCCAACAGGCCTGGAAACACAGTGCAATCTGCTCATTAACACAAAAGTGAAGCGCACTTACCCACTGGGGTATCCTCATTGATCAACAGGTACGTGTCAAAGAAATAGTTGATGAAGTATGGCAGCCGATTGCTCAGACCTGAGAAGATGAAGGAGAAAAAAAATAGGGCTTTTAATTTATTTTATCCTATTTCGTTTGTTTGGAAGGAGGCCGTGGTAGAGCAGTGCTCACAATAACAGCCGGCAGAACCTCGGGCCAGCCCTCAAGCTTTGCCTGCACTAGAGTGTTGACACTTGACACAAGCTATGCCGGCGAACAGCCACCGCTGTAATTAAACCGCTGTTGCATGTTCTTGCTTGCGTCAGTGGAGTGCACTCACACTACCACCTCGTGCATTGACACAAGGAGCAGCACACCATGGGTAGCTAACCCACTGTGCAACTGCATGTAGGGTGCTTTGGGAAAGGTTTGCAATGCCTCACAGGGCAGGCATGGCACCACATGATGACCATTTCTGAATCTCATCCTTCCACGAGCCTCCTGCTAGACTAAAACCTGCTTTTCAGCTGCCCTGTCAGCCAAACTGACATTGCTGAACACAAATACTAGAAGCCCAGACAAGTGTGTGCATGGGAGAGGAGTGCGTGACAGTGTGTATCAGGAGTGAGTGTGTCTGCACGCTGTCTCTAAGTTCAGACAGCAGTCAGAAGCAACCGGTCCTGAAGCAAAAGCTGGTGCAGACAGCCAGTGTTCCCTGTTCCCCACTCAGTGGAAACCTTTAGCCAGGCAGTAGCTGTGTGAGCTCTCCAGGCTGAGCAATGCCAGAGGCTTTGAAAGGGGAACGCAGGTCAGTGCAGCAAAGCTGAACACCGTGATTAGAGAGGTCATGGTGGGCATTGTGGGATAGCTCCTGGAGCCCAGTTATGGCACACAATATCTACATTGATGCTTTGTCATGCTACCTTTGCCACAAAAAGCTCTACTCTCAGCAAGGTAGTTTCATTTTGTGGCCACAGCACTGGAGTTTTGTCAGAGAGGGATCACTGGAGCATGTGTACCACCACTGATCTGTCACCAAAAGCTGTCTCGTGTCAACAAAACTCCATTGTGTTGGCTAGCCCTACCTCTTCAGACTGCCTGCAGCAAGTCACTCACTCTTCCACTGCCTTAAATCACCACAGCCTGAAGGACCCAGCTGGTCCCAATCTTCGCCCATGTGCCTGTGATAGACATGGTTACAGCTACAGTTACACTGCATACAAAACAAACCAGTCTTGTGGCACTTTTAAAGACTAACAAATCCATATATCGCATGAGCTTCATCAGACACTTGAAAACGGAGAACTTGCAGAAAGATCCCCATCTTCAAGTGTCTGATGAAGTGGGACTTCACCATGAAAGCTCAGGTGATAAATAAATTTGTTAATCTTTAAAAGTACCGCAGGAATTTGTTTCCTCAACTAGACTAACACCACTTCCCCTTTGGAACTTGTCCATGCTGCATAGAGGGTGTCAGTCTCAGGATGAGACGAGCTTGCACAAAGCCCTCCCTTAGGTCTCCGAAGGCAGCTCCAAAGTTAAATGCAAGCAGAACGGATTGTTTAGCATAAGTAGTTAGCACATATTGTAATAGAAATCATTCAAGGCAGAGTGGCCAATGAACTGCTGCAACTGTACAGGGCTGTTCCTATGGAAGGACGGGGCCCAGAGCTAATCCGCCTGTGAATGGCCCTTCCCTCCCCGTGCTGGTGGGATGTAGTAGGCTGGCTGAGAGCCCAGGCTCCGCGCTCTTGCTTCGCTCTTAAGGATGGGGTGAGGTGGGCTGGCGCAGAGGCCAGGGTCCACACTACTGCCCTATCCTTTGCCTTCTGCTTGCTGCCAAAGGCAGCGGGGGGAGGTGGAGGGGAGCAACATCATGGACCTGGGATGATCACTCCACTGGCTGCCCCCTACCTCCCCACAGGACGGCCCTACAGCCACAGGACACAGGAACGGTCCTCTGTAGCTGAGGTATCAGACCCCATACTCAGGAAACCTGCACAAAACTGTCAAGAGATGAGCCTGGCAGAGCTTTATTTCATTACACTGCTGGACACTAAAAATCATGGACTGCACAGAGATGCTGGATTTATAGTTTATTACAACACTCTGTAACCACCAACTCCCCCTCCTTTTCCTATGATTGTAGAGGTGTTGGGCAACCCAACCCCAAAGGGTCCATTACAATGTGCACTAACAGTCTGCTCCCCCTGCATTTGCCAGCATGCTGGAAGTACCTTTCCCAGACCTAAAGAAGGGCCACGTGTGGCATGAAAGCTCAGCTCACTCATCAACAGAAAGATACTACCTACCTCATAGTGCCTCTTTAGGGCTATACTGTCATTCCTGAGAAACAAATGGGGTCCAATACAGAATTTGGTTTTTGGGGCTCCGCAGCAGCAGGGAATCCACTGAGAACTGACAAACCAATCCATCACTGACTGCATCAGACAAAAGGAACCTTCCCACTCGCCTCTCACATCATGTTCAGAGATCCCTGTGAGAGGAGCTGCACAGATGCTTAGCCTGATCTACACCTAAAAGTTAGGTCAACCTAGGTGCATTGCTCAGGGCTTTGAAAAATGTCCCCTCCATGAAACGTTGTTAGGCTGACCTCACCCCTACTGTGGATGCAGCTACTAAGCCAATGGAAGAGTTCTTCTTAAACGTTACCTCTCGGAGCACCAGATTTACTATAGCAACAGAGAAAGCTCTTTAGTCCTGTGGTGTCTATGCTACAGCCATGTAGCAGCAGCTTTATACTTGCCGGATAGCTCTATCCTGAAAACACAAGATGGAATTTAACTGCCGGAGTGAAGTTTTGGTGGGGACATGAAGAAGGCCATGAATTTGTTGATCCAGTTTTCTCTCTCCCAGGCCTCAGGAGCTCAGATGAGGAGGCAGGGTAAATAAAAGCACTAAAGCAGCCCAGAACAAACAAAGAGAGAATACCCTAGCAGCCCAAACCAGTCACTGTGCTGCTGCTGACTCAGACCAGACTGGTGCAAGATGGTGCCACAGGCTCCAGTCATGGTCTGTGCTGGTCACTTGCTCGGCCCCTCAGTTTCCACAGTTTGCCCCAAGTGCGTGCAGTCTCTGGGGTGGTTGTTTTTCCTTGCTGAGTCTGTAGCTGAGTCACTACCTTGCTAGTCACTGGCTAGCCCAATGCAAAGTTGTCACTGCTTTGCTGTCTCGAACTTCTCTGCCTCATCATTCTCCTCTGTTGCCCTCCCTCATTTATATTGGACTTTGCCTCTTTCATGGGGTTCAGAGGTTTGTCTGCCTCCACAACTGACAACTCTTGCAGATGCATGTGGGTGTGCTCAGCCTATTTGCTTGCAGGTAGGAAAGGCTCTCTCCCCCCAACCTTCCCTGCCTGAGTCTCGAATAGACCCCGTTACAGAGGGGCACAGAGACAGATTTTCAGGCTGCCAATAGTGACCATTACTTTTTTTATTATTTTAATTTTGCCGGGTGATGAGTTGGTGGTGGGAGCAGCAGTGCGGGGATGGAAGACAGCAATTATTGTTTTAGCACATGATTAATACCTCACATTGTTCCCGCGGCTGACAGCCTTTTGCCTCGTCAGCCTTAATTCTGCCAAAGCGTCACTTTTTCCCTGTCGCACTATCACATTTCCTTATAATTGCCTCCTTTTGTTTTTAATAACCAGGATCAGTTATTCCAACTCCCTGTTTACTCAGCGAGAGCGAGGCTGAGAGCACGTGCACCTGTTCCCACCACTGCAGCTGTTGCCACTGCATGGACTGAGGCTCATTGGCTCCGAGAAACTTCAGGCTGGACCATGTGGACCAACAACTGCAGCCTAAACCATGGCAAAGATTAACTACTGTGGATTTACCATGGAAGCAAGGGGAAAGATGGATGCCAGGCAGCAGGAGAGATGTTGCAGATTTCCAAGAGGGTCTCATGTTGACAGTACTGTATTTGACAGATGGGTTTCCCTTGATTTCCAGCCAGGGCTGAAGTAGTCAGCATGCTCATTTATTAAGAGATACCATTTAACTGCCAAACGACAGACATTACCAAACAAAAGAAATGGAGGTTTTAATTGGCCTGTCACAAGCATTTTGTATCTGATTTCTGTAAGTTCCAGTTTTGGGCTCACCTGGAAAGCAGGAGTCAAGCTCTGAATACAGTGTCAGGTAACCTGAGCATGTCCAGCTGCCTCTTGCAACACAGTACACTCCGACAGGGAAGAAAATACCAAACCAGTCTTGGTAATTCAGCCAGCCCAGAACATTGCCTCAGTCCAGCCCCTTTGGAAAAGCCACAGAAATGCCACAGATGCATCCAGGAGGAAGGATGAGCATAGCCCAGGACCAAGACTGAAGAGGTCCAAGTTCAATTTCCTGGTTGTACACAGACTGTCTGAATGATCTCATATCCATCACCCTCTCTGTGCCTCAGCTCCCCACCTCCAAAAATGGGAACAATTCTACTGCCATCCGACCACTGCGTTTATTCTGCAAACTCTTCAGGGTTTGCACAACAGGGACTTGATCTCAGTTAGCACCTCCAGGCACTACTGGCAAACAAAGTAAAGACTTCCCTCCAAGTCACTTTACACTCTAAAACTAGGTCTTTATCCAAATAGCAGTAAAAAGAGGAAGAGGAAATGCTGGAGGTTGGGCTAGTTCCCCCCACCTCTAAATTTCCTGCACAGTCTCTTCCCCACAGTCTGTTTGTTTTGCACCATTCCCAATCAACTCCATACAGCAATATGAATGGTCTGTTAGTCTTAAAGTGCCACATGATGCCTTGTGTTATATATCCTTATTGCATAAGCAGTATTTCCAATCCCAAGCATTTCAAAAATCATGACATTTTTATACATGTAAGGTTGATTTATTTTTTATTGAGCCTTCAGGGGTCATTTTCAAGCTTTTATCCTCAACCATGAGAGCTTGAAAGCTTTTTTTGTTCCTCAGTGCATTTTTTTAGAGGGAAGTTGAGATTCTCAATAGCTCCATGACTTCAGGAGCTCAGGCTTTAGGGAAGTTAAGTCTTGTGACAGGTGTGCCTGCAAAAACCAAAAGCTGGGCTGCAAGGAACTGGGACTGTAGGGAACTGCAGTTAACATCAGGTCCTGGTGACTGTTGTGTTAAAAGGTATAAATAAAAATAACTGTGTTACATGAGCTCCCCATGTCTTCAGATGGAGATCATCACAGACAGGAGCTTACATTCAGAAGAGTGTAGAGCCAGTCAGCTGAAGAGAAGCCAGCAGGACAGGGAGATGCCTTGACAGCCAGGCTGAGCTACCCCATAAAGTCACAGTTGTGTATGTCTGAGGCGGGTGGATAGACAGAAGCACACAACTCAACAGCACATTTGGCACCCAAAAAAGCAGGGCCTGGAGAATTCAACATTCACGATTGATATTTGCTGAAAAACTCAAGAGACAAAAACATGAAATTCAAGGAGTTTGATAGTAGGGCGACAGTGACCATGAAAATGAGAACAACAACAGAACCTCCACTCTCCAGCAAGCCAACTGCTAATTCAGGAGAGAATGGCTGTGGGAAACCTTTCCACTGTAAATCTTAGCAACAGCTTACACTTGCTTTCCTAGTTCTTCCCTGCTTCCTCATCACTCAGTTCACTAGCTTCCCAGCATCTTGGCAGCAGGGGATGGTTCAACAGTTGCCACCTAAGAACCATCAATGCCCTCTAGTGGCATGAACTAGCAAGGCCACACTCAGAGACCAGAAAGATGAGCTCTGAAATCTGCTCAAGTTCCACTTCCTACTGAATGTTCCTTAGGGAAAAGCAGAAAGTAGTAATAAGCTCTTCCTTTTCTATAAGTTATTTGAACCAGAAAACTCACTCTGCTATACCAAGGGTCTGCAACCTGTGGCTCCAGAGCTGCATGCAGCTCTTTGGCTGCTCCCTTGCAGCTCTGGGCTCCAGACTCTACCCTGCCACCAGGGGATCTTGTGGGTGTCCTGTCCCTGACTCCAGGCTCCCCAACACCACTGGGGTACCCTGCGGGAGGCCCATTCCTGATTCCAGGCTCTTTCTCCCAGCCATGGGACCTTGTGGCAGGCACCCTGGTCCAGCTCCACCCAACCCTCACCAGAAGGCTACACCCATTGTGGCTCTCAAAACACTTGGTTATTGAAGTTTTTAAAAAGGCTCTTCTTATCTTTTGGGTTGCCGACCCCTGTACTATACAATTCTACATGACAGTTACAAAAACCCTGTGAAATATAATAAAGAATAACTAACCTTACTAAGTATTTTCCATAGGACTGTATTAAGTTTCTGGCAAACTTTATTAGCGTCCTCTCAATTAAATTACATAAGACCTACTCTTAAGGAAGACACCTCCAGCCCTGTTCTAGCTGCATGCACAGGATCAAAGGAGAGCTGTGCGTGCATACCTCTGAATTGGCAGACTGATGCCCTCCATTTCCCACAGCCCACGCCGGCCCGCTGTTCAAAGGCTGATCTGTAAGAGAGAAACTCTATGTGCACTGGACACTATGTATGCTAGCACCAAACACTGCCTACTACCTCAACAGCCACCACAGTAATTGGGGATTGAATCCCAGATCATCAGCACTATCTTCTTAATCCAACCCCCCCGCCCCCCAATGCCAAACAAAATATACAACCAACCACTGGCCTCTAACACTGAAAACTCCTTTAGCCCCAAATAGTGGCTATAGAGCAGGGGTGGCCAAACTTATGGAACTCAGGAGCCACACAAGTTGGTTATTAAACCTTCAAGAGCCACACTGCTGCATATAGCCATATACTTTTACCTACTAGATTGACTTGCTGACGCTCTTCCACAAGCCACACTTTTTCATTCAAGAGCCACATGCAGTTCCCAAGCCACAGTTTGGCCATGACTGCTATAGAGTCACTAGGACCAGCCACCAGGAGGAGACAGGATCATCATTACACTGCTCCTACATACTCCCAGAACACTTCTGAAACGAATTACAAGGAAATGCTCCCCTCCCCCAGTATCTTGAGTATCACCTGAGAAGCAAAGATTACAGAACACAGCATGAGACACACTGAAGCAGAGTATAGGGAGGTTTAATTACATTGTGCTGTGACACAACTTTACAGCATGATGTTATCTGGCTGCACAAATCTGACAGTTATGGAAGCTAGTTTAAAGGTGCTATGGGCTGCTTGGCAGGATACTGGTCAATCTCACTCAAAATTCAAACCTACAAAGGCAGACCCAGGATGGGTGGATACCCTAGTCCAAGTCTTCCCATTGACTGATTAGTTCTGATGTCAATTTGAGAGCTCACAACAACGTTCATGAAGTACTGATAGGAAATGCAAACACTGGGTACTTCGTGCTGCCATAGGAAGCAGCTGGCTGACTAACACAGATGATGTCCTTAGTTGGGTGGTGAGATGGGAAGAAGCAGGGAAAGGCTGACAGCAAAGTATTGGTTTCATTAATTAAAGGTGCACACAGCACCAACTAAAAGAAAGCAAGCCAGAAGTAATAATTCCGGGGAGGACCAGCTAGCTTGACCATGGTGCGCTGATTTCAGTTTCTGAGTCTGGGGATGTTTAATAGCAGTGAATGGTGCTAGCACAGGAGGTAAAGGGCAAAGAGTGAAAAAAGCTCACAATCATGTGTTTGCAGGAAGATGATACATCACTAAGATGCCAAAACTCTAAGGGGGAGCGAAGAGGCAGATTTTACACGTGCAGGTTAAATAGAGTGCAGAGGGAATCAGGGGGAATAGTTAACATCAAAGTTTTACCTCTCTGAAGACTGGATGCAAACTCAGGTTGTCACAACAGCACCAAAACAAGTTTGGTGGCTTCACTCTATTCCCGTGTCTGATATCACCACATAATTAATCAAGAGACAGCCTGCTTGGGAGAGGCTCCCAGCGCCCCAGTTTAGGGCTGCAGTGAGGTGAACAGGCAGAGATCAGTGCTGGAAGCTTTGACATGCCTGGTTCTAGCTGGTGCTTTTGGATGTACTCTTTCCGAAGTGGCAAAACTCACCTTTAGAACTAAGGAAACAACCACCAACTAAGAGGTATCAGCATTTTGTGTATGACGGTGGAGTCAGGAAATCTACAGGCCTATCGTGGTTCCCACAGCGACCATCTAATTCACTTACCCTATACCTAAAATAGGGATGATGCTTTTTTCATGCCTGAATCACAGAAGAAGAGAGCCACACAACCAGCATTCGTGACGTGCCCTGGATTCCAGTGCTAATAAATAAAATAAATAAAACATACAGAAGAAACAGTTCATTTAATGCTAATTACTTTTCTAGAGGGCTAGAAGTCAGTGAGCACTGACTGGTGCTCCAAAACGGGAGCTTTAGGGGAGGAAAGATAGGAGAGAGTCAGACAAAATTCACAAAACCAGAAAGACCGTCTCTGTGGAATGCAATTTTTTAAAATTGTAGTTTAAGTACTTGCCGATAATCGACCACTGAAGTCTCTGCACGCCCTGCTGGGCAGCAGCTTTCTCAGATCACCTGCCACATACAAAGCGACCTCTGAGTAACAGGCATTTCATTTCAAACCCCTAGTGGGCAGTTTTTTCTAAAGGCTGAATGGCCTTGGCTTTGTAGAGAAGATTCCTCTTGATTCATGTGAAGCCCTTATTTATATTATACAGTACATTAGAAATAATGGCTGCGGCTTCTAAAACAGCTGTATCAGGATGTTTGATGTATTTCAGCTGTCAGATCACAGCACACATGCAATCCAGCTACAGTGTTTGGATTCCCGAGGGACAGACCAACCTAGGACAGAGCAAAGGGTGGGGTCCTGAAGCATGACTTCTCTCTTCATCTGTGCTTCTCCATATAAAGAGCAAGTAATGTCTCTGACATGATGCTGTCACCAAGAAGATGGGCTGTCAAAAATCAGAAGGAAAGGGAAAAAAGAAGAGCTAGGGGCACAGAGGCGGGAGAAAAAATCTTTGGGAAATATTATTTTATATTATATAAATGTAAATTGGTGATACAGGATACGAAGAATGAAGTCAACCAGAAACCATTTTGAATCAATTTAAATACGTAGAGACGGACTTGAGTCTTCAGCTGTCCCAAACTCATGCTAGGCACAATTATGGGGAAGGCAGCAAAGGCTCCATTTCCCTAAAGCCTGGGGCTGGCCCGGAGATAAACAGGCCCCCAGAACAGGAGAGCTATCTAGGGACCATTCCAATGAACAGGGATGGCTGGAGGGACTTCACTGCCAACCATCCCTTCTCCCCTCCCTGGCAGGCCCTCATCTGCTCCCAATGGGAAAGAAAGCAGGTGTCAGACAACTACGGCTTTATGCTAGTGGGGGAAACCTGGTCTTTTCCTTTAGGTGAGCTTTAAATCCTCACTGGAATGACACAAGGGGACTTAATCTGGGTTGAGTATGTGGCACATCTGTGCTGCTACATATTAGCAGGGAAAAGAACAATTACTGCAAGCATCCAGTGTTATCAAAGTGAGACCTGTTTGCTATTGTTTCTCAGAGATTACATGCAAGCAAATGGACCCCCACGCTAAGAGGCCTCACCCCACCAATTATTCATGAGTGATCCCAGTTTTCATGGGGCTGCACTAGAGGCTTTCACAACAGAAATAAGCCATTTGAAACTTAGTTGAATAATCTGCCAGGACGCAGTACCATTTGCAGCAGGCTCCTGATAGGACGCTGCAGAGCTCACAACAAGCTTATTCTCAGCAGCAATGTTAGAGCTCTTGCAGCTCCAGATGCAACACCACACCAGGGAGGAGTGGGAACCATTTCTCCTGTATTCCCCAGCATTCCCAAAAGTTGGACACCACCACTGCTTTTATAACTATGACACGGGCCCCTTCAAAGCGCAGACATAAAAATAGCTTTTAAAACAAGTTAAGCCTGGGTGCGAAGCTTGGGAGCCTTCTCACCCTGCCTGGGATTTGCATTGTGTTACATTGTTACCTTGCCATGTGGGAGTTTTGCCAGGTGGATGTTTAGAGGGCTGCTGCTGATCTTGTCGACACTTTGGCACTGAACTTTGGCTCATTTCTCACATGCACAAAAATCTGCTGTTAACATCATTAACATAGCAGGAAATTCAGGGGGACAACAGCAGAGCAGTCTCCTTTTCTTGCATGAACCTGTCAATACTCCATTGGGATTATAAAACTGTTTCACAGTTAAGGAATGGGTGTTACTGCCTGGAATATATTAAACAATTAGTTTAATAATCTGGTTGCTGAAGTCTGCTTAACAGTGAGGAGAAAGTGCTGCCACATACTGTGGTAATGGTCCTGCTCTCGTGTAGCTACTGTTGGCTTCCACTTTATAGATTAGCGTTTTGTCTGCTTGTTTTAATTTCCTTTAGGTTTTATTTACTCCCTTTTAATGCTGCTATTCAGCCAAATAAACACCATAAAGAAGAAATAATATTCTCCCTCCACTCACACTCCCTCAGCACAGGTTTTACCTACCACAAGATCATTAGGTATAGAAGAGAATCAATGGCTGACAGGCTGGGTGTCCTTTCCTCTTACTAGAAAGCCTTTTGACTCTGTATCTACCCAAGGAAAATGATCTGATGCTAACACACTAACTTGTGAGTGATTTCCCTGCTCAGCTCCTCCTCCTCTGGGGTTGAAGATGAATTTCCTAGTTTAGCTGGGAAAAAACTATGTCTAACACCATTAAAGAAAGGTTTTCTGACTTAGGACTAGAAGTTTGAACTAGCAATGAGGCTATCCCCAAATCTCCCCTTTCCTACCCCACTTAGGGTCATCATCAGGACAGCATGGCATTTCCAGAAGCTACTAAGGATGCTAATGTGTCACACATTTCCGTCCCCTTGGTGCCTGATACGCAGAGGACAGGGGTCTGTGATAGTTCCAGCTCTGGGACTTAGCCCTTTACTATAGGGGCTTCTGCTTTTTTTTTTCCCTGGAGAGGGTCCCATTTATGATTAAGCTAATGGTTGTCCCAGTAGGAAGCTTGGAAAGGGGACTGAGAATTTTGCCAGGCATAAACCTCTATATTGGTCCTTTTAGGAGCACCTTTTTGTCATGCAAACTTTTGTCTGCCAGGATATTTCTGGGGGGTGGACACCTCTGGTAATCATGCCACAGATTTAAGCCTCCTCTTATAGCTTTATAGGCGTTGACTTTAGGTACCCACATTTGAAAATGTTGACCTAACTGATCTTCCAACCTGAGCATGTTAGAGATTTCCTCAATTTCTGGATTCAGCTAGAGGTCTTTCCCTTCACTTAAATCCTCCTTCTAAAAAGCAGGGTGGGGGCACACTCATGGTCTTGAATTTCAATTTGGCAGGGGTGCTGGGGGTAATTTAAATTTAATTTAATTTAAATTTGGTGCTGTGCGTTACTTCACTTATTGGGCTTCCTCCCATTTTGAAACACATTTCTTACGGTGTTGTTAATAAAGGCTACTATATACGGATACTTTTCAAGCTCACTTGGATGGGGAAAAATAGCAGAAGGCATGATATTCAGAAACTATACACTGAAGTGAAAGATAATTTAGTTGCCACCAACAGTGGTATTGCTGCGCCCACCCTAGCAATACTGCTTTAGTTTTAGACAGATGCTGCCCATTCAGTGATATTAATTTTTGACACACAAGGCCACAGGAATACCTATCACATTGATAATAGCTCTATCACAACCACCCCATCCCCTTTTTAATCCCAGGACAGGGAATGCCCAATCATAACATTAAGGTATATGTCCCACTGCCCTCTGCAGGACAGAATGAGGGGCTCCCTGAGGTGCATCTCCAGATTTTGGAGAGAAGAAGAGAGGCCCTTGGTGACAGAAAGTCAGGTTAGGGACTACCTAAAGAAGCTGGATGTGCACAAGTCCATAGGGCCAGATGACCTGCATCCGAGGGTGCTGAGGGAGTTGGCCAATGAGGTAGCAGTACCGTTGGCCATTATCTTTGAAAACTCGTGGCAAACAGGGGAGGTGTCAGAGGAGTGGAAAAAAGCAAATATAGTGCCTATCTTCAAGAAAGGGAAAAAAAGAGGATCCAGGGAATTACAGACCTGTCAGCCTCACCTCAATCCCTGGAAAAATCATGGAGCAGATTCTCAAAGAATCCATCCTGAAACACTTGGAGGAAAACAGAGTGATCAGGAACAGTCAGCATGGATTCACCAAGGGTAAATCGTGCCTGACCAACCTCATTGCCTTCTACGATGAGATGACTGGATTTGTGGATGCGGGAAGAGCTGTTGATGTGATATACCTTGACTTTAGCAGGGCTTTTGATACAGTTTCCCACAGCATTCTCATTGGCAAGTTAAGGAAGTATGGGTTGGATGTGTGGACTGTAAGGTGGATAGACAACTGGCTAAATCAACGGTTTCAGTGTATAAGAATCTATGGCTCTATGTCTAGTTGGCAACCAGTAATAAGTGGTGTGCCCCAGGGGTCAGTCCTGGGGCCAGTTCTGTTCAATATTTTCATTAATGATCTGGACGATGGAATTGGTTGCACACTCAGTAAGTTTGCAGATGACACCAAGCTGGGGGAAACAGTAGACATGCTGGAGGGCAGGGAGAAGATTCAGGAAGACCTTGACAAATTGGAGTAGTGGGCCAATAGAAATCTCATGAGGTTCAACAAGCACAAGTGCAAAGTCCTGCTCTTGGGATGGAAAAACACCATGCATTGCTACAGGCTGGGGAGCAATCAGCTAAGTAGCAGCACCATAGAAAAGGACCTGGGGGTTCTGGTGGATGGGAAGCTGGATATGAGTCAGCAGTGTCCTCTTGCTGCCAAAAAGGCCAATGGCATACTGGGCTGCATCAGAAGAAGCATCGCCAGCAGATCGAGGGATGGGATCATTCCCCTCTATTCAACACTGGTGAGGCCGCATCTGGAATACTGCGTCCAGTTTTGGGCTCCCCACTACAAAAAGGACGTGGAAAAATTAGAAGGACTCCAGCAGAGGGCAACAAAAATGATCAAGGGGCTGGAACATAAGACCTATGAAGAAAGACTGAAGGAACTAGGCTTATTTAGCCTGCAGAAGAGAAGACTGAGGGGGGATTTGATAGCAACCTTCAACTACCTGAAGGGATGTTCCAAGGAGGATGGAGCCTGGCCGCTCTCAGAAGTAACAGAGGATAGAACAAGGAACAATGGTTTCAAGTTGCATCTGGGGAGGTCAAGGCTGGATATTACGAAAAACTTTCTTACTAGAAGGGTGGTAAAGCATTGGAATGGGCTACTTAGGGAGGTGGTGGAATCTCCATCTTTGGAAATGTTTAAGGCCCGGCTCGATAAAACTCTAGCTGGAAAAATTTAGTGGGAGTGGTTCTGCTGTTTTTGGCAGGGAGTTGGACTAGATGACCTCATGAGGTTCCTTCCAACCCTATGGTTCTATGATTCTATGATTTCTTGAGCTGGATGAGGTGTGGGAGTTGCTCCTTTCTTTCATCTGCTGGAGACTTGTATTTCTCAAGCCATCATCGCCTCCACATTGCTTGTGTCTCTGCTCCTTCAGGTCTCAGCGACTTTTAGTGGGCACTATTTTGAGAACTCAGAGCTAGAGCTAATGCTGTATAACACCATAATTCTTTTACTCCTAACTACAGGAAATCATGTGAAGAGGGGCAACTAGAATTGACGTGCCGGAGAAGAATCAAGACAGCAATCAGAGGGACATGATCTCACACAGTGGATGCATAAGGACTGCCGCTCTACTGGGGGCACCCTATGAAGGCAGGATGACAGGTACACCAAACCTCAGTTTCCTTTTTTATCTGATCACGGCAGAAAAAGAGCCTGTCAGTGTCTGACTCAGAGCCTTCTTCTGGGCATAATTTATTCATATACACAAGTACAGTAATTCCCCAAAGCCTTTATGGTAAAACCATTCTCCAGTTCTTACAGTAAGCAGATACACACATAGCAGGTTTTCCGTTCCTTGCTACAGGGATATGGCCTCCAAACCTCATAGCCAAGAGTCAATAGCAGAACTTAGTTGCAGGAATGACCGTTCTCATGACTCCTCAACCACCACCCTCCTTCAGTGAGCTCCCATAATGCTTCACTCCCCAGCCATCCCTGCCTGTGTCTCCAACGCCTACTCAGGGAACATCTGTGATCAACCTCTTATTCCTAGACTCTTCCTGCACCTCCCAACACAAGTTTGGCCAAAAAGGGGTCCACCTCGTGCAGTTTTGCACTCCCTGTACAGATCCACCTTCCTGCAATAACCCTCTTGCCTCTGGACTCCGCTTCCCCAGACCAAGTGGGATCTTTCCCTTTCCCAAGGGGGCTGCTGCCCAAGCCTGTTGCTTGTCAGACTCCAGCTTTGGTCAGTTCCAAGCAACAGTTTCTTTCTGACTTTCATCAGAACTTCTCTCTTTCTTGCTCTCTTGTGTCCCGTGGAGCTGCAGCCAAACCCCTCTTTGCCAGTTCTCTGCTACTCTGTCCTGTAGCACTCCTCCAGAAGCTCACACCTTTCCTTCACTGTCCCTCTCAGGCACCTCTCACCTACCACTTCCCAATTCTCCAGTTCTGCATGCAGACAATTCTTCCATACCCTCTGACTACCCAGTCTACTCTGCTAGGACCTAGTGCCCTCTCTTCAGCCTAACTGGGAGACAGCTGGGATGAGTACAAGAGCACCAGACCCTGCTCACTTTAGAATGGCTCAACACGCTTTGGCAGAGCATCACTTTCATAGAATCATAGAATCATAGGGTTGGAAGGGACCCCACGAGGTCATCTAGTCCAACCCCCTGCCAAAAAAGCAGGACCACTTCCACTAGATTATCCCAGACAGGGTTTTGTCCAGCTGGGCCTTGAACACCTCCAGAGATGGAGATTCCACCACCTCCCTAGGCAGCTTATTCCAATGCTTCACTACTCACCTAGTAAGGAAGTTTTTTCTAATATCCAGTCTGGATCTCCCCAGCTGTAACTTGAAGCCATTGCTTCTCGTTCTGCCCTCTGTTACTACTGAGAACAGGCGAGCTCCATCCTCCTTGGAGCAACCCTTCAGGTAGTTGAAGGTTGCTATCAAATCCCTTCTCAGTCTTCTCTTCTGCAGGCTAAATAAGCCTAGTTCCTTCAGTCTTTCTTCATAGGACTTATGTTCCAGCCCTTTGATCATTTTTGTTGCCCTCCACTAGACTCTCTCTAATTTGTCCATGTCCTTTTTGTAGTGGGGAGCCCAAAACTGGACACACTATTCCAGATGTGGCCTCACCAGTGCAGAATAGAAGGGAATGCTCCCATCCGTCAATCTGCTGGCAACACTTCTTCTGATGCAGCCCAGTATGCCATTGGCCTTTCTGGCAGCAAGCGCACACTGCTGACTCATATCCAGCTTCCCATCCACCAGAACCCCCAGGTTCTTTTCTATGGTGCTGCTATTTAGCTGATCACTCCACAGCCTGTAGCAGTACATGGTGTTTTTTCGTCCCAAGAGCAGGATTTTGCACTTGTGCTTGTTGAACCTCATGAGATTTCTATTGGCCCACTGCTCCAATTTGTCAAGGTCTTCCTGAATCCTGTCCCTGCCCTCCAGGGTGTCTACCATTCCCCCCAGTTTGGTATCATCCACAAACTTACTAAATGTGCAATCTATCCCATCATCCAGATCATTAATGAAGATGTTGAACAGAACTGGCCCCAGGACCAACCCCTGGGACACACCACTCGTTACTGGTTGCCAGCTTGACATGGAGCCATTGATGCCTACACGCTGAAACCGTTGATCTAGCCAGTTGTCTATCCACCTTACAGTCCACACATCCAACCCATACTTCCTTAACTTGCCAATGAGAATGCTGTGGGAAACTGTACCAAAAGCCTTGCTAAAGTCAAGGTATATCACATCAACGGCTCTTCCCGCATCCACAAATCCAGTCATCTCATCATAGAAGGTGATGAGGCTGGTCAGGCATGATTTACCCTTGGTGAATCCATGCTGACTGTTCCTGATCACTCTATTTTCCTCCAAGTGTTTCAGGATGGATTCTTTGAGAATCTGCTCCATGATTTTTCCAGGGATTGAGGTGAGGCTGACAGGTCTGTAATTCCCTGGATCCTCCTTTTTCCCTTTCTTGAAGATCAGCACTATATTTGCTTTTTTCCAGTGCTCTGGCACCTCCCCCGTTCGCCATGAGCTTTCAAAGATAATGGCCAACGGTACTGCTATCTCATCGGCCAGCTCCCTCAGCACCCCTGGATGCAGTTCATCCGGCCCCATGGTCTTGTGCACATCTAGCTTCTTTAGGTAGTCCCTAACCTGACTTTCTGTCACCCAGGACCTCCCTTCTTCTCTCCAATCTACCGTACGTAGTGTAGTGGGCTGGGAGCTGGCCCTACCTGTGAAAACTGAAGTAAAAAAAGCATTGAGCACTTCGGCTTTTTCCTCATCCTCTGTCATGAGGATACCTGCCCAGTTCAGTAAGGGACCTACACCATCCCTGATCCTCTTCTTGTTATTGATGTACTTGTAGAACCCCTTCCTGTTATCCTTCACATCCCTTGCTACCACAACTCCATTTGTCCTTTGGCCTTTCTGAGTCTATCCCTGCAGTCCCGAGCAATATCTTTATATGACTCCTTAGTCATCTGTCCCTAGCTTCCACTTCCTGTAAGCTTCCTTTTTATGCTTCAGCTCAGCACAGAGCTCTCTGTTAAGCCACACTGGGCGCCTTCCACATTTGCTGTACTTTCTCTTTATCAGAATGGTATCTTCCTGTGCCCTTAGTAGGGTTTCTTTAAAATGCAGTCAACTCTCTTGGACACATGTCCCCTTCAGATCAGCCTCCCAAGGGATCCTGCCCATCAGTTCCCTGAGGGAGCCAAAATCTGCTTTTCTGAAGTCCAGGGTGTGCGTTTTGCTTCTTTCCTTTAATCAGCATCTTGAACTCAATCATCTCATGGTCACTGCTACCCAGGTTGCCATTCACTTCTACTTCCCTGATCAATTCTTCTCTATTTGTGAGCAGCAGGTCGAGAGGTGCAAGGCCCCTAGTTGGTTCCTCCAGCATTTGTACCAGGAAGTTGTCCTCAACAATCTCCGAAAACTCCCTGGGTTGCCTGTGCACTGCTGTATTAGCCTCCCAGCAGATGTCAGAGTAATTGAAGTCCCCCATGAGAACCAGGGCCTGTGATCTGGAAACTTCTGCCAGTTGTCCATAGAATGCCTCATCCACCTCCGCCTTCTGATCTGGAGGTCTATAGCAGACACTCATCATGACACACCCCTTGTTGCTCTCCCCTCTAAACTTAACCCACAGACTTTCAGCTGGCTCGTTTCCACTTTCATAATGAAGCTCTGAGCAGTCACAGAGCTCTTTTACATATAGTGCTACTCCTCCCCTTCTCCTTCCCTGCCTGTCCTTCCTGAACAGTTTATACCCATCCATTGCAGAGCTCCAGTCATGCAAACTATCCCACCACATCTCTGTTATCCCAATTATATCATAGTTCTTTGCGCCAGTACTACCAATTCTTCCTGCTTGTTTCCCAGGCTCCTCGCACTTGTGTACAGGCACCTAAGATACCAGGCCCATTGCCCTACTTTTCCATTTTGATTTTCAATTCTATTGTATCTACCTCCCTGCATTTTCTCTTGGTGTTGACCTCTCCCACTTGCCTCAGGTATTAGGGCTTTGCTTCTTATTGTCTCCGTATTTTGGTTTGTTGAATGTTAATGATGTAAAACTGCTTGCAAGTATGCTGCACAAAATATGAGGGCAGGGGGGCCAAATCCTCAGGTGTTCTGCATCCAGCCAGAGTGCTGCTGCCAGTGCACACTGGCTCCAAAACTTGTGAAGCATTTCCAAGGAAAACGCTCTGAAGTAAGGGTGATCCTGCAATAGCATTCCAGCCCCTGGGTGAAAAGAGACTGAGACATAAGAGGGAGCGCTCACCACCCTAGCCAAGCTCTCTAATTAAGCATGAATGGCCAGCTTCTAGCATCTAATGGAGTGGGATTTTCTCCCATGAAAGCTCATGCAATAAATAAATTTGTTAGTCTTTATGTGCCACAGGACTCCTTGTTTCTTTTTCTATAACTCAGATGACAGTCATGCATCATGCCCCATGCTGACCGGGCCTAAGCATAATGTGCTAAGCTCCCTCCCACATCCCAGATGACAAAGACTTTAACAATTCTTTCTATTCCATTTAGGGACAAAAGCCCCACAGTACAGCCATGGCTGGCCTGAGCCAGCAGCTGATTTGGGCTTATGGGATTAAGAACTGCTGTTGAGACCAGGGGTTCCCAACCAGTGTGCCAGAGTGTGCTGCAAGCATGCCTAGGAGCTGGAATTAAAGTTCCCTCCCTGCTCAGCCCAGCCACCTGGGCTGTGCAGGGCAGGGAAAAGGCAGGGGTTAAAGTAAGGGGAAAGGCACCTATTCCAGGCCCCCTATTTTTAGGCAGGCAGCATTCTGGCTCCCTAAAAATAGAGGAAGGCACTAGCATGGGGAATTCCAGGGGTCGCCCTAAAAATAGCGGGAGCAGCCCAAACTGGTGGCTCTACCTTAAACCTGGCTCCACCTTAAGCCCAGCCAGCAGAGAGCTGGGAGAAGCTGGGAGTGTGTGAATGTCCCCCTGCAGGGTGGAGCAGCTTTTGGCAGCCAGCCTGCAAACAGCCAGGTAAGGGCTTTGGGGTTCGGGGGGGGGGGCTGCTGGGGGTTGTGTGGGGTAGGTGTATGTGTGTGTGTGTGTGTAGCAGAGGTGGGTGGGAGTGGATGTGTAGCAGAGGATGTGTGGCTGGGGTTGTGGGGTGGCTGTGGGGGGGGGGTGTAGCTGGGGGCTGGAGGCCTAGTTCTGGCCCCTGCAGTGAGGGGAGGGTCCATCACAGGCAGCAGGGGGCTGGGGGAGGGGAGGACAGGACCCACTGAGGTGGGAGGGAGCAGCAGTGGGGTGAGGATTTGCCCTGGGTGGCAGGGAGCCACTGTGGAGAAGGGGGAAGTGGGTGCTGAGCCGTGCTCCCGTGCCCTACCTTCCCACTCCCCAGGTTCCCTCCGTCCCCCCAAAAAGCCACTCCTGTTCTTCCTTCCTCTCTCCTCTCCTGCCCCCTTGTGCTGTTCCCCACATGGCTGCCCTCATCCTCTTTTGCCAGCCCTGCCCTGCTCTGCTCTGACTCACTTCTGCCACTGCATACCACCCCTGCTCTGCTACCCTACTACCCCACATAGGAGCATTTCCAAAACACTTTGCCATGGTTCATGAACATGCATAAGTAATTTAAGTTAATTTGAATATTCAGGAGTTTTTTAACGGTGGTGTGTCTCAAAGAATTTGAAGGTCTCAAGGTGTGCCAGGGCAGAGAAAAGCTTGGGAACCGCTGGTGTAGACATTCAGGCATCTGTGTATACCTTACCCCCTTGCAGGATCCCTGAGCTCAGACTCCAACCAAAGGGCCTGCCCTGTATCTGAAAACAGGTTAATGGGAGGGGCATGTCAGAAAACAACACCATAGTTGGGATGTCGTTGGCCCACAGTGCATGAAACGGAGAGTGGACATCCACTACTACCCCCACCCCAGGAAGTGCCAGCTGGTTTGGCAAGTGTCCGTAACATGTGGAAGTCTGCAAGGGTTTCTCCCCTCATTAAATACGTCCCAGCAGAACATAATGGAGCAGACAGAGTACTCATTGTGTGCATTTTCTTAATAGGTCTTATTTTCATAAGCGAACCTCTCTCTCTTACTCACACACACACACAATTTAACATATACAGTATGAAACTGACTTAAAACTGCAGACCCTGACTCTCTCTTAGGACCCCTCTGACAGCAAACTTTGTTGGCACGTCAGCAGCAACAATCAAGAACTGATAGACTCAGTCAGAGGTCAGAACTGATCTTCCCCACTTATACTTATTGCCTTGGGGTAATGTCTAGGAACCCCAGACACAGAGCAGGACCCCACTGTGCTATGTATATATTCACATAAGGCAGATCTGCCCCAGGGTGCTTACCACCTAGGCACTGCCCACACCCCATTTTCAAGATGACTAGTCTCTTCCGTGGCTTCTCACAAAGGCCCCAATCTAACAATAGCTTCAATCACAGTTGGCAGACTAGGGAGATCACATACTCAGCAGACAGATGAAGACTTTTTGCTCCAAAAGAGAAACTCCAGACATGCAACTGTTAAGCTGTTTAACCACCATCACACAGCCTGAAATAGAAAGATAGGCCAGCAAAAAGGAAGGAAAGACAATCAAGCATTGAACAGAGAGAAGCTCCATTTACCTGAACAGACCAACTCCAAGACCAAGAAGGAGAGCAGAAAGTTGCTGGCAACAAAACGACACTTCATGGTTCCTGACAAAGAAGAAAAGAGGCAAATTTACCATCTGAAGTTTAATCAGAGGATGGCATCTTTCCCTCAAAGCACACTGATGTAACTACAATGAGGTGCAAAATCCCATCCCAATATGTGTTACTATAATGACATTTGAAAACACAAACACTATTACCACAAACTAAGTGAGAAGTCCAGACTGTATTGTCTCAAGGAGATAAAACCAGGGTCCTGCAATTAGGAGACGGGAAACCCATGAAAGCATCATCCACACAAGAGCAGGGTACAGAGGGAGAAATTCAGAAAGTCCATGAAAAATGACATCTGACAGTTACTGTCACCCATCCCAAGGCCATCACCAACCTCACAAAAGAAACAAGTTAAAGCTAGCAGTATGTAGTCATGCATTGTTTTGGCACAGAAAGCAAAAAGATGTCTCTTTGTGGGCATTCAGATGAGGGTAAACAAAGATATCTATAAGCCACACTAAGTGCTGAATAGGTCCATATTGCTGAATTACAGATTCATGAAAATGAGAGACACAAGAGACCTTATTACATTACCTTGTCCATAATGGCCTTTGCCGGATTGGACCCCATAGTTTAATACTGTGTTAAAACCAACTGTAGATGGATCAAGTGGTGGGGCTTTTGCCATTTCCTTTGGGAGATTTTTTCCCACAATCTAAGAGATCTCACTGTTAGGAAAACCTTTACTAATTCCCAGACAATTTTGTTTTGCTCATTTTAAACTTCATTACTCCTATTTATAACCCTTTGGATTATTCCAAACAATTTCTCTCCTTTGTTTTTAAATCCTTCACAGTCATCATGTCTCCCTTAAGTGTCCCAAACTATATTTAGCTCTTTTAACTGTGCTTCATTAGTTATTCCTTAACAGATACTGGAATCTTTCTAGTGCTTACTGAGATGAGAACAAAAGCCAGTATTCCAGGGACAGACTTCATCATCATCATCATCATATCATCGGGCTGGAAGGGACCTTGTGAGATCATCGAGTCCGACGCCCTGGGAATTGAACCCAGGACCGTCTGCATGTTAAACAGACTTGCTAGAGCCAAAGAGGGCAATTACCTTCTTCCAAAGCCTGCAGTCTTTACAATATTTCACTGTGATTTACAAGCCATTGCTTTCCAAATTCCTGCTTGCCATTGACTATCTGCATCTGAACAGCATTAAGACAAAAATAAGAAAATCTTTGCTACCCTTAACACTCTTGATCCAATCAGGGCATATCCAGAAGTATAACAGATATGTAGCCTTCTGCCCCACTTCGTACACCCACATGCAAACCAGGAGTGGAAATCAAAGACTTAACATTATTGGGTCAGATTCATCCCCCATTTAAATTTCTTGAAGTCAATAGAGTTACAGAAGGGACGAATTTGTCCCCTTGCAGCTGGAAAGCAGGATCAAATGACTGCTCATGGTACAAAGCAAAACAAGATCAAGGTTTTATTCTTAGTCTCTTGAGGCTGTTTGCCCATACCATAAGAATCATTACATAGTTCAACATGGCCAGCAGTGCCTGCTCAGGAGACACCTCTATAAGCTTAGGACTGGAGATGCTTGTCTGAGGAACTGCTTCCCCAGTCTGAGATGCACAGGACAAACTATCAGAAAGCAAAGGACTGGGATAGTAGGAGGTGAGGATTAAGTGGTCCTGGCAATATGGTACAGGATTAGGAGCCCAGGACTGGTATAGCAATGAATCATCAAGTTGTACTGGCAGAACTGTGTAGGAGACCAGAACTGGAATCACTAAAATTCACAGGAATTTAGAAGTACAATACAGAAAATAACAGAGAACACACGAGCACATCCAAAGCTCTCAAACACAGCACTGCTGTGAAATAGTTATGAGCTGGAAGAACATTCTGAGTAAATTAGCATGCAAATGAAACACTTCAGTACCCCACTTAGCTTCTAGAATTTCCCAGGCTAGTATTAAACAGAGCACATGGCTTCTTACAATGAAGCCACAGAATTAAAAATGAAAACAGAAATGGTTAGAATGGTCAGATGCTTGCATTGTGTGCAGATGACAAAATAAGAGAAGAAAAAGAAACCCAAAAAAACCCTCCAAAAATGAAAATTTGTATTTTAAAATCAGACCAAAATAAAATCAAGTTACATGATGGATAGTAAACTATCTACTGTCATGGTGGCAAGTATAAATTATACAGGTATTAGGCACGCACACACACATTTAACAGAAAGAAAAAAATTCAAACTGTACAGGTAACATCCTTACATGATCAGGTTATCTTAATAGTAACCAATCCCTTCTCCACCCCATGTTACCACTCCTTCATCTGTTATGATCACTTGCTACATCTATCTTGTCTAGTATCTTAGATCCTGCAAAGCAATCTGCTCAGACAGACTCAAGCCACCATGAAGTCCAACTGATTGTACATATGGGAAGAGTCTCCTCTGGGAGGCTGGGGGCTTAGACTAAATGTTTGGGGACAGGCATCATGTCCAACTGCTTTATCTGTAAACCACAGACCACATTTATCAATGCTGTAAAATTAAGGCCAAGATCCTCAGCCATCGTAAACCAGCCTTCCCCAACTGTCTCCAGAGCTACATTTGCTTACGCTAGTGGATGATCCAGTCCAGTAACTGGAGCCTGACATAAAAATGATGTGTAAATCTAGTAACGTATACTAAACTTTCATGTAACTCCTGATGTATTCCAGGCATACATTAATAAAGCAGTGGATCCTGGATAAAGTGCATTGGTGTGTGAACTCCCACTTGGGCTGCAACCTCCACAAACAGGAAGATAAGACCTTAGTGTGTCACTAAGACAGCAGCTCCTATCATATAAAGGCACTCTGTTTCCCCGACCCCAGCACTGCCTTACCTCATAAAGATAGCTGAGTGTACATGCAAATGAATCTTTACTATTATTACCAAGTCACTTCCTGAGGGGTATGTCACCAGCTTGCCAAAAATGGTAACTTGTGCCTCAAGATGTGAGGGCCCTGAAAGTCCCCAGACATAAAATGGGATGGAAAGATTTCTGTGCCTGCACAAGAAGACATTGAATTCAGTTCATAAAATCATGAAAGCACCTGCCTCACTACTTTCCAAGGGCTGCTCAGGTGCATAAAAGTTAAGTGTGTGCTTATGCACGCCTTTCTCAATTGCTGCCAAAGCGCTCAGCACCTTGCAGGTCAAACCCACAGAGCAACATCCAATGAAATCCCACATTTTTAACCCATCATAGGAATAAACTACCACTTCCCATCATGCATGGCCTTAAAGGAAAGGAAAAGCAAGGGAATGCAAGTTTCGCATTCCACTACTTTCATTAATTCCATACATCTGAATCCATTTTATGCATATTGCTGCTTTTTCAAAGCTGCTGCTGTGACCAAGGACGTGAGAGCATGTGGATTCCAGCAAAGTTTCTAACTCAGCTAGCAGCTTGCAATGGGGAGACAGAGCAATCAAAACGCAATAAGGGGGCCTTCTATGGCCAAGTTACCAAAGGGCAGACAAGCAACAGCTCCGCTGTCATCAACTTCAACCAAAGTTGTAAGCAGCCAAAGTTATGAACATACAAGGGCTGTCGCTTGGTTGTGGAGCAATCTTTGTGCTCCTCTCTCATATCTGTGAACAAAGTTTCCAGGAGAATCTTCACACACCCTTAGCCAAAGGGCATCCCCCCTTTTCCTTTAGCACAGTCACATCACAACACAGATCAAAGCAGATTAACTAGAAATAACACAATGAATGTAAGCAAGAGATAGATTGTGCCTACTATCAGAAAAGGTTTGGGCATTAACATTCATTTAAAAATGGAAAGCTTTGTAAGAGTTCATTTATTTATTTCCCACTTTTCATTCCTTTCTGCAGCTGCACTGGGGAGACTATTCTTCGGAAATTGCCAGCCCATCAGAATAAAACTAGAAGGGTCCAGTCAGTTTTGCAAAGAATACAGGCTAGTCCAAAAATCCAAAATTTCTGAGGTTCATTCATGGCTACTATGGGTTCTTTTCCCATTACAAAGGGTAATTTGACTTCAGGCTTCTCATGTTTTGAACCTGTAAACTGCTCTGATTTGCTGTTACTTTATGACCTGATCCTATGTTTTACACCCCCTTGCATTTAGTTTCATTCCTTTCTGTAAGTTCATCCATCTTCGAAGCATCTGAGGAAGTGGGATCTTCTCCCACGAAAGCTCATGCAAAAAATAAATCTGTTAGTCTTAAAGTGCCACACAACTCCTTGTTGTTTTTTTACTGGAAGCTCCCTATCAGACAAATGGACAGAATAGTTCCCCTCCAAAGGTAATGATGGATGCACCATTATCTGATTCATAAAATCTGAGCACTCGGGGACAGTGTACAGGTGGCAATGATCCACTAGCTCCTGGACAATGGACAAAGCCCTTAGGTCACAGAATTAAAGGGAAGATAGGAATTCTCCAGGCTGGTTCGCTCATTGTTTGCTTATGGAGATAAATCTAAAATCCTAAACTTAGCTCTGCAGTAAAGGGGGAGGGTGTTGGAGATCATTTTATTTTGAGAGTAGCAAGATAAATATTTCAGCACAGTAACCAATAGCTAGATTTATTTATTTTATGTAGGGGAGGTGTCAGACTGAATTTAAAAATGATGTTGCTGTACTCTGGGCGAAGAGGCCTTCTAGATCTCTCAAATACTTCACCATCAAGAAATACTTAAAGGAAAAGAAATGTGCATGTGTGTTTTGGTGGTGGGGTTTTTGGTGCTTATTTATGATATTTAAAGGAAATCTGAAAGGTCTCTTCAGGAAAAATGCTGGGACTGTATCTGCCTTTTGGGGGTTTTAAAATGCAACCTTTGAAAATCATGAACAGCACTGCTGATCTTTCCTGTTTTATCTGAAAGGTTCATTGGAATTTTCAGATGGGTATTGAGAATTTTCAGCATTTAACTGAAGGAGCAGCAGTGCTGAATCCTAAAGAAAACTAGTACACCCCCCACCCCCAACTTAAATAAAGCTAGCATTCCCCCCACGGCTCCCATTGGCATTTAAATTATAGATATTAACAAACATCTGAAATGTTGTAAATAAAAATAATTAATTCCTTCTCTCAATTAATCCAATTTCACTTGCATGGTATTTCCTACCAGTCCAGTTCCCCGTTGAGTCCACTATGTAAAAGAGAGTCTAAAAGATCTATATTTGTAAAATAAAAAACAGATCACCCCACCACATCTTAGGTCATGAGCCTGAGCAGGAATGAGCAGGCTTTGCCACCAAGTCAAAACACAACTTGGAGACCTATCTGCTGGTAAAAGCCCCATGCTGTTTATTGACAGTGTGGGTTCCTGTCACACTGGTATACAGTTTTCTAACCATCAAAGGAGAAAAATGCTGAAATAGCTTCACATGGAGAGCTGTGGGGGCAAAAACCTAGATGGCTTCAAAACTGAGCACAATAAATTTATGGAGGGGGTGGTATAATAAGACAGCCTAGTTTGGCAATTGACCAATTGTTTTGACTACTTAGTTCTGGATATGTCAGTGACCTAAGAAGGGACGTTAGATGGGGTGGGTTCTGAGTTATTAAAAGAATTCTTTCCCGGTTGTCTGGTGAGTCGTGTCCAGATGGTCAGGGTTTAACTGATCACCATATTTGGTCAGGAAGCAATTTCCCCCCAGGGCAGATTGATAAGGGCTATAGGGGGTTTTCATCTTCCCCTGTGGCATGGGGCACAGCTCACTTGCTAGTGGATTCTCTGTACCTTAACATATTTAAATCATGATTTGAGGACTTTAATAACTCAATCGTAGGTTAGAGGTTTATTACAGGAGTGGGTGGGGTCTTGCAGCTGCACTGTGCAGGAAGTCAGACTAGATGATCATACTGGTCTCTTCTGACCTTAGAATCTATGAGTCTATCCAGCCTCGCACCAAGAGCTCTCCAGAGCCTTCAGCAGAGAAGAGCAATCTGTTTCCTCCCAGCCCCATCTTCCTGTGCCTTTTGAACCATCTGCCTGGTGGCCTAATAGCCACTTACTTCTCCTCAGCCCATCTGCTAGGCACAGCTCTTCTTAAGGAAGTCAAGTCTACACTGGACTTAATTAAAGCCACAAGGACCACTGACCAGCACTCTGTCACGAGCCCCTCTTATTCCCTTTCTACTCCTCCTTCCTCCCAGCCTGCCGGGCTCTCTTTATACATTAGGGGGAAATACCCACAAACCCATTTAAAGTATTGGTTATGATGTGTCATACCATAAAGGTGATGTATGCATGTCCCTTCCAACAAACAGCCAACAAACCTAATTCCAGAGCAGCGCACCTTCTGTTGGCATCAGAGAGGGTACTGTTGGGGCCCAAGGTAAACCTCAACAAAACATCCTGTCTTGCTACCATCTGCTGCATGAGATTCACCAGAGGAGAAAGCAGCAC
Organism: Podocnemis expansa; assembly: GCA_007922195.1. Classification (NCBI taxonomy): domain Eukaryota; kingdom Metazoa; phylum Chordata; order Testudines; family Podocnemididae; genus Podocnemis; species Podocnemis expansa. Next base: position 22,669,998 of record ML681981.1, on the reverse strand, counting down.
TTGTGGCTTTGAACTGTGGCCACAAGCCAGAGATGGTGAAACATTATTTCCAGCTTCTCAGAGTGCATTTCTCCAACAACTAGCAATGGAAAAAAACAGTCAGATTATTTAGAAGTAAAGCCTGTTAACAGCCTCACTTTTAAACTGAATGGTCATCTAAATGTATGTTCTAAATCACTTTTTCATTGCATAAATAATTGCTTGAAATGCCATTTTGATTGTTTGTCTTTATTAATACTGCACTTCTCCACACTGGTTTCCAGAGATGGTTTTGTTTTGATATTAGGGTTTAGGAATTTCAAGGGAGAACTTCAAAATTGTGCATTGGAGAGAATACTTGTGCCTCATCCCTGAAAGAGATTCTCTGTAAAAACATTCTTATAGAAATGTAGTTTCTTGTATATAAATCTAATAATGTCACTAGATGGGTCATGAGAGGGAACTGAACCTGGGACTCCTGGATGTAAAAACATAAGGTGCTACTGTTTAATTTAAATTATAAACTCAGCAAGCTTATGGGCAGTAGCGGACTCGTGCCACTAAGTAATCTAACCAGTAGAGGAGCAATACAGACCCACCTGCACTAAAGAAATGCAACTCAAACTTCTTAATCTGCATCCCCAAAGACTTTAAGTGAGACAATATGGACCCCTTAACTCATAGCCTTCTTCTTTAACCTTTTCCTTTCAGGCATACAGTGGTGGCTCTGTGCAGCATGTTTTCACAGAGAAATGTGAGTGTTGTATTGTGGCATGCAACATTCTGACACCTTAGCTAGATATGGGGGTAGGATTCAGACTACAGGCCACAATCCTAAAATCAGTTCTTTGTCCACATGAGGCTCTTCACTGACTTTTTGCCCAACAGACGCAGAGTTGGGGTTGCAATTAGTCATGTATCTTCTAGGCTTGTGGTCTTGCTTCAGTGCCTACCTAGAAATCACCATGAGTCATCTCTGCATTTGGTTCAGAAGCCTGTTCTCGGGCACTGATTACAGATAAAATGCCTCTTCCATGGGACTCCATCTTCACTGTGGCATGTTGAGTTGTAGTCACTCCAGGTGGTACATGCTACAGTTTCCCAGTCCATGCCCTCACTGTAAATGAATCAAGGTGAAACTGGCAACAAGTGGCAGAGAAGCTGCCACGGTTTCACTTAGAACTATGGACTTGTGCCACGTCTGGATTTGGTGCTTTGTGTGTTGTCATCAGGCTGGGAAATGTCAGTTTATAGGGCTGTGCACCTGTATTGGTTATTTTAAATACACTGTTGGGACACTTCTGTGGGAGAGGAGTTGTTATACATAAAAAGTACTCTTAATTGCCTCCGTCAGAACAGCAGCAGCTTCTGCATTGCCTGTGTCCTGTTGGCAGCCATGCAGAAACATTCGGGCTGCTGCTGGCGTTTTTATAATCCCAAACCTACAATGCTCTCCTCCCTTTCCCCCACCTGGTCTTCTCTTTCCCAAACATCACCACAATATTTGTGTCTTTAATTTACAGTGCCAGTCTTTGTTTGCCGCCTGCTGTTCCAAGAGCATAAAAAAGAAATGAAAGTATAAATCAGAGTCTCTCAAATGGCTTTTGTATGGGGAACTGCTCACGGCGCAACCCCTCTCAGCCCCCTTCCCCAAAACTGCCTCTCAAGCGGCACATCATGCATTTAGCTGGTTTCTTCCCCACACCCTTTCCCCCTCCCCCATCACAAAACAATTGCAGCTGGAACACAGCAGCTGGGGCTACCTACTAATGGTATTTGCTTCCTTTGAGATGAGACAAAAAAGATCACCAGCAACCCAATAGGGAGCTGTGTGCACACACATGTGGCATTCATCCACCTGTCAAGAAGGCAGCTTCTGCTCTGGCATTCTGACTGCTGCCATTGCAGTGATTTGCCCCTCACACCTGGCTCTCTCTAGTCCTTCTGCTCCCATTTATTCAGGAACAAAGGGAGTGGGAAACATTTCCTTCTTCCTATCACTCTCATCTAGCCCATGGAGACATTGCTTCCCAGCAGAACATAATGATGGTCTTTAAAATTTAGATAGAAAGACCCCTAAATGGGAAGACACATCAGCAATGACAACAAAATATCCACAGTGGAGTCATGGCACAGTGCAGAGGATTTTTAAAAAAATAAACAAACAACTATCCAGAGATATTGGATAGGCTCACCCTACTGACGATAACTTCTGTTTCCTCAGCTCTTATTAGATAGCCACATACAGAACCATGACATGGAACTCAGGTAGACAAACGTAAGATAACTTTAAATTGGGTTTCTTAACACCTTCTAATTTAAACATTTAGGGTTCAATTCTCATCTTCAGTATGCATGCACTGTTCTCCTGTCTTCACTAAAAGATCGCAAGCCCCTCACACTGGTTCCCAAACTTTGGATCTGCTTTGCCGCTCAAGCTTCTCTATAACAGGATAAGCCAAAACAATGAACCTAACCATCTTCAAGCTCTGGCGAAGTCTGGATTCAAATTCAAGTCCAGATCTGAACTTCAAGCACCTCCTTCAGACATAAATGAAGACTGTCACTAGATCTCTAGCACTTCTCTGAACATTTGCTTTAGTTAACATATCCCCAGGTCTTTGGTGATCAGTAAGAAATCATCAAGTACATCAAGACAGCAACTTCCAATACTGTCAATTTAGTTGGGGCAGAGTTAAATTTGGATCCCAAAGGCATGCCACACCTCAGACAATGTCTACACTACAAATTTATAGACGCAGACAGCACACAAACACACTGCAAATATGCCAGTATAGACATGCCTCTGTCAACAGGAGAGTGCTTCTCTCAGCATACCTAAAATTGCATAGATAGGTAATATAGCTACAATGGAAGAACTCCTCTTTCTGCTGGCACAGGCTACCTCAAAGGCCTAGTCTATACCTAAAACTGAGGCTGACAATATTACATTGCTCAAGGCTGTGAAAAATTTCATGCTATGTACGCCACTTTGTTAGGTCAACCTACCGCCATTGTAAGTGCAGCTAGATCAATAGAAGAATTCCATCAACCTCCTTATTGCCCCTCAAAGAGGTGGATTAACTGCACTGACAAAGAAAACCCTTCCATTGATGCAGGAAGCATGTGCCATAGCGACAACTGCACGCTGTATCTCTACTGCTGTAGCCACTATAGCATAGACATAGCTTCATAATGAGTTTCAGTTCAGAGATCTGTTCATACTAAGCCCGTGAGACCATGACCAAGTCCAGCTGGAAATTATTGGGTTTTTTTTTTAACTGTTGTCTTTGAATTAACTTGGGTGAAATCCTTCTGAGAACAGCTCAGCTTTGACAGACCCAAGAAGTGGTCCTACTGAAAGACACCCACATGACCTATGGCTGTGAATGCAAGTTGTACTCCAAAAGCACCAACAAATGACAGCTTCCTAACATTTGTTAATATCTGAAAAGTGCAAATATATATGAATCCAACCTGACAAAAAGCTGATAGACATTTGCTAACTTGTGGACCTTTTGCAACACAAATGCTTCAGTTTTTGTCACAATTTGCTAGTAGCACGTCCTGCTCAGGAATCTAATGCTCTTTTCTAGCTAGGTGTTCAAAATAAACGCGTTTTACAGAAAAGTAAACTAAAGGTAAAAAAATCTCACTGGCATGAGCAATACACAAATCATAATTCCTGAAAATAACAAATTGCAGAACAGGGTAATCAGAAGTAAATTGATATTGATAAATAAGCTTTTCTTCCTCGCAGTAGGTGGTTTATTTTAATCTAATGAGTTTTATATTTTCTGAGCCTTCAGATTCCATGATGAAGAGCCATCTGCACTGGAATTACAGAGCGCTTTGAAATATTGTAATTTTATGGCTCATTTTGTCAGGACTCTTGAAAATGAGATTTGTTCCCAGTGAAGAATTTTGCCCTCTTCCTCCTCCCTTCCCCCCAACCCCGCCTTGCTCCCAAACCAGTGGGGGTCGGGATGGAGACAAAAAACAACTTCCCTTGTTCAACAAATACAAGCCAACATATCTGTGTAGACATTTAGTACAGATGCAAGGGACAGTGATATAAGAGAATGTCTATTAAGGGGTACAAATATGGCCAATGTGTTTTGAGAACAATACTACGACATTTTTTTTGTGAACACCAAAGGGATGGGAAATGCTTACTATATAGATTCCGGTCTCCCAGTTACTTGATCCTGAGGATCCATGTACCCTTCACTATGATGTCTCCCTCTTGAATAGTAAGACAAAGCCATCAATTTCACAGAAGAACTGGGATCCTTTGATGGACCTGGGGCTGAATGACCAAGATGGGGAGAGTATACCCACTTCTAAAATGATCACAACCTGGCTAAGGAAGCAAAGAGGGAAAGAATAACTGTTCCAGGAGATGACCCTGAAGAAAAGCCTCTCCTGAATTGTACCTAGCAAAAATGGAGCAGCAGCAATCTACCCTTAAATCTTACAATAAATTGCATCCCTCAAGATCTATATATTCCAACAGAGTCAATGCAACTGGCTAGGACAGACAACCCTATACATCTTGAGAGAAAAGCATGTTTGAAAACCTTTTATAAAATCAACTCCTTCACCTTCCTTCCCAACAAGTGCACTAAAGGGAGGAGGGGGAAACATACATATATGCCTTTCCCTGACTGTCTTGGCAGAAGAGGAAGAGGAAAAGAAGGTGCCTTCAGAACAATCTGCAATGTATGACTTTAATGATGGGTATGCAATTGCTTGGAACATTGTAGTAACAGTGAGGAGCACAACATCCATTCAGAGCCATTTTTCCTGTAATTCTGTTTCCAAATGTAAAATTTATCTCCTCTTTCTCCCCACCCTCCCCACAAGCTATGGACTATTTACAAAGGGAGGCTGGGAGATAAGAAAGATCCCTACCCACTTGCTATGCTAGGTGGATTTAGACAGGAATCCATTCAGCCTTACTGTGCATTATAACTACAATTGATTATTTGTACAGGGGTGGTGCCTAGAGATCCCAACCTAGGATTTGAACTGCACCGCACAAACACATCCATGCACAGGAAAAGAACCCATTGCTGCCCCAGTATGGGATGCATTGAGGATGATGCCTGAATTGCAATCAATTATTTTAAGAGCAAGAGAGTGGGAGGCAGGGTGGTCTGGGTCCTGCTGGCAGGTTATAGGGCCTCTGCAAGAGTCAGCCCACAAAAAGCCTCCTTCCAGCAAGATGGGACAAATTGTTCCCCACTGCCTAGGGAGAAGCCAGTTCTCTCAGTTGCGCTCTCTCTGCTTTTGGGTTCTTTTGTAATTTTGAATTCTAAGAAATAAAGTAGGGCTTGTAGACTGTACTGTCAGAAGGGACCAATATGATCAACTAGTCTGACCTGCACAATGCAGGCCAGAGAACCTCACTTACCCACTCCTGTAATTAAGCTCTCGCCTGTGATTGAGTTAAAGTCCTCAAAGCATGGCTTAAAGACTTCAAGGCACAGAGAATCCACCAGCAGGTGAGCTGTGCCCCACACTACAGAGGAAGGTGAAAAAATTTCCAGAGCTACCACCAATCTGCCCTAGGGAAAATTCCTTCCTGACCCCAAATATGACAATCAGTTAAAACCCTGAGCATGTGAGCAAGACTCACTAGCCAGATACCCAATAAAGAATTCTCTCTAAAAAATCAGAAGTCACCCTGTCAAATGTCTCAAAACCACTGGCATATCCACCACCAGTAGACAATGATCAGCCAAGTGCAAAACTAAGCCATTCATCATGCTATCCCCTCCATAAATTTATCAAGCTCAGCTTTGAAGCCAGTTCTGATTTTTTTGCCCCACATCTCCCTTGGAAGGCTATTCCAGAATGTCACTCCTCTGATGGTTAAACAACCGAGTCTAAATTTCAAGTCTAAACTTACTGATGCCTAGTTTACTTCCATTTGTTCTTGTGTCCACATTGGCACTGAACTTAAATAATTCTTCATGTTGCAATCTTCCACCAAAAGTATTTCTGGTTTTTATCTAATGCTTCTTCATGTGCGTGCAGCGAATACAACACAATACACAGAGGAACGGGAGATCAATTCCTTGGGTAAAGTCCAACATTGCCAGCACAGTGTCTCTGCAGTTAATTTGCTAATTACCATCTAATTCTACTGTTGCTAGCAATCACCCTCCACTTGGGAAACCTCATTTCTCTGGAAGGCAAATATTCTCTTCAGGAGACTTGAAGAAGAACACACACATGAACTGTGTGTGCGCTCTTTGAATCTATTTATATCTTGGGTGGTGGGCAGCATCTACTTAGCTATAGGGACTGTACTGCTGGCAGAGTGGCAAACTGTTGCAGGAAAGATGAGGCATGAAGACCTGATCCTTTGAAATCAATGGAAGACTTTCCAGGCCCTTAGAGTTTACACTTGCTCATACTAAAGTCAGTGTGAATTTCATTATATACCTCACTGAGAGCAGGATCCAACTCTACCCAAGCAGAGGTTTGTAAAGACGTACCTGGGGTTGATACTCAGAGGCACAGCTTGTTATCCCCACCCAACCTTTCGTGAGCAGGGGCTGTGTCACAGTCGGTGTGTGTGTAGGCCAAGCTCATTGCCTGCATCAGGGCTTCTTGCATCCCTCCATTTCCCCTGCCTCCTCACCCACAAGCTCCCTGTGGGCCACCCTCTGTTTCAGTGACTCTCTGCAGCAACTCTCTCCCATGCACTCCTCTGCCACTCCAGGGGCTCTGTGTCTAACGATGTCCCCCTGCCTCCATACCACTGTCCATCACTCTCCCTGCCACCCATGCCAGAAGCACCCCAATCCCCCCTGCCCTGCCATGCCCACCTTGCCTTTCCCCCAAGCTCCCATACCAAGAAAAGCCCAATTCTCACCTCTGCCCCAGGGCTCCATGTATACTGCCTCCCTGTTTAGGGGGTCAGCATTTTATAGCTGTATTGAGAGGAACAGCAGAGCTGAGATGGGGCTAAGTGCTATGCTGAAAGATGTTAACAGCTGCCATCATGTGGTGCTTTCATTTATACAGAAAATTACAGAAGTGGCTGAAGTAGCTGATTTTTCTAATTTCACCAAAATCAACTGGGCTCTGGCCTTTGTTGCCTAGAACATTCCCTCAAAGATTGGTATTTATCAGTCGTGGCCTTCAAAAGTTATCAAGTTATAAACAAATCCCTCTGAGCTGAGTGTTAAAATTTGCTCCCCTCAGCCAACTGGCAGGACACCCGGCAAAAAACAACACAAAGCCCCACAATAATCAGCTTTTCATCCACAGGTCTTGAAGTGTTTTACAAAGGTCACTGGGATCATCATTCCCATTTCACAAACGGGGAAATAGAGGTTCAGAGGCATGACCATGACTCAGATTTCAAGCCACAGTTCAGAGTCCTGTCCACTAGGTCACACTACCTCTCATGGAACAAAGACTTCAGCCTAAATTCTCTCCCTGTTCTTTGCTAGTCCTAGCATTTCCTCTACAGGACCTCTCTGTTTTATGTCTTACATCTTTCCCTCTGGCACTCTGGGGGACCTAACAAGATCCACCCACTGGTATGACTCATCAGTAATTACAAAGCACTTTCATATTGATTTCAAAAAGCTATCATCAAAATGTCTCAAAGAGGAGCCCTGAACACTCATCTTTTGGCCTAGAACCTGCCACCTTGCTGTGGTGTATTCATACGTATATCTATCTTGCTCAAACACTTCCTAGGATGGGAAATTCTTGCTAGTGCACACTTCAACAAGAGGCATGCAACAGCTGTTCTGCAAATTTGAAAGACATCCATGGAGGGAACTTCATTCAGATGCATCGACTTCACTTTTTATGTACTAAATAAGATTACCTGCTTAGTTTCAAATGTACATGAGTCAGATGACTCACCATTAATGTCCCCAAGCTCAAACTGTGGTCTGAGACTTACTGTCAGGAGGAGCAGCAATGGAAAAGTAGCAAGAAGTTGCAGATCAGGGTTATTGTACACTGGCACCTCTGCATGGGATGAATTTGCCCAGCACCTGCCTACAGCAGTGTTTCTTAAACTTTCGGAGACCAGGGGCCAGCTTGCCGCCTTTCTAAACCATGTCAGGGAGATTTCAGGGACTGGCCATTGAGAAACACTAGCCTGGAGTACCTCTCTCTCCTCTATCTGGAGTACATCTAGCTGGCTCAAACACTATTCCCACTCCCCTAGCGAAAAACAAAGCCCGTCCTCTTTTCCTAAAGTTGTGCTTTCTGCTTTGTAGAATTCTGGATGTAAAAGCTAAACACAGCAAGATCTGTAATGAACCTTATTGATTTCAGAGCTGGAAATCCAGACGCGCCAGATATCAAGCTACATTTTAAAGCCCTTCCAAATCTTCCTGTTCTTCCCACTCTTGCTCCAAAAACTAGACTTCATTGAAAAATCCATTTCAGTATCAGTAAAAAACCAAATGCACACAGACAACACTGTGGAATGGACTCCAAGGAGCTCATCATTCTCTTCCATCTCTGTCTACTCTGATGCCAGTTTTGGCATTCATAACACTAAACAAACTATCTGTGATACTACTGTCCATTCCTACAGCTGTGGTGCAGAGGAGCAAAAAGGCAAATCTCTGAAAACCCCGAAGGGTGCTCCAGAAACACAGGTCACTCTAGGCAGTCAACCGCAAAAGCTTTCAAACCATTTTTCTCTTCATCCAAATCAAGCCAGAGTGTGTCCTTGCTGATTTTGCACAAAGCTCACTTAACTCTCAGGGAGAGGCAGTTTTCTGCTACAGACCTTTCCAAGGCCCACTCGCTGTTCAAGCTAATGAAACTGACACTTTGCCTGATATAGTAACACCGTGGGCACGCTGCGGCTAATCACTTGCTAGTTGAAACCTTTTAAAAATTGGGGTTGTGAGAGGAAGGAGAGAAGGGGCTACTTAGAACAGTCAGTCCCAAACTACCACATTATTCTCTCCAAGAAGGATAGAAACAATATGAAAAATAAAATACTTACCATGAAACAAACCATTCTGCAGTTTATTAAATGTTCAGTGTTTAACAGCCACAATACACACAAACATTTCTAATCAGTTGCTGAGGTCCTATTGAGCTGTCCAGTATTTTTTCCCAGGTTTCCTTCCCCATCATTGCAATTTTTCAAGATTTATTTATAAAATATTCTATTGCCTTCCTCCCCACTCTCCTTCCACCTCTGATTCTTTAATTCAGTGGTTTTCAAACTGAGTCACAACCCAGTACTGGGTTACAGACTTTCAGATCCTGGGTTATGGCGCTCTCAGTGGCATGCCTGGGAAGCTGTTCCCAGGAATGTGCTGGAAAGAAGCCATCCAGAGCAGCCCCTCTCCATGGAGTGCTTGGAGATGGGTCCCAAGGCACACCCCAGAAAGAGGCCACTGGGAGTGACTTCTCTCCTCGACATGCCTGGGGATGGGTCCGAAGACACACCATGGGAAGAAACCGCCTGGTGTGGCCCCTCTCTACAGCGTGCATGGGGTCTCTTCCAGGCCTGAGACAAGGGCATAAATGATTTTTTTAACTAGGTCTTGAGGAAAAAAAGTTTGAAAACCATTCCTTTAATTTATGAGACTCTCCAGTGAGATCACAAATCATTTCTCAGAAGATGTGGTGATGTCAGACCCTCAGGTTGGGACTAGGAATGGGGCAAAGCAACGTGGATTACAAATATGCACCTGAAACATCAACCTTTGTTGAGAGTTGGAGGCAGTCGGTTAGCTTTTCACAGCTCTCCCTCTTGGGTTTAGCTCTGCAGTTCCAGCAAAAGAAAAGCTGTTCTTGCTTCTGCCCAGTTCTTCAGGTCCGAAGAGGAGATTTTGATAGTCTTCATGAAGGTCGAGCTTTTGGGTACTTGTCCAAGATGACTGTCAAACACTGTATTCCCATGATGGGAGCCTCTTCTGACCAGTTTTATTGAACATGGACATCCACCAAGCAATGTCGACTATTCAAACCCCATATGCAATGGGATTATTTGTATTTTTTTAAAAAAAAGGCCAATTCTTCCAAACCACTGGTCAGGATTTGGAAAAGGGTCTATATAGACTGTTATACTGCCAAACTCTTGATAATCACTAAGGAAGTGGTGGAGAGGGAACAATGGAGGGGGAAAAAAGACAAAAAAAAAATCCAAGAAAGAAGTGGAGTCAGAGGGGAGAGATTATGACTTCCTAATCCTTGGCTTTAGCTGAGTCTCATCTCATCTCCCCATTGCACATCTGGACCTTAAACTTCTTTGAGCAGGGATCTTGGTCCCATGTTTGAAAAGCCCTTAGCAAATGTTGGATGCTACATAAAACAACAAAGATGGGAAACACATCCAAAAAAGAGGGCAGCAAGGTAGAATGGAGTTCCATAGAAATAGATTATTTTATTTTTTAAGAAGTTGTGGGTGTCTGGCAGAGGATCTTGTACTGTGGAAGAAACCCATCCCCAGTCACCTACAGGAGGACAGTTTGTGCGGCTAAGGCTAGTCTGATGTACCTTTGTTTAAATGTTTATGGATGGTTCTCCTTCCTGCTTTCAGGGTCACCCCTGTAAAGGTAGCTCCTGGCACCCGCTACTTCACACTGCAGTCCTTCAGCTACACCAAAAGAAGCACTTGCCACTGAAGTACGTTTCTGTCTCAGTTGCTTGCTTTAAATCCATTAAATACAACAGAGACTGTGTACAAGGGTAGCCTGTTGTTCATAGAGGGCTTACTGTCTTTCATGCCCATTCACTCCTGGAGGAATTAGTTTCAGCTCCAATATACCAAGTCTAGGAAAGAGAAGCAAATGTGCCACTGTTCCTGCAGGTCTGTCTTCCTAGAAGAAGAGGGCGGACGTAATAAAAGCTCACTACAGCTCCTGCTAGCTAGTTAGCACAGCCAAAGAAGTTCTCTGCCAGGGGCCACAAAGGTTTCCACTTCAAGCCCCAGCTACTATGATGGTGTAGTTTACATGCAAAGCCAGTCCAGCTCAGTCCTTGGCAAGGCACCCTATTGCTTCTCTAGTTCCACTTGGAGCATCTGGTAACATCCACAAACGAAAGCTCATGCAAGAAATAAATGTTACTCTTTAAAAGTGCCAAAGGACTGGTTTTTTGTTTTGGTTTGGTTTTTGTTTGTTTGTTTTGCTGAACCGGACTAACATGACAACCACTCTGGAGCTTGGTAACGTAGGGAGCCCCTTTATTGTCCTGAGCGACTTCATTGTAACCTGCTAACCGGTGTCCCTTGGGGCAGAGAATCAACAACAGGACTGTTACTTCCTCACAGAGCAGCACCATACATCTCAGTTTTACAGCAAGCACTCCAACCATCAGAAGTGTAGTGGCTAGCACCTCTGCTTAATATGCAGAAAGTCCTGGGTTCGACCCCCAGGGAGTTGGACTTGATGATCTCAGGAGGTCCCTTCCAACCCAATGATTCTATTCTAAGCATAGTGATCCTCCCCAGAACAGGGAAAAAGGAAAATTCAAAGTGTGGGAAAGCCAATGAATCAACATCTGTACATGGAGCAACAATGCCACACTCAAAGCAGTCTGTGCAAGTCAGTCAGACCAAACAGGAAGATACCATCACCATCTGACCCCGTGTACAGAAGTTCTGAGCTGTAAGGTGATACGGCCCCAATCTTACAAATGCTTAGGCACACACCCAACTTTCAGTAAATGAGGAAACTTTTGAATGTCAGTGGGGCTACTGGTTACTTTTTTTTTTTTTTAAATCATTTGTATTACCACAGTGCCTTAGGAGCCCTAGTCATGGACTTGGACCCCCTCGTACTAGGGACTGTATTTCAAGTTAAGCATGGGCCTATCTATGTGTTTGCAAGCTCAGGTCCTAAACATAAAAAGTAGCATTTTTACAGTAGTTACCACTATTTCAGTGAATGAAATTCAGGAGAAACTGAAATTTGGGGGCTGTTGTGAACAAATGAGGCGAGTTTCCCAACAATCATAAAAGGACATGTAAGAAGAGAGCAAGCACTACATTTAAAACTCCACAACGATGATGCCAAGACATGCTCTGTCCCTGCACATACATGCTCAGGGCAACCACAGCTGGGACCCTTTATACACTAAAATGAGAGAAAAAGGGAACAGCCCCACTCAATCAAATCTTATGGCTTAAGCTATTTAAATTTTAAAGGATCTGTGCTTAAAGCAGTCTGTATAGAGGGCAGCCAATACATGTAAGAAACTTGACAAATTAAATCAGTTTTAAGATACAGTTCTCAGAACTCCTTGTAAGTCACAGGTGTGGAGAATACACAAACATCTTGCTGCTTTTTTTGAGTTTTTGAAAGCTATATAAACATAGTATAGTGTTGTGGACTGATCCTATTAGACAGAAGGCTGCACAGTCCCAGGGGTGTACATTAATCTAAAGATAGTGAGATATGACCCTATGTAATTAATTTTTATGCATAACACCCATTTATTTTAATGGGACTCCAATGAGCAAAACAGTGGCAGAATACAGCCCATGAGTTGAAAGCCTAATTAAACGATTAATTACAGCTCTCCCCCAGTCATTCTGAATTTGTGGAGTGCAGGGGCAACTCCAGCAAGCCCCATAGTTAATCTCAGAGCTGCGTGGAAACCAGAAATTTCCACTTCATGGAAGAGTCCAAGTTTCTGAAATTTGCTTGAATTCCATTTAGGACTGAAACATCGCATTCTGACATTTCCCACAAAATGACTCAACTTGTTTTTTTTTCTTTCCCCCAAAATTCAGACAAACCATTTTGTTACAATTAAAAAAATAATTCATTTCAGTGCTGTTTTGATTTTATATTATAAGGTTAACAAATTTTCTAAAAATGAAAAAAAGTCCTTTCAAAAGAGAAAAAGAAGTCAAGGCTCCAGAATAGAAAGTTCTGATATTTGTTCTAACAGAATTTCTTCTAAGCTAACATATTCCCACAGGCAACCAGATGGCTGCCTCGCACATGCCCCCTTGTAGACAAAGGTGGCCTGGCAGCATCTTGCCTCTCTCACAAGATGCCACGAGAACACCTCCTAGTTCAATGGTAACTAAAATTCTCCCCTTCTGAGGTCCAATGTGCTTAGTCCTTACTCACTTCCCTACAAGCCCCAACCCCATTTCAGTCCATCCATATTCCTCCAGGCTCCACTTGAGTTGGGAGACCCCAGCCCTCCTCAGAGCTGGTTTTGCTCCTTTCCTCCATGCAAAAGCTAGTCTTCCTGCCAGCAGCATTCACCTGCCGGGGTTTTCTCAGCCAGCTGCAGGTTTTCAAACTTCTGTCCTGTACAGAACGCCACGTTCCACCTAGCCAGAGTCTCCCTGGCACCCACGCTTGCCCCTTGTATGTCCCACACCCAGCACCATCGTCACAGGGCAGGGCTACTTAGACAGACTGGCCGGCCCAAAGGGTCAGGCCACACTATTACATAGCAGAACATTTTGATTTAGATGAATCGGCACTTCCTGATGTTAAAATGTTCCACTGGAAAATTTTCAGCTAGCTGTACTTGCTCATTATACTATGCTGCTTTCAAAGCCTCTCTGTTACTGGGCAACACGTCAGGCGGGATCGGTTGGGAAGGGATGGAACAGGTAATTTGCATCCGCTGCCAAAACAACTACGAAAGGGAGCAGGTGACGGGGAGCTATTGGCCCTGATGATATTTCACCCCATTTCGCACTTGGAATGAAATCCAGGCTGCTTTCTGACACATACAAATCTCTCAAGTTACAACTGTAGCACTCCTAGAAGTAGGATCCTGCAAGTCACCCCTCACCCAAATTTTGAGGAAGCCAGACCCTCCTCCCCTCACACACAGCCATGGCTTCAGGTCTGAAACAGCTGATTTACGAGGGTCTGATACTCATGAAATCTGCAGCACCAGTAAGCAGTGGTGAGAAACCACACCAGACAAAGTGGAAACAAATGGAAGTAAGAGGGAGATGAGCAAGAAACAGAGAAGGGGAGTCTCTTCTCCACTTAACCTAGGATTTGTGGAAGAGTTCGGTCAGTCGTTTTGCATAAAGAAATCTGTATTTAACAGTAAATTCTCCAGTTACACAAAGGACCCTCGGTTGGATCTGAGAACCCAAGAGTTACACTGGGAAGTCCCCAGGCACTGCATACTGCTTATAGCTGTGCTGACCTCTTCTTTACTGCTCAGCACAGGACTCCCAAAGTCCCCAGAGAGAGTTAATTAAACCTTGTTTGTGGCTGCAAAGGCCTTTATCCCACTCTGGGCTCTCTTCTTTGAATAGCTATAGAAATAACCTGTACTCTGCTGTTCTCTCCTTCTGCCTGCAAAAGAGCTTCTAGAGCAGCAAATTCACCACCGTCAGCTCGGCAGTCTGGGGGCCATTCACCGCGAGTCTGAACTCACTGCACTGCTCCTGGAAGTCAGCCCTGGAAGTCCTGGGGGCCAAGGGGCGTAAGGGAAAGCCAACTGCAAGGGGTTTGCAGTCAGCTTTTCCCTGATATGTGCTGGCAGCTTACAAAGTCGCCACCAATTACACAAGGAATTTTACATTCTTGCGTAACTGACAGTCGACTGCCGCCGAAAAGCCCTCAAGTGTAGACAAGGGCTAAGTTGCTGTTTCCCCCTCACGTAGCTCAGCAGTTAATCTGACACAGAGAGTAACTGTTTCACTTGTCTTTGCCCTTCTCTCAGCCAGGCTGCCTCAAGTCCATCACCATCTTCAAAAGTTATGCAAAAGAAAACTTTATAGTCTATAATTGTTTATTTTTTAATTGCATGTTAGTAACTGAGATGTTTCTTCCAACCATGTTTGAAATTGTAATTAAACATGGTCTATTAGCTACTTGTGTTATGATAGCACCTAGTACCCCATTGTGTCGGGTGCTATACAAACACAGAGCAAAAAGCCAAAGAACCCCAGACAGTTTATAATTTAAATTAGACCTGAACTCCATGGCAGCCAAATGGGAGGCTATACATTGCGACCAGCCAGTACAAACAAGGACCAAGTTGCATCAGAAGAATCATCTGCCCAATGCTATTGAAGACTAGAGCATACTAACAAAAGCTCCAACCATTACAAGCTAGTGCTAGACCACCGGAGGCCCTACACAAGAATATTTTACCCTCTCCCACTCCTGCCCAATATCAGAACTAAGCAAGTTCTTATAATAAAAAGCAAATAGGGGCCCCCTTGAACTGCTCTGGGTCCTATTAATTGCTTTATTTGTTTTTGCCTCACATCAGCTTTCCCATGTGTCCCAGCCCCACTAAGAACAATCTAAAAAAATAGCAGAATGCAACATTCTTATATAATTCGGGCCCGTCCCCACTGGCCACTCACAGTAAGCAGTTCCAAAAAGGATTTGTTTTCCACTGAAGGACTTCAGTGAATGTTATTTTTGTTGTTGTTGTTCTGGTCAATTTACATTCAATGTTGCTCTCTCTGTTGTTTTTTTTAACATGCTTAAAAAAAACAATTTTTTTGTAAAAAAGAAGGAAGATTAAAAGCTGTGCTGTAAAACACGTGATTTTCCATTTAAATATTTTATTTTACTTACTTACTTAAAGATGCCCCTATCTCTTCTGACCTAGAAACAGCCCTGTTGGGCCATAGTTTTGTTTAAAGTGTTCTTAGGCGTCATGTCAGCTGAAGCCTAATTCAAACCTGTGCTCCTGCAGCACATTCATGTTTCTATACCAAACACTTGGAAGTTCAGTCTTCTTCCTTTTTATACTATCTGTCTTCAAAAGTTTGGAGCTTTTCACTGTTTTCTGCCTTGCATCCAAAAATCAAAACCAGAAGGGATTTTGCCTTTGACTTGCAAAGTTTTGTGTGCAAGGAAATTGACATCATGACATGCCAAAATCAAAACCTTCCTGTGTCATTTCATCAGTAACCACCATGTGTCTTCCTTCTCAACTTGGTCCCTCATCTACCCAACCGATAACCTGCTCACCGCAAATTTCACTCAAGAAGAAACTTGCACACCCAAAAGCCCACATTGTGGAAGAAAAACACACAATGTTGGGAAACAGAAAGAAAAAATGGCTTAAACGCATTGTTTCACATTGACATTCCCGCTAAATTATTCAAGCTCTTGTGCTTCCTTCCAGTCACTATCATGGCGCTGTTGTTCAGTGGTGGCCCAGGCAGTTTGCCGTAGCCTTGGACAGGTGTAATCTCTTGAGTTGGTGTGTTCTTCCTAGCCTCTGCCCTTTGCTGAAGACTTTCTCTGAACAGATGTGAATTCAACCGGGCATGTCAATCACTGATTAGAATCTGGCACGTCTGTCAGACTGTCCTCTTTCTCAGATACTTCACTCTGCATTCTCGTAATCCTCAGGTGAATATTAACGACCTGATTCTCCAGTCCCTCTGTGCCTTGTATAGTCATTTACAACCCTGCAAAGTGTGCATAAGCTGCTCCCAGATAAGAATTCAGTTCCCATCCCAGCAGTGTTTTACACCCACATGGCACAGGAGGGAGAGAGGTCAGCACTTAATCTGTCTCACTAGAAAAGGCTTCTTTAGGTGGTCTTTATCACAGTAATGAAAATCCCCAGAAAAAGCTCACAATTAAAAACAAAATCTATAGGCATGTTTTTTGGCACCTAAACTGGGATCTTGAATCATGGGAGAACAATGGCCTCTATGGACCTTGGTTTGAATAAATCAACATTCTGATATCTTTCTAAAGGAGAAAAAAAGTTGCCTCCTGCAATGGTTACTATAGATTGATTATTCCATTACTCCCATCGCCTGAAGGAAGAACGCCTTTACGTTTTCTTTTGTACACTGCGATTTAAAACTTCCCCAGGTGCTTTAATGGCCTCATCTTTGTCATGGTGATCTCAGGCAAGATGAAATACTCTTCTTTGCCTCATGATCATTTTGGTCTCCATGAATTTTTCATGTGATAGCACAGCTATGCTGGGTGCACCTACAAATAATGATATCTCCACTTTACTAAGACTGCGTAGCAGTGGGCAGCTCCTTCCAAAAGCTCTGATCCTGGCAGAATGCACCATATTTGATAGGTGACTACCTGTCCTGAAAACCAGCCCAGATTCCACATACTTTGCAGTCTTGTTCTCCCTTGAACGGGCCTCCTTGCATGGCTGACCTCTTATCTGACCCTGCCTCTCTCTCCATCCGATATTAATTATTAGTAGTAAATGCTTTTGTTATGGTGGGGCCCAAAGACTCAGAGCTGGAGCAAGACTCCATTGTGCTGCACAAACATACAAGAGATGATAATCCAGACCCTGGCGACATTACAGTCTAAAGATACATACAAGCAAAGGGTAGAAGAAATGGATACCAAATACAAGCAAAAAGAGAATCACAGAAATTTTGAGCTGAAAGAGATTTTGAAAGGTCGTCTAGTCCAGGCCCCTCCCCAGAGGCAGGAGCACATATACTTAGATCATCTCTGACAGGTGTCTGTCTAACCTGTTCTTAAAAAACTCCAGTGATTGGGATGCCACGGTCTCCCTTGGAAGCCTATTCCAGAGCTTAATTATCCTTACAGTTAGAAGGGTTTGCAAGTATCTAACCTCAATCTATTTTACTGCAGATTAAGCCCATTACTTCTTGTCCTATCTCAGTGGACACGGAAAACAATCAATCACTGTCTTTTTTATAAACAGGCCTTAACATATTTGAAGATTGTTAGACGGTCTCATCATATCGCCTCATCCCCTCCTCACACACTCTCTTCTCTTCTCAAAACTAAACTTGCCCAGTTTTTCTTTAACACATACACACACACGTCAGAGTTTTTTGAACCTTTTATCATTGTGGCTATTTTCCTCTGGACTATGCACTTTGCATGTATCTTTCTGACAGCTGGGACTTCCAGAACCAGACACAACAGTCCAGATGAGGCATCACCAGCGCTAAGCAGAGCAGGACAATTACCTTCTGTCACAGACAGGACACCCCTGTTAGTACTCCCCGGGATGATGATAGCATATTTCACAACTGCATCACATTGTTGGCTGATATTCAATGTGAGACCCGCTAAAACTCTAGGCTCCTTTTCTGCAATGCTACTCCCTAGTCTCTTTCCATACTGCAAGTTGTGCATTTGATTCTTTTCCTTAATTGTAGTACTTTGCACTTTTCTTTATTGAATTTTATCTTGTTGATTTCAGACTATTTCTCCAGTCTAACAAAATCATTTTGAATTCTAATCCTGTCCTCCCAACTGTTTGCATCCCTCCCAGTCTGTTACCACTTGCAAATTTTAAGCAAACTCTACATTGCATTATCTAAGTCATTGATGAAAATATGGATGCAGTGGAGAGACCCCTGCAGACCCCACCAGACACATCTTCCCGGCTTAACAGTGAACCAGGGAGTACTACTCTTTAAAAAGGAGTTTTTGGCCGGCTGTGCACCCACCTTTTAGCAATTTTGTCTAGAACATATTTCCCTAGTTTGCTTCTAAGACAATCACCTGTGACTGTATCAAAAGCTTTACTAAAATCAAGATATCCACAACTGTCTCCCCCCATCTAGGTTTATTAACCCTATCAAATAAGGAAAGTAAACTAGCTTGGCATGATTTATTTTTGCTAAAGCCATGTTGGTTATTATTTATTAGCTCACTCTTCTGCAGGTGCTCAGACAGTCTCTATTTTGACTTGTCAGTCTCTTGATCTATTAATTCAAACTCACTTCTCCCAGCCAAAAAGCCACTCCAGACGAGGAGCCAGTGTGGCAGGCAGATTACCACTTTAAGGCTCTCCGTGCAGGATCAGCCCCCCATCTCCACCCAACGAGGGCATCTCTCCTGGTCCTCCGGGGCAGTTTGTGTCTAGGGCCCGCTGCCCCTGAAGGCACCAGAGCGATAACAACCAGTCGCTGGCTCTGCAGGAGCAAGTGAAGCTGGAGCTGGTGGCGAGTTTCCCGACGACTAACCCCTTCCCGCGGCTCCTCGCCTCCCGACCCGGCGGCGACGGGGCCAGGCGGATCCCGGAGCGGGGCCGTCCACACCGGAGCCGCAACAGGTGCCGGCTCCCGCAGCCAGCGCCGCTTTCAGCGGGTGTGGACGGAGAGCCCCGGGGCGCCTCCAGAAATCCCCGGGGTCGGAGGGGGCGCCGGGCTGGCGGCCCCTGGCTCCGCTCCCCGGGGCTCGCCCCGAATCCGGATCCCGATCCGGATCCGGCGCGTTCACACGGGCCGCGCCGAAGCGAAGGCTGAGCGGGCTTGGAAACTTTGCCTTACCTGCCGCGGGGAGCGCTCGGCCGGGACCTCTTCCCTCGCCCCTCCTCGGGGAGCAGCCCGGGGCCGCCAGCCAGCGCCGGCATCGACTCCGGCTCCGCGCCTCTCCGGAGCGTTCACACGGCTGCGATCCGCCCCGGCCCCGGGTAAACCGAGCCCCTGCCGGCGCGCCGGAGCCGGGGGCGGGGCGCCGGAGCTGGCGCTGAATATTTCAGGGGAGCCAAGTGCCCCCCCCACCCCTCTCCCCCGGCCCCAGGGGAGAAGCCAGAGCAGCCCCACCGCTGCCAGGGGGCTAGTCCGGGTTCACACGGCGCCCGGGAGACCTGGAGGAATCAGGCTTTCCCAACAGCTGGCAGCCACTGACCCCCCACACCTGCCCCTACCCCCCAATTTCAAGGGAATACTGCTGTCGTTTGTACAAGGGCTGGAAACTACCCCGGCACCATGGCAGTGAAATAAATCAGGATTCCTGGGCCCTTCCCAGAGGGTTCAAAGCTCACATTTTAATACCGACCCATATAAAATCCTCTAAGCTGTGCTCCTGGGCAAGTGCACACAGGTCATGAAACCTGCGCACACAACAAAATAAAGTGCACGCAAAAAAATTCATTAGTGCTACTACTGGTGCTCACAAAGAAATGTTTTTGCACACACAAAGAAATTGTTTGCGCACACCGTCTACCAGTAATTAGAGGGAACATTGGTTACCAGATACCAAAGCCTGGGAAGGAGGACAGGGAAGCGATGTTCCCTCTAATTATTCATAGACTGTGTGCACAAACAATTTCGTTGGTGCTCACAAAGAAATGTTTTTGCACACACAATATTAGCACTATTGAATTTTTTTGTGCGCACTTTATTTTGTTGTGTGCGCAGGTTTCATGAGCGGTGGGCGTGCGCATACACACATAGCTTAGAGGGAACAGTGAACAAGGAAGACAGTGGAGGACAGGTGGAGAAAATACAGTATTAATGTAATAGTCTTCTGGTTTTAGGGTGCCCTGGAATGCTTCCCCCCCTAAAAATAGGCTGTTCTGGGGCCTTCCAGCATACTTTAACCCCTGTAAGTAAAAAGCTAGACAAAATCATGTGTTTTTAAAACGCTTGCCCAACAGAGGACATGTCCTCCTTTTGCCTGACATCTCATAACCCTAGTCTTGCCTGGCATGCACTTCTAGTCTCTGCTGGACTCTTTTTCATCAGGCTAACTCCCCCTTTTTCCCCAGTACACTTTAGTCACACATTTGTCTAAGAGCACATTCAGAATTTCCCACACCGTGGGTGTTTTGTTTTAGGTTTGGGGTTTTGTCTTTTAAAAACCTGTTTTTAAAAACAACAGCTTCTAGAGTCATTTCCTTGGCTCCCTCTCCCTCCATCATGTCAGAATAAAAATTTGCTTTCTCGATTGTGGAGGCTCATGCCTCCAAAAAATCCTCCTTTCAAAAGAATTAGGCTTGGCCTCTGGCTGATAGCTCAGCATTTTAAGACAAAAACAACCTAGAAAAGGGACGTTTGTTAGCAGCATAAATTGCTTTGGAAAACGATTGTCTCTAACAACCCCACCACCCTGCTCCCATAATTCTGAACTAGTCATTGTGCATGTACATAAAGTTCCTCTTGGCCTTTATACCATTAGCTATTTATAGGCGCTGCTGCAACCATAATATTAAAAGCAAATGAAAGTGGGCATAGAATGACTTGGATTATCTAGACTGCCATGAATCATAGATGAACATGAAATAGCAGATCCTGGCATGGATTGGCATCAGTTAGCATACAAT
The DNA here is from genome assembly GCA_007922195.1 of Podocnemis expansa. NCBI lineage: Eukaryota > Metazoa > Chordata > Testudines > Podocnemididae > Podocnemis > Podocnemis expansa. Next base: position 22,649,037 of record ML681981.1, on the reverse strand, counting down.
GGCATGCAATTGGAATAGGACAATGTTGCAAAGGTACCATTTACTTTGTCCTTGCTCTCTCTCTCTGGTGCCTGAGGATCTGACTTCCAGGGGCAATGTCTCCCCCCTTTGGGACAGGCTGTTATTTCTATCTTGCCTGTTACTGGCAGTTTATGATCTTGGCACCTGCCTTCCACTAAGGAAGAGGGCAATTAAATCTTCTCTGCACCTGTTTTGCTCCATGAATGCCACAAAGTAAAAGTTATTTTCCAGAACCCTCAATACAAGTAATGGAGAGAGATTTAGTTTTACATTTAATGACAAGTTACTCCCATAATGATGCTAAATTGCGTCAACTAAACATGGCTTGTCTGAGGACTAGCCAAACATACAGTAAAACCATCTCAATCAGTGTGTTTTCTTGCACATTGGCACAGCAAGAATACAGCATGACAACAAGATTCTGTATGCTTGCAAATAAGACCAAGTTTAATCGCACAAGCGAAAGCAACAGGTTACTCAAGGGAACAAAGCTAGAAGGAGCATTTCAGGATGCAATTAATGCTGCAGTGGGCTCTTTTTCCCCATGCTAAGGTCTCTTGTCACTTAGGGGAACAGAGCAACCTCCCACACCACACTGCCAATTCACCTCCATCCTACAACAACTAGGCCTGCTATTAACTCTTGCTTCAGTACTAGAACAGCAGAGACAATTCACACACACTGCAGCTCTAATGACACATTCAGTCCTAATATTTAATGTCCTCTCTGCACTAGCCTGGAGTTTCTTTTCAGTAGAGGCTGCCAAATCTATCCCTTTGGCCTCACACTCCCATCTGAGGTACAAGAATCATGGAAACAGCCCAGGGTTAACAATCACCTTTTAGTTAAATTCAGGAGAATTATAATTTTTCTTTCAATAAATTACACCCCAATTTTTCAAAAATGAATATTGATTTGTGGGCCCCCATCTTGAAGACTATTGATTTTCAAAAAGCAATGAGCCCAAATCCACTGAAAAGCAGCCCCCTTTTAAAGTATCTCAAGTTGAGCACCAAATAAACACTAGTAATTTTGGTATATTTTGGTAAATCTACACCCACTTTTAGGGTTGGACCGTTGGTGAATTCTCCCACAACGTTTTGTTACACAATCCTCCCCCCAACCCCAAAAACATCTTTGAATGAGTCACTCATACAAATTATTGAAAGCAGAGTCTGGTAGCATTGATTAATCCTAGGCCTCTCCTGACCAGCTGTGGACAATGATATCATTACCAAACTCTGTGTTATTGATTTGGAGTGGACAAATATCTACTATAGTCTAAACTGAAGGGAGTAAATCATTTTGGCTACCAGCACTCTGAACTGAAGGTGAAAGGCTACAGCTTTCATTTGCTGCACTATTATTCAAAATGCTTAATGGAGATCACTTTAATTAAGCATTTTAAATAATCATGCTCCTCAAAAGCACCATCATGCATCTGACTAGAGAGTAAGTATCTGAGAACACCAGATGGCCGCAAACCCATCTGGTTTTGGTAATCTGCATATAAGCCCCCCCAAGAGTTGTATGTGAAGTAAGAGTTTGCATGGCACCAACCACCATCCAAACCAAACTGGTCTAAAATAGCAGAGGTAACACAGATCATCAGAAGTGTGCAGTCTAGCCTCCATGGGACGTGTGCAATACCCACTCTCATGGGGAAATCACACATCAGACCACAGCCTTGTGGTAATCCGCTTCTTTGCTGGAATGCAGCTGCTGGCTCTGCAGGCTCCTGAAGGCTCATACATGGTGGCTGGTGTTCCTAGTTCAGGGGAAGGAGGACAGAGAAGGGAAGCCTGTCTATAACTTTATATTCCGGGGCTTCTGAGTCCGTGTTACACAGCAGAGCACACCACGTTGTAAATCTATGCTTCTCTCACTCACCAGCCTTATTAGACCCTTAATTATGAATCCAGCATGTTAAAGCACCCTCTCAAGAGCAGCTGGCGGCAGCAAGAAAAGTTCCTCACTGCACCAATGCTAAGGAGTGGTGACAGAACTGCACGTGATCTGGCTCTTCCCATCCAGCCTCTCTGATGAGCCTCTCCTGCACTGATAACCTAATTTTCTTTTAATAGGCAAAACAAACAAACACTGGTCTAGCCCAGTTCAGTGGTCTAAAATACTTGTTGTCTCATAGGGAATCACCACTGTAGATACAGTCACTCCATGAATACTTCAGGGAGATGGATTCCCTACGCTAACAGGACAGGACCTCCCACACTGAAGCACCACAGTAGTGTTTCAAGTGTCGGCTTGCCCTAAGAGTTGCTATGGGAGCACTGGAGAAGCTGATTGGCATAGGGATTGTCTCCTTCTCTCCTGGATGTGGGGAATGCAAAAGATATTCTTTGTATTATTCAACCCACCCCCACCCCTCATTGTGCTCACCTTGGAGAAGAAAAATAGCGTTGGCAGTGGTAGTCATGCCCCTGAGAAGGCGACGTACTACAGCAACAGAATATAAGCAGGTACTGCAGGGAGAAGTTTGTGATTTCCCACAGGAAGGACTGTCCAGTTTGGAGTGGGGTAATGTTTTGACATTCGTGTCATCTACTGTGTAGGTGGAAGAGTCCTTTACTCCAGAAGGGACACTGCTGAAAAGTGGACACACCAAGTCTGCACTAGTGTTGGACCAAGAAAGGAGCATTTGCTTGCCCTTCAATGTTGAAAGATGGAGATTTTGCTTGTGAAAAGGGTCAAGTGGACACACAACTCAGGAAGACTTAATTTACTTGGAATAAACTAAAATGCCAGCTCATGATGGATACAGTGAGGGGCCATTAAGCCCTGCTGCTACTTACTTTAAGATACATAAGCTGCCTACTGGATTGTATCTGTCTCCTGCACCCATCACATGTTGCTTGTTCTCTTCGGTGAAGAGCTCTCTGGTGCAGGACTGGCTTTTGTCTTGTCCAGTCCTTGGCAGGTGGTGTGTGCTGCTGGAATATACAAGTAACCAGCACAGATGAGATGGATCTCACATCCATAAAATACAGACACATAATTAAAGTAGAAAACAACAAGAGACAAAATAATTAAGGAAAAAAATCCACGCAAAGCTGTTTGGAGACAAGCTCTGGATTGGCCATTTGCAGTCATTCTGACTTCACACAGATGATGGCTCACTTAATGACTCGCCATGATAAATTCAGGCCAGTGTTTCTATTTAAAGTACAGCTTCTTACACTTAAGAATCATTGTTCTATTCCTCTCGTTCATATTCCACAGCACTACAGAATACCATTCAACACATAACCTTGACTGACTTGCTTAGGTCACATACACACCAGTTTGCAGAGCTGCGATCTGTTTAAACCAGCCAGCAGATCTGCCTTTAGTATCTTCCTAAGTAAATGGTTCTCAAACTCTCTATTAAAGCAATGACTGCATTTTTGTAACCCCACCCTGGACGCAAATTTGGGCAGAAGGTGTGGTAATCATTGGCCAGCGTCCAATCAATCTCTTCCATTGCTGCCTCCTCGTTACCCGTTAAAAGGGCACCCTCTGTCCTGGCATCACAATGCTAATCCTAGGCCTGTGTGGAGGGGGGTCCAGAAGGAGGAGGTAGTAGAGAGCAAATCCACCACATGCTCTCCCTGCAATGACAGAGGGGCTGAATCCAGATCCCCATATGCCAACCAGGCACACACAGTCACTGTGGGTGTTGGCTTCTTGCCCCCAACCGCAGCTCTAGCACCTCACATCTGGGACAGCCCACTTGGTACAGTCGTGTCAGGTTCACTAAAAGCTGTGGACTGATTTGCATTGAACTTGCTGATTTGATAGTCCATGCAGCACACCTGAATGTTACGGTTGATAGTGATCCATTCTTCTTGTGTGAAATTAATTTCTCAGTAAATTTTCTGCTGCATTTTAAGATCAATATTAGACTCATGCTGTTTATTGGGGAAATTATAAATGAATGAGGCCAAACAAGAAGGCTGGGCAAAGACAAGGGGTAATCCACTCCAGTTATTAAAGGGGTGGGGTATATCTTCCATATATATAAACAGTTCTGTCTGCATGGAAAAAGATCCATCTTTTTATTCTTTAGGAAAGTAATTCTGTTTAAACTTTCTTAAAGTATCCATTGTGAAAATTACACACATTTGAACATGATGGAAAGCCTAAAGGCTGGGAACACAAGACCTTCATTCTGCTGGGGTATCTGTTCCCACAGATGCCATAATTCTTGGCTGCAATTGGGTGGCTTGTACACTACAGATGGTAAAATCTGTGTTGCGCTGCTTTAGGAAGTTCCTCAGAGACCTTGGTGATAGGAGACAGGAGCCAGACATCCCAGGATGTGCCTCATTATCAGCAATAGAGCATGATACCATCGAACCAGAGGACTAGAGATGTTAACTGACCAGGAATAAGCATTAGGACAGGAGCTCAACTCTCTCCCCCGACCCTCAAATATGCTTGAAGGTACAGCTCCAAACTTTCTGCCACTTCAGATGCAGAAGCACAACTTTAAAGACTGAAAGTTGTTTGTCCAACTAGACACTGGAGAACATTTAACTAACTGCAGTCTGAGTTGAATAGATGCTGGAGGTATGATGTTTGTTTACAATCTAATTTAGGTTATAAGATCTCCAGGTTAGCAATTTATCTTCTTTTCTGGATTGTACAGGGCTAGGCACTCTGATGCCACTTATATATTTATTAGTTGCATTAGGTACATTCATTTTCATAGAGATAAAGAAAGTTCCTAGGTTTAAAAGTCATCTTCTCAGACACTGATGTGAGACGGATTAAGGAACATGGGCAGCATAACTTTACAGCTCCAATCTGAGCAACTAGGGATGCTAGCATAGCCTCTGAAATAGCTAGAATAGGAATTTCCCATAAAGATTGTAGGCAATTGATGGAATGGCAACTATTCACTGATTAAAAATCTCAAGTGAGGGAGGAGTTATGGCCAGGGAAAGGCAGACGTGGAGACTAAGTTTCTTTATTTGGATCTGGATTACAGCCTTTTGGAGCCATTGCTTGCGTTGCTTTAGGCCACTCTTAACATTTCTTTTATCCCTCTCAGTACTGAGCCCCACACTGTAAGAGCATGTTTTTTCCAACATCTGTTTCCAACATCAGCGCAGACAGAGTAAAAGGTGCCATCTTCAGGCTGACTGCAGATACAGCAGTCTTTTAGCTCTTCAGCTTCTTTAGTTTTTAAAAGGGAGCCAGGACTCCTTCCAAAGGGGTAGCCATGTGAGTCTAGGTCAGCAAAACGAAGAGTTCTGTGGCACTTTTAAAGATGAGCAAATTTATTTATTACGTGAGCTTTCTTGGGAGAAAATCCCACTTTGTCAGAAGCTCAGAAGTGGGATTTTCTCCCACAAAAGCTCATACAGTAAATAAATTTGTTAGTCTTTAAAAGTGCCGCAGGACCCCTTGTTTGTTTTGTAAGCTCTTCATAAGCCATAACTCTGTCGGTTTGTATGGTGCCCTAGCACGATGGACCTGGAAAGCTGACTGCATTTTCTACAGACAATGATAATGTAAATATTAACTAATAATAAATGCACGTGAGGGAAGTGACTAGGAGAAGCATTCCCAGGCAGAGGGCAGCTAGATCTGCTCGGAAGTTGCATAGATATTGTTTGTACTGAGGTAGCTCCTAGCAGCCCCAACCTCATTGTGCTGAGCACTGTCCAAACATAACAAAAGGATTGTCCCTGTCCCAAAGAACTCACGTCCAAACGTGCTCTATCAATGGTAAGCGGCTGGAGGAAGCAGCGGAAGGGTAGGATTGTTCCAGAGCAGGGCAGAGGACAGCCTGGAAAGGAGGGGTGATTAGAGCACAAAGTAGCAGACCCTAGGGCTCAATCCTGCATCGCCAGGGGTTGGTTGCACAAACTTCTCTGATTCATTTCTGAAGCTGCCCAGCTGGGGAAAGATTAGTGTGCAACTACTTAACTGTATAAAGTAGACAGGGCCTTCTGTCAAACACCAGGAACATGGTTTTTTTGGTCCCCATTTCAGTTTCTCTCTCTGGATGGGACTGTGGAATCAAAAAGGAGCATCAGATTTTTAAGTCACAATCATTTGCTTTTCTGAGGCTAACACTCTGTCCTGGATGCATCAGGCACAGAGAGAAAGATATCTGAAAATCTGCAGTTAGTTCAACTTTCCAGAAATCAGTGAGGAACTGCAGCTGAAAGAGGTGGCCGTGGGCTAGACTAGAACTTGGCAACCTGCCCCAAGGTTTTTATAGATTCATAGCCTCCAAGGCCAGAAGGAATCTGCTGTGATCGTTGACTCTGACCTCCTGTACAGCCCACGCCAAAAGAATTCCCCAAAAGAATTCCTAGACCATGACTTTTAGGAAAACAGCCAATCCCATTCATAAATCTCCAGTGAGGGAGGATCTACCATGACCCTTGGGAAACTTGTTCCAGTTGTTAATTACTGTCCCTGTTAAAAATGTACACCTTGCTTTCAGTCTGAATTTGTCTGGCTTCAACTTTCAGCCACGGGATCTCGTTAAACCTTTCTCTGCTAGAGTAAAGAGCTCATTATCAAATATTTGTTCCCCATGAAGCTGAAGAACCATAGAGAGAATGAATGGTTTCAATTCCTCCCCTGCTCCCTCCTTTTTCTGGGGCTGGGTAGAGAAGTAAATTATTCTCCTCCGTTTGTGCACCCAGTCAGCTGGTGTGGCTGGTAAGAGAGATGATGGGGCCAGGCAGGGCTTCCCCCTTTCTGCTCTCCCCCTCTTATTGCCCAACTTCTCACAGCTGGGAGAATTGAACAGGTAGCCCTGCTCTCGCCATCAACGTGAGCATGCTGTAGGTGGGAGCCTTGATCTCTTTTACTCCCATCTCCTTGTCCTTAAATGGCTGTGCAATCTAGTCCCCTCCGGGCCACAAGAGCTCCAAGACCCAGGGCAGAATTCTCAGCAAGTTTCTTTTGCTGGTCACTAGCATGGCTACCATTTGAAAGCGGTAACTTCCACTTTCCTTTCCCACCATCTCTTCTCCAGAAGACAAAAGCACCAAGGAACAATGGATAAGTGTCTCACCAGCAGCAGCAAGAGCTTTCTGTAAAGGAACACCTGCACTGGCAGCCTTAAGATGAAGGTGAGAGAGAAAGAGAGGAGAGGAATTGGCACCCTCCTACAACAAAAGCAGCTGGTTTAAAATAGCCCCAGCAGCAGTACTTGACTCAGAGCTGTGCTCCAAATGCTGACATGTTTCTTTAGTAACTGCCTCCATCCCAGCAAGGAGCTGGATTGTTCACAACTTCAGAGCATCCTACATCTATTCTGTGAGCTATTCTCTCCTTCTGCCTTGCTAGGACCGCTCCCCTTCCCCATCTACCAAAGGTGGATCCGGAGCTGAGGACAAGGGGAATTAGCAGCACTGGAAGAAGCAGAGGCTGTCCCCTTCTCATATTGCATGGACTCGGCGCCTTGCCTACATGGAACACCAGGATCTCCCACCGTGGCCAGTGGCAGCGAGGGCATAACCTGAAGCGTAGAAACTAGTGGTCGGTGACTAGTGGCATTTCTGCCGCTGTCACTTAGCCATGCTCTGAGCAGGGCTAGAGGACAGGGTAAAACTGCCAGCATTTTGTCAACACTAGTGACCCCACTCCACTAAAGGGCCCAACCAAGCAGAGGACACGATTGGGTAAGTTGGGTGAATTTTACACATAGTGAGCAACAATTCCTGGCCCAGAGATTTTACAGTTCAAATACACAAGCCAGGGAAAGGGTGGGAGAAAGGAAGTCTCCTTCTTGCCATCTTACATGTGGGGATCTTACAAGCTGCAAAATTAAATAACCTGTCCTAGGTCACCCAGGAAGTTTGAGGTGGAGCCGGAAATTGATCCTTGAATCTCAGTCCAGAACCTTCACCATATGGCCATTCAGTCAATTTTAGTGGCATAGGCTCGACACATGTGCCTGGCATAGGCAGGTTCTATTTAGTTCTTGTCTCCTTGCACCCCCACGGGTCTATTTTTCTCTTGTCCTAGCTGTGTGTGCACCTAATATCCCTTCCCTCTTTTGTCCGCAAAAATGGGGCCAGACACCGCAAAAGTACAGACACATAAATACATAGTACAAGGCTATCTGCTCTACACAGCAGTTGGGTCACTGAGGTTACCTGGCAGCAGTAGTGACCCCAAAAATGAGGCAGCTCATAAGAGGGTGTGGAATTATCTGTCTGGTGCCCATGTTTACTTAGTCCATAGAGAGCAGCTGCTGCTAGGGAAAGGCAAAGATCCAGCTAGTTTCTCTCTAAGCGTACAGAGATAAAAGCTCCACAGCAGCTGCAGCTTGCCTGGGTCAGCTGATTCAGGCCAGCCTGTGTAGAACAGAAGTACAGTCTTGTGAGCAAGGTTAAATGGATCATTCTCTCACATACAACAGTTCAAGAGATGTTTTTCCAACCCATCTTTGCCTGCTCTTAGGAAGAGCGTAGCTCATTATGTTTCTCCTTTATAATCCCGCCATGAAGGCGATGGACTGAGTTTGTGACATTGCTGCAGCTTACAAGAGTGTCCTGGAAAGAGGATTAAAAGAACTTCACATGGTATCTTCAAACAGACAGGGAAGTTGGGTTTGAAGGGGAAAGGCAATGCTGAAAAGCAAAGTGAAAAAACCATACCCTGGACAGTTGTCTTTTGTATGTGACCTCGTGTTTCAAGTTTGCTCTAATTCTAAAGTCTCTTTTCATATCAAAACCTTCTGCTTTATATTAAAAACATTTGTCAAAGGAGACATTATGTCTTATGCTGTTGCATAATAAAAGCTATGCTATGCAGAACAAGTCATGCAGTAGTGACTGGGCATCACTCATATTTATGAAATCTGGAATAAATGCTAAATTTTGGGGGGTAAAGACTGTTTGTATTCATAGATATGCACTGATTACATTATAAACGGATAAATGGACTAGTTCAATTTTGTCCAGATAGATATATATGCACTGGAACTCATACTTGGCCAACCCCTGTTATATGGTTATATCCTCCCTCACAATATGGTGTAATAAATTAGAAAACTTTCCTAGCTCAGTTAGTTCTTCCAATGCAATCCAACAGAGCACAAGCCCATCTTACTGGGAGCTACAGTCCTTCACCATCTGTTTAGAACCTAATTACAAATGCAAAAAAAAAATGTGCTTTACAATTGCACTAGTAAAAAGCTGTAAATGATTTAAATGCATGCATATGTTCCCTGCAGAATTCAGCATGCATCTGTGGCTTGTTGTCCTCACATCAGAGACACAAATCAAGTGAAAAGTACCCAATTCTGACTAACAGAATGTCCCTGTAATGGTGATTTTTATACTTTTTTTTTTTTGTTTGAATGGTAAACAGGGCTTTTTTGTAGCGATTCATTCAACTACATTTTCTTCAGTTCCATTTTAAAAACCGTTTATCACCATTGTGTAAATATAGTACAAATCACTCCATAAAACTTGCAAAAGGAGAGCAGTAGCTGGGAATCAGAGGGTGAGGCTACAGCTGGCTGGTTATGTTTCAAAGCGCGATTATTTTTTTCCAGCAGGAAATGCTACGAGATCAAAAAATCCTGTCTGAGTGGGCACTGGGTCAGATTGCTGGCGGCCTGATGCAAAGCATATTCAAGAGAGAGTCTTTCCATAGACTTCCTTGCAGGCAGGTCTACACTGCCTGCCCTTTTTGGCAGCAGTAGAATGTCAATATGCAAGTTACCTGAAATAATTTGTGTATCTACATTCAGCCTCCCTACTTCAAAGGAGGACCCTCCCTTTGAACCAGTGCTACCTGGTTGCTGGGGTGGTGTTGCAGGATCAAATCCCCTGATCAGCTGAGCGAGTCTTCACAGACTGGAGCAGTTGATCAGGAGGTTTGAACTGACTGGAGCAAATTTGCTGCTGTCACTGAAGATCTGTGAGATAACCTAATTTCCAAGTTGGAGCCCAGCTTCTAGGTCTGGGGTTCCATGAGCCCAAACAGGAGACTACCAACATTTTAGAACATTGGCTTAGGTGCAGGTTTATATAGGGATAGGGGAAGCAGATAACTAATTTGAGGCATGGGGGAGAAGGGGAATCTACCACAGCTTTAAAAAAAAGGAAACAAAAATATGAAGGGCCAATGTTCTAAAGAGTCTAAAACAAGTAGAATTGCCCCAGGTCCCAGGAACATGCATTGCCCTTGACTGTAGAGGTCAAGATAGTAAAGTCTCTAAATGCAGCTAGTGATGAGCTGCTGAAGACAGGTCAGAGAGCAATGACTTGTGAGACCCACCTGTAATAGGGAAATCTCTTAACATTCTGCTGGAATCGGTGTAGTGAACAAAAGCACTGATGCTTCCCCAAGACTTCTTTCCCATATGAATCAAGCTGACAGGAGAGTGGTAATTAGGCATGAGGTCACACTGTGAAGAGAAATATGCATACATCTCATTAGGAAGTGTGTGAAATTTGCAGATAGGTTTTAAGGTTAGGCTACACAGACAGAAAAAGTATTGCCAGAACATGTAAAACCCAGCTTGTTTGCCTTATTCTAAACTTACAAATTGTCCCACTACTTCATTGCAACAGGATAGCCCACTCTTACACTATTTGAAGCCCCAGGTCCTGGAGTCAGGTGATTGCCTGACATTTCTCATGTACAAGTTCTAGCTGTCATGGTTGTAGAGAAAAAAACAGAATATATGAGCAGATGGAGGCATGAACTACTTCAAAAGTCAGAAAGCATATTAAAAACATTTGTACAATCTAGGTTTTTGGGGGAAGGAGCCAAGTCAAGATTTTTGAAAACTTGGGGATGATAGTATGATGGTAAGGAAATGGTGGGGAAGGGAAACAGAGACATACTACTTGGGTCATGTACCTGCACATTGTTATGCTGCAAGTGGATATGTCTCCTCCACCCCCATCAGCCAACTTCTTTCTTTGTGCAGGTACCCCAGTACCCACAAATCCATTAGGAGCCTGCCATTAGAAGAGGGTAGTGAACAAAAGAAAATTAACCCACATGCATCAAATTCCCCCACTGGTCTTTTTCAAAGGGATAGCCGTGTTAGTCTAGTACAGCAAGACAAGCAAGGAGTCCTGTGGCACTTTTTAAGACTAACAATTTATTCATTGCCTGAGTTTTCATGGGAGAAAATCCCATTTCACCAGATGCTCTGAAGATGGGGGAACTTACAGGCTGTAAATAAATTTGTTGGTCTTTAAAAGTGCCACAGGACTCCTTGTTTGTTCTACTGGTTTTTGCTAGTTAAATGGCTAAAGGATAAAGTATTATGAAACGCACAAGTCTAACAACTGCTTTGTGATAGACTTATTTACTGGTAATGGCATGTTAAACATAACACTGGTGGCATAATGAAATGTAAATTTTAATTAGTATTTCTGGATTCTGGAGGCCTGATCAATTGCTAAATTGAAGCAGGGACAGGTCATTTGCACACTTGATCTTGTTTCTGATAGACTGCAGTGAGAATTTAGAACTCTTGAATTTTAAACCAAGCTAAACAACTTAATTTCATGTTGAACATTTATACCTTTTCCTAAGTGCCCGAAACAATTTTTGTAAATGAAATCAAGAACTCAGTTGTTTTCATTATTGTTATTTCTACTAAGACATCTCTGAGAAAGACTGTTTGGCATCAGTGAATATAATTTTCCTTTGTTAGATACTTATATACCCACCTTTCCTCCCATCAGCATGGTATTTGAATACCTCCCATTTTTCAATCTACACAACACTTCTGGAAGGTAAGGAAGAGCTGCTGTCCCCATTTTACAGGTGAGGAACTGGGGTACAGACTGATCAACTACCTCATTCAAGGTCACACAAGAAGTCTGTGGCAGAACAGTACATTTAACTTAGGTCTTCCAAGACTCAGGCAGGTACTCTAACCTCTAATCTACACCATCCTCCTTCTCTTAATACACATTACTTTGACTTTTGCTTGGATTTTTCGGCAGAACTTTCTTAACTTCCCATTAAGAGGATAATTGTCTTTTAACAACATGTTCCATGTCCCATTATTTGCAGTTTGCACTTAGAGGCTTGAAAATAATCTTTCTAACCCTGCTTGACAAGCATCAATTCCTTTTTCCCCTCCCAGTGCTTCTAAAAGAACTGAAGTAAACACTGCAGCCTTTTGGTCTGTGCTACCAGTATTGGATTCATTTGTGTTGGAAGTCAGTCTAGTTGGTTACTTAATGCTAACCGCTAGCCCCCTCACTAATTATCTTCAATGGCACCATCATATAAACACACTTGCCAGGTCATTGCATTGCTCTACAAAGTCACCTGTCTTCAAAGGCATGTTTTTCCAGGCTGCTCAGTATTTCTGTTGCCATTCTTCCATATTTTTTTCAGCCTGAGTTCTCCTACACAGCAATAGCAATGAACAAAGTGCAGTCAATGTGGCTTTGCCCATGCAGAATACAGATAATTACTTCCCCGTTGTTATATGCAATATTCTATAAATTCTCTTCTTACAGCAGCATCACAGCACATGCTCCAATTTTCCTCATCTTTGATCTTCTCTGTTGTATTCTGGCTACGATTCTTCTTTTTTATATTTATGTGTGACCTCGTCTCCTAAACCAAACCTCTATTGATTTCCCCTGCCCCCTCATTTCTCAGACTAACACCACCATAAGTGGTAAGAGAAATCCCACCTCATTTGCATCATGTGCAAGTTCAGTAAGCAGTCTCTCTGCATCTTCCTCCAGGTCATGAGAAGGCATTAAATTATAACAACTGGCTCTTTTTGAGCCTACTTCGCTTCCCTTCCAGTAATTACTCTAAGCTTTCAACAGTGTTTTTATCTGAGTTACAGTCTGGTCTAATAATCAGAAGAGGACTGGCCTAGCCAGAAGTTGAACATGCCTTTACAATGTATTGTTCCTTTGCTCCATCTGATGTTGCCTTCCAATTTTGTGGACACAGTAGTGATTCCAACAGCCAGGCAAATGACATCAGTAGCACTACCCATTAATTGCTGGCATAAAATCAGAAGCCAGGTTGAAACTTATTTCTTTCCTTCATCTCTCCGTAATATATTGTCGGCATAATACTGAACATACTTGTAAGGCCAACCGAATGACTGAAGACCATCTTCTTCTTAAGAGAGATCCTTATATAAAAAGATGCCACGGAAGAGCAAAATATGGCCAATATATCAGCTCCAGGCTCAGCAAATCACTTTTCCCCTTGTACCTGAGAAGTAGTTACTCCAGGTTAATTAGCACACCTGGAGCTAATTAAGGCCTCACCCAGGACTTGTTAAAAAATGTTCCCTCCAGAGAAAAAGGGGCAGCTGAAGTGTGAGAGCGAGGAGAGCTACCAGGGTGAGAGAGAGGAGGCAAGGTGCGGATGGAAGACAGCAGAGCTAGAGAAGGTGCAGAACAATGGTGAGGAATAGCCCCCCAGGTACAAAGACCTTTCCCAGGTGTGAAGGCCAGAGGGAAACAAACCCACTGCTAAAGGGAAACATGGGACCCACCAGCTAGAGGAGGAACTTCATCACAGAAGTCGTTAAAAATAAAGCATATAAGGGAGGATGAATTGTAAATGGATATAGGAAAGAATCACACTAGCTGTAAGAGTGTCAAGACTTCACTGAGATCAACAATCACATTTCAAAAGCACTCTCAGGAGAAACAATTACAATATTCTGGTTCAAATCAGTTTGGTATTCATTTGGGCTGTGTGCGCCCTCATTCTTTGCTTCTCATCCTCTGGTTCAGTAAAGACATCCCCAAATCTATAACCAGTAATGGGGGAACCAATCAGCAGATGTGACTGAAAATGCATGCCTGTTGATCAGTCTTGGAAGTGCAAAGCTTGCTGGGACTCTGAAAATATCCAAGTAAAATTAATGCACTCTGGACACCAACATTTATCACATAACAAATCGATTTTATTAGTAATGCTGTGAGACAATTGGAGTTCCGTTTCAGAAGGTGGCAACTCATTTCCCTTTTTAACTGTCGGTAAAAATTAGAGTCGGTGCAAAATAGTTAATGGAACAATCCCTGTCCAGGATCTGTTGTCTCTTAATACTATGTACCCTACACACAATGAGGGAAATTGAAGAGAAAGAACATTGAACAGGCAGCTTCACAATTTTAAAAACCCACTAGGTACACTTTTAGACATCCATAGCAAATATATTAGGAACTGCAGAGCCCCCTTGGAGCTGAAATCCTTCTGCTCTTCAGTCTCTGAAATGGTATTTGTGAGTTTATTTACAAATAATACACCCAGAGCGATCAACAGGCCATATTTCAATAATGGCTCTAAATTTGCTGACACAAGTGATTGTATTTAGGCATCTACCTGATCTGCAGTTGCAATCAGCTAATTAGAAGTGCTAATGCAGGTAGAAGTCCTGAATGGAGACTGTTTATACATAGAGCCTAACAGTTCTATTCCAGGCTCAGGTTTTTCACACAAAAAAGACTGAAAATTATTCAGTATTGCATGGTACTTATGTGACACAGACAAAAATTTCCATGGGAAATGGTTAAGACCACAAATGTCACCTTTATGTCTTTATCTGTTAAAGTGAATTTGAATTCGACTCTCCAGAGATGATGGCCATATCCTGGTACACTGCTCAGAGGCTTCTAAAATCTTCACAACATTGCAGAGGAGACAGAACCAAGTTCTATTCTAGATTAAAATGGTATTATTCTATCCCTCTCTTCCCCTCGGGTTTCTGCAGAAAGGCTGGTTGTGGCAAAGGTGCATATAAAACTGTCCCATGATCCCACCTAGTCATTTAGCTACCCTTCACAAACTACACAGAAATAGAATTGAACACATATAGCGCAGGCTGGCCAAGGTTGATATTTCCATGCAAGCAAGGCAAAGGATTAGTTCCTAGTGAAAGGACAGCATTCATTTCAGGTTTTTAAAGCCTATGCCATGCAAAGTCACATACAGTAAAGTTTTACCTTCTGCATCACATGCCCTGTAAATTTTCCATTGATGTCTGGATTTTATGTTTTAAAATTACCTAGGAAGCCAAACTGTATATGTGTTACCAATGATCCCAGACTAAATACTGACAAAACAGTTAGTTCAATCTCAAGAGCTGCTGTCAATCATGTTAGGTTATATGCTAGCCACGGATTATTCTCTATATAAAGCAATGAAAGCCAGCAGTGGGCAGATAATCTGTGAAACTCACAGCTACCAAAACTGAACTCCAATTTTTAAAATCATATCTCCTGTTCTTGCCCATACAGACCACAAAAAGGGAAAAGACTCCAAAACACACAGCACTGGCTTCAATAAGTAGGCCATCTTACTTTCCAATTAATATCCTGTGAAGTGCTAAATAGGACTAAATAGATGAGTTCTGTTTTTCTGTCTCTTCAAATCTCTGCCATGAATACTAAGTTGTGGTGGCCTTTTTCTGGTACATGAACATAGGCACATTAGGAACTTGACAGAGAGACTCCAACCAACTATGGAAGTAAACAGTTGAGGGTGAATTTGAAATAATGACCTAGAAGCAAAAAGTTTTGCTATTCCTCTTTCAATTCTTTGAGATGTTAAATTCCAAAGGAAACATTTTGCATGGTTATTTTCCCCAAAGGCATTTCAATTGTAATGACAAATTATAAAATTAGGCCCTTACCTGCTAGTTAATCTCCTTTTACAACATAAATCCATCCAATTTTAGAGTAAAAACATAATCAGAAATATATTTTAGTTTGTGCTTCATTAAATTTCACAAATAAGTGTAAAAGGACATCTCATTGGGAGAAAATGTTTATGCTTTATAACATCTCCTCATTCTGATAACATAGGCCAAATTTATCTGATACCAAATTACCAGTGTAAACTTTTCTTCCCTCACAGCTGGTCTACTTGAATTAAACAGGGTCTCAATGTTTTTCACATAGTGAATTTAGTGAACATAATGAAGTGCTCTCTCTAATAAATCTATTTTTTTTTAAATTTTCTTCCTCTCAACATGGCACTTAAAAAAACACATGAAAACGTATTATCACAGGCTCTTTAAAATTTAAGTGAGTCACCAAGTGATAGGTTTGAGAAAAAACATAAGTATCCTTTCACATGAATTTGTGACAGTTACCACTACAGAAACCAGTTCAAAGATGCAGGTAAAAACAGCAGTTGAGGAAGTTTAACAAACCAACACACAGTGAAGCCATCAACAGAACCCCGAGTGGCTACAAATATGTGGTTCCACATCCCATCTGCATCCGAAAGAAACGGTTCACAGATATCCTCATCAAGCCCGAGGACACGGATATCCACAGATATAATGTGGCTATCTGCATATTTGCAGCTATACCATTATTCATTCTACTGTGCTAGTCACAGTAAACGAATGTTGTCAAGTCTAGTAAAGCACAAGGTGTGGACCCCTCTCCAATGGTATTATAAGCAGTTAGAGCGATGAGACTTATGACACGCCTCTGCTAATGTTTTGTCCACTCTAATTTGGAATGAGACAGGCAATGGTGCTTCCACTCCATTCTGAAGGAAACCAATCCTGCCTGATCTTATTGTTAGGAAGTTTTGCCCAGTAATCAGGGTTTTTTCCTAGTCTCCAACTGTCATCCCAATATTGTACTTTTTTGTGATTTTTCCCCCAAAGAGTAACACTTCAGTGCTCCATTCTGCATCATACATCTACAAACAATATTAAAAAGTTATACATGTACCCAACGTCACTCCAAAAAGCAACAAACCCGTGTTTATATACATCATATGAGGGAAGTATTCCACAGGGAAAGAGATTTCAGTTTCAAGGTAACACAGCATTAATTCAGTAGTAAAACTATTACAAATCCTCCAAGTGTCTTTTTAAATTGCTCAGCAGAAAATAGTGGGACTCACTGAAGCATCTGAAAATGTTATACCCACAACTTAGCAGATTACTGACCAAAAGCAAAAGAACCAACTCCTAGTTCAGCAGATGTAGGAAAGAAGGCACATTTGTCTGTGGAAGGAAAAGAGCAACATTCAGTCCATATTCACCTGACCTAAAAAGTCATTCCTCAAAAGACGATGCTTTCAGTTCATTGCAATTGTCATGCTGGAGTACCCCCTTTTGCGAGGCTTGCATCCATTCTGTGAACTCCCCGCAAAACACTGGGTGGTGTTTTTTAATATAACTAATACTCATTATTAGTTCACCTCAAGCATTCACCATAACTTGCACCAGTTTAGTCAGCCTCTATACTAAGGAGGCCAGAAAATAGTTAATATAAAGAGTAAGATGATAACAGACGTGATTACCACAGTCAATAGGGTACACATTAAGCTCCATGTTAACCAAGAGAATTTCTGAAGATGCTTTATTTCTCCCCATACTAGACAGACAGTCCTCTTACGAGCTTCTTAATGAAGGATGTGTTTCTCCTGCCTTTTAAAGTTCAGCCAGTAACTCTCCTGTTTTCATTTAGTTTTCCTGGCCACCTGCTTTTCAGAAGCTCAACTTCAGAGTCCTACCAGACCTGATAGACTAGATGACCTCCTGAGTCCCTTCCAAACCTAACAGTCTATGATCAGAGTCAGAGGTTCAGGAATTTAACCTCATATTCCCTGGGGAAAGGAGTTGGTTGTTGTTCAATCCATTGTTGAAGGCCTGAGTCTGGTGTCGTCCAAAATGATAACACTGCATCCTAAAAGGAAAACGCCTGTTAGAGCCTGAAGGGACCTGTGCAGCCCTTCACTCCTGCCTTTAGTCTGCCATCATCCACAGTTTAAAAGATACATTAGACAGAGACATGCTGAAACATACAATGGAAGTCTCGAACACTGACATTCACATTCTCCAGTGCTGTGTAGTATGGAGCTCACAAAATGAAGAAGAGCCCATGCCTTTGATGTGGTAATCAACAGCTGCATGGCGCTATTTCACAGACCTTGACTGCTGACAAAAGGAACCTATTTTTGTAACATAACCCTGAGTTAATTCCTTAGGTTTCAAAAAAAGGCTAATGTTCAGGGGTGGACAAAACTGGCTCACACCTAGGCACCAGCAATTTTACTTTTGGTCACCAGAGGGAACTCCTCCATTACATTTCTGCAGTGGAATTAGGCAACAGACTATGAAAACTTGTTGCCATGGTGACCAGAAACATTGATTTGTTGAGGCAGGCTTACATTAAATGGTTTTAGGACACTAGACACTGACTAAATATAACCAGACCTCTATAAACACTACAACTGTACTTCCCTCCTCCCTTCCAACCTCAGTACTCTAATTTATAACACAAAATCTTTATTTTCTGGTATCTGAAGTCCCTTGGCCTTCAGCCTTACAATTTACCTAAGGCAATCCCCAGAAATGTGTCACCCACTGAGTTTACTGCTTAAAAGGAAACCGTCAATATTTAACTATTTTTTGTTCTGCAGGCTTCTTAGAAGCTTGAAAATTATTCCTTCCCCACTAGATACCCTCCAGTGCTGAATAAGCAAATATTAATTGTCACCTTCATTGTAGGAAGCCTGCATTTTAATATGAATTATGTTTTACTTCCTTGTTTGTGTACCTTCACTTACGTCAGCACAGATCTAGAAAGGCAATTAGTAAACCGCTCCTTTGGAATGTCTATCTAAAACAACGGCTGTTTCTTGCATTCCAGCAATGCAAAAATGAACAAAAGGAACACTACAAATGAAAGCAAGACATTCCTCTGCACCAAAACAATGCATCAAACAAGTGACAAATCCTTGTGCAGTGGCATCTCTTCAAACACTGGATGGGGCTCACTTGACCTTTGAAGGAATGCCAGTGCCAGCTGCACAATTGTGTTCTACTCTTTAAAAACTCCCCTTTTCTATATGAGATGGACAACAAGAATACTGCAGGCAGATCCCAGTGCCAACCCTACTGCCAGGTAAAATGTCATTAGCACCCCTGTTGCCTCTGCCAACTCTTTTGGCATGATCTTGGGACCATATATAATAGCTAAGGTACCCAGGTAACCATTGCTGAGGCCCAAGAGTGCAATGAAGAGAGCTGGGTAGACATCTTTGTTGAAAACCACCATTCTGATATGGGTCCGCGGCTGATAATTACATAACATGAACAAAGGTAGTGACAAAGTCCTCAGGAGGACCAGAGCAGGGAGCAGTTTGCTCTTTGGGCCAGGGGCCTGAATCCAGGCAGTAATTTGCCGTCCACACCAGTCAGCAAAATTGTACAAAAGGAAACAGGTGAGGGGAATGAAGTACTTATTGGTCCACAAGCTCCCTGAGTCCTTGTCGACAGATTGTATGCTGGAAGAAATGGAAGGAAATATGATGATGGAGATGAAAAAGACATAGAAGACACAGAAGCCCAGGACAGCAGTCTTCTTCAAGATTGGACATAAGGGTGGGATGTTTTGGTCACTGGTCCCTTTTGCTGGAAACAAGCTGTTGATGACCCCTTGTGACTCATCTCCGTCCTCTATATAACTGCTAGGCAATGCACTTTCTGTGTTTGCGCCACCCTTGTGGCTTCTCATGTAGTACCTGAAAGGAGAGAGGAAGGAAAATTACCAAAAACCCAACAAAATGAAGATGAACAGATACAATAAGAATAGAATCTGATGACACTCAGAAAACAAGGAATTAAATATTTAGATTGTACAGCTTGCACTATCCACCTCATCAGAAACTGTTATCCTCCCAACCCTAAATCCAGACAGAAACTCGATAATTTCCAAAGGGATAGCCGTGTTAGTCTAGTCCAGCAAAAAAACCCAAGGAGTCGTGTTGGCACTTTAAGACTAAAAGATTTATTTTTTGCATGAGCTTTTGTGGGAGAAAATCCCACTTCCTCAGATGCTTCGAAGATGGGTGAACTTGCAGAACAAAATGAAAATAAATGCAAGGGGGTGTAAAACATAGGATCAGGTCACACAGTAACAGCAAATCAGAGCAGTTGTTAGGTTCAAACCCTGGGAA